>JAJSOF020000001.1:190984320-191094320 GCA_025594305.2 Periplaneta americana | reverse complement strand
TCTAATGTGATCCATTCTCGTGTATCCCGCTGTACGACGCATAAATCTCATTTCTGCCGCCGTTAATCTTTGTGAATGAATATTACGAATCGTCCAAGCTTCACTACCAAAACAGAGTATAGGTCTGGCCAATGTTTTATAAATTCTGGTGCGCGTGTGTTTTTGTACTAAGGTTGGTTTGAATATCTGATTAATTATCCCCATTGCTCTGTTGAATTTATAATAATTTTCTCATTCAAAACTTTTTCTTCTTCATATGAAATTTGGTAACCGAGATAATTAAAATTTTTAACTTGTTCGATGATCTTATTATTGATGCAAATTTTGCTACGGACTGGTTCCTTTCCTAAAAAAGCCATCACTTTAGGTTTGTCAGTTGAGATTTCCATATTGAAACTTTCTGCCATTTGACTAAAGCTGTAAACCAAACGTTGTAAATTATCATCTGAAGTTGCCATAAACACAATATTATCAGGAAATAATAAGGTATCTACTGTAATTGCAAGTTATCTTGAACCTTCTGAGCGGGGACAGAGGGAAGGAAGCGAGTAACGCGGGTGGAGCCAACTGAGTTGTTTGCGCATGCTCCGCAGCATAATCTCTTGTCAAGAAACATAGAACTATTTCCTTCACTGCGTACCAGTAGTGTTACCATGGAGCAGCAACCACAGGGTAGTAATTGTGGTGAAATCACACCACCGCGGAGAAAAAGTAACGCTGTTATCCATAGCCGAGAAAGAGAAATTATCGCAAATATAATAAAATTAAGCGTTGGGAGGAGGAAAAATTAAACAAATATTTTCTGGAACCTCTTACTAAGGAATATGAGAGAGAGGCTAAATACTCTGGCAAAAGTATTAGTTCCGTGAAGAGAATTAAAAATAATATTGAATTACAACCGAATGAACCTCACACTACTCGGGAAAGAATAGGTATGTAATGTTAGAAATTATTGCTATGATAGTTAAGTACAATAGTGTGTGTATTGAGAGTGACATAATGAATTACTGTTGCAAGTTATTATTTTCTTATAGTTCTACTAAACATATTATTTCATTCCAGAATTATACTTGTGTAAAGTTGAAGTGGACGACTTCGATCAACATGTCATTCGGGATACAATCGAAGAATTCTGTCGTGTTCAGAAAGTAGTACCTATGATTAAGAAGATAATTCCGGATGGATGATGCCATTGACGAAATAATTAATTTTGGAACAAGCGATTATGGCAGCAATGATAGGGATATGGATTGTGTATAATTGTAAATTAATGTAAACTCAAATAATAAGCCTGTAAAATATTGTTATAAGAATATGTACATATTAGCTGAAGGTGTAAGTCATGCAGGCCTATATAATGTACAGAAATAGCTGTAGTAACTCCTCCATTGCCGGTCCCCAGCCCGGATGAGAGAGGAGGAGTGTACACACGATTATATTTCAATACTTACTCATTACAGGTTAATTAAAGCTTGCTACGAAACTATGTTCTCCTCTCAAAACCGGAGTATCCAGAGAAGATGATGTCTGTATTGAACCAAGTTCTTTTACAGTAGAGAGCCGTAAGGTAAAAGAACCAACGTTTTTGAAAAGAGTCCCGTTACCCGAGGGAGGGGCATCCTTGCCGTGTCGTTACGTTGATGAGTACATGCCGTACCGAGCAGTTCCAAAGACAGATTTAGGGGATGTAAGGTTCAAGATAACTTGCAATGACAGTATTTGGGACAAACGACTTATCCGTATACTTCCATGTGGTTTCAATCTCCATTCCTTAATAATGTGATTCATGTCTATTATAAATAATAGAGAAGATAAACTACAACCCTGTCTCACTCCTTTCAAAATTTACCTGTATATGATTATTATTATAAATATTGTAAATAGTTGTTATTAATTGATTTGGAATACCATCATGTGCTAAAATATTCAATAATTTGTTTCTACCTACTCTGTCGAAGGCTTTCTTCATATCAATAAATGCCAGGTGGGTTTCAATATTAAATTCTCTATGTTTTTCGATCAAAAGATTCAGGTAAAATATCCATCTGCTCATGATCTGCCTTTTCGGAATCCATTTTGTGCTTCATCCAGTGTAGTGTCATAAAATTGGCTCAATTCAATTTTTAGTAATTTGGTATAAATTTTGTAGCCAGAATTGAGAAGGCTTATTCCTCTAAGTTATCACAGCTGCTTTAATAATAATAATAATAATAATAATAATAATAATAATAATAATAATAATAATAATAATAATAATAATAATAATAATAATTTTTCAGCTGGCAGAGTTAAGGCCGTAAGGCCTATAATGATAGTAATTAAGAAGCGAGTATGGCTATTTATGAAACGAGCGAAAGCGAGTTTCATAATTTTCATACGAGCTTCTTAATTACCATTATAGGCGAGTTTCATACGACTTTTTATGCTCGACCATATTTATAACTTGAAATTATTCAGATGTATACATTTTATTTGTATCTGACAAGATCGGAAGTGACCTTGTTCTAGGTCGTGAATTGTGAGATGTGCGCAGACGCGAAAGTATTGATTTTTTCCGAGGAACAATAATGTCATTGACCTTGACGTAATCCCGTTAAACTTGCTATAACCTTGATTATTGAATTCTACATTGAAAAACGACATGACAAATTGAATTTATTTGAATATTATTTACAATTAATGCTAATTATTATAGTAACAGAACATAACCTTCTGCGACAGTATTGGATTTTCAGCCTCCGTGACTTTTCGCTAATTCTCTTTCGATTGCATATCCGAGAATAATCGATACTTGCGGTTTTATAACGGTACAAATCTGACTTGTCATTGGCTGAACACTTGTAAGCTGAGTTGTCATTGGCTGAACACCTGTACTTTAATGAGTAGGTGTACTTTAATGACTTGCATTAAAGGTCTGCTACCACGTGTATAATGACTACACATCGGCATGGTCGAGCATAAACATATGTATGTACTTAAGCTACAAAGAATACAACAATAAATTTAAACTAAAATACGTAGAATCTATATATATAATTTGAACTGGTAATGGAAATTACGGGAAAACGGCTGAACGGATTATAATAAATGGCCCCTCATTTTGAAGCTTGGAACCCAAAGTTTTTCGGAAAGGTAGTAGTTTTCAGTGAAATGTCAATTTTCCTACATAATTTTCCTATTTTCCAAAATCCATCTGTTGTCAGTTTTGAGAACTAATTTTATCGGATCACGGCCGACTTGATTGAATTTCAGAACAAAAACACACTACAATAAACAATAGGTTATTACACGAAGGCCATGACCTGCAGATTGCCGACATATTTAGAGCTCAATTCAATTTGTTATTAAAAACTGATTCTGCAGTGTATAATAATTTTCTGAGTATAGCTGTGTATTGGATATTCAAATCTACGAAACTTGAGGAGGTTTGATGACATTATTATCATTAGAAATTAAATATTATTATAGTTAATATCATGATGCATCTATTTTTCATTAATTGTACATAATATTGATGCTATATTGATGACATGAAAGTGAAAAGTTTTGAGGTTATGTAACTAAATGTAGAGAATATCTTAATTTAGATCTTCATTTCTATAATTTACTGAGTGGTTGCTATATATAACTACAAAACTTAAGTAAGATAGTAATATTGTTATTAAAAATCAAATATTTTTATAATTATTAGCCCAGTGGGGTTGGGTCTTTTTCATATACTTAATGGCGGTGTAGTGTAGGTATTGATATGTGTTATTGTCTTCAGTATTGGCTCGAGAGAGCGCAAAAATTACAGTTCCTAAGGAAAGATCAAAAGGTATTACTTACTGATAAAATAAGAGGTCTAGAAAATTTTGTAGTCTCCAGATCATTTCAGCAAGATCTCTTAGTAGGATAAAATGATTTTACGCTCTATATTTCAAGTTCTACATGCAGCAGCTATACGGAAATGCTATTGTTCGAAAGCTTAGCAAACCTGACATTTTTTTAACTTTTGCCTACAATCCACAATGAACTGAAATTGCTACTGCCAACATCCTGACATTGATACTTGCGTTTTCGCGTTGAAACTCAAAAACTGAAGTTGGATAGGTTCAAGAGAAAGTATTTGGCCTAAAAAAATCCATTCAGAGGGAGTATGTTTCATTATTATGGAAGCAAATAACTGTTAAAAAGACAAGTATTCTTCATTGAAAATAAATCTGAAAAATTTTTATTTGAACGTCTAACGAACTTAGTTTGCAGCAGTATTTGCTGCACAAGCCACTAGTGTTAATATATTTGAAATAATGTTAGATAATAGGAAGAGATTATTGAGCGACAATTTTGAAAATACAGCGCTATCAGGATTCACGTCTAAAGAAAGAAGTTACCATATAGTCAATGATCGTTGCATACAGCCATGAGAGCAAGTGGCAACGTCTTGGCAGACAGCAGCTCACCTACCGAGACTCACCGAGTTCGTTGACCTCTTACATCTGTATCACGAGTAATGTGTGTTAGCGGCGATGTTGCCGGACTACTGAAACTTCAAACTTAATTTTCTAATTAATCGTGCATTTAATAACAAAACGTAATATAGGTTTTCTATTCATTTACATGTACCCTTTCGTCCCTTTCAACCTGCAAGGTTATTTCACTTCCACTCTGTAGACCAGTGATGTCAAAGCAAGCGCATTTCTGACCTTGACGTCGTGCGCAGGCATCAAGCGCTAGGTATGGAAAGAGGAAGGATTGTGTATATAAATAAGTAGCCTGTCGGATTAAGAAAACAGTGTTGGAAAAACTTCAAACGGAACGTGAAATTTTATGTCGTTATTTTATATGGCTATTTGCTGTTTGATATTATCTATATTGTCCGCAAAACAAAGTACTAACACCAGTTTCTTAATATTGCAGTTAATAACATAATAAAGAGTTAAGAATGAATATTCATATAAATTTCATAGTAGTGAAACTATACTAGATTCAGTGAATGAAACATCATTCATAAAGAAACTGATATCCCAACAAAGAGATTAAGTACGACATAGTAAGTTGGAATTAATATTGATGGTATCTTTAGCCCTATAAAAGTAATCATAAAACTAATCAAAACAATATTATAGTACAAAGCAAAGTTACATAGGTATATGTTTTAACTGTAACTAATATTACATAACAAACCTCTTATCGCATTATGCTTTTAAGGTGATATTGGTGCGCAACTTCCTAGCATCAGAATATTAAATTATTTTCTCGAAATCTGCTGAAACTATAGATATGACGTTTTCACAACACATGGGCACATATCTTTGTTTATGATGTAACAGTAGTTTCTTTATTAATACATTTTCTTACAAACATTTTTCCATGCGAATATTTTCAAAATTGTCAATGCGTATCTTCAGTAATACATATTTACGATTAGATTTACGAAAACATTGTTTCAGTACCTGTAAGGCTACTAAATAAACATACTTATCTGAAAATTTCACCTTTCTGTAAAAAGTTGAGAAAATACTGCTTTTGAATAAAAATGAAACTCGTGAAAATTGAGCATTAAAATTTAAAACTTAAATTCTTTAATGCACTTATACTTCTAAGACAAATCTAAAAATTAACGTGGATACAGTTTTAATAAGTTCTCGTCCATTTATTCATTGAATCAGTGCTGGCCATCTCTGTATATAGCTGGACCAAGCGGCATATACTACCTCTTTCGTCTGTCTCTTTCCTTTCCGCTGTAAAGCGCTCAGGCTCTCCTGGGCTCTAAAGCGCTCGCTTGCCCGTATGGGCATCAATTGGCATGCCTGCTGTATACTGTACTTTTGTAATTGTTAAATTTTATATTATGTACGTACATTGTATTCACGTTGAAAGTAAGAAAAAACCATAACTTAAACGTAGAATTGCAAGGCCCATTCATAACGATGCACGGAAATATAAGGTCCTGTCGTAATCTTGGACCGGAATCAGAATCTTGAACGATCCTGTTTCCGCTGGAGCTGATAACTGTTCCAGCAAATCGCTTATGGCGTCCTTATGCATAGCGACATGCAGATCGTCAATTGTCGTAAGCTTGAAGTGCTCATTCTTCTGCTCCATTATCCGCACGAGCCGAGATATAAATAGCCATGAATTTAAATGGAGCTTCTTGGCGATTTGTACAGGTGTCTGGGAATCGCAGCTGCACAGGTCACTCCCACTCCATTGCCTCTTCCTCTGATATGAGTCGTTACTTCTAGCATTAGTCTTACATTCCTATCCTGGGCTTTTAGCGATGTAGCAAACGACGAGATAAATTTCCTGGTAATGAGGCAATAAGATCGTATTGACGCAATGCTCAGCTTTCGCAGACTTGTCCGGTTGATATGGCCTTATACAGAGTGTCCGACAACTCCCGCGTCATAGGATAAATTATAATATGTGCTCGATCGAAAAATCGAAGGAGAATTGGGAGGAAAATTTAAAAGGTACGCAAAACGCGTCCTTGCAAGGGGTTGGGGGCTGTACAAAACTAAATATGTGAGCTCCAAGCCTGTTGGCCACTAGTCTCACTCCGGGTTACGCTGCTCCCCTGAAGGAGCTCTAGAAAATTTTGAAGGGGAAGCCGAAATTGGACGTAACCTCTTAGGTACCACATACGCGAGGGGGACGGAGATTGATCAATTGATCACGGAACGGGGCGAGGAGGATTTGGCTGGTGTTTGCCGTTAGGATGGCAAGACGCCGTCATCTGTTGTTCGATGACAAAGCATGTGAAGGCCGTCGGAAGAGGCGCCGTGAAATCTAATCTGCAATTTGAGAGGTCCCTGTCCTTTCAATTTGCGACTTATTGAGTGACCTCGTATATTTAATAGACTATTAATATTATCTGAACTAGGGCATACATCATTTGTAATAAAGGTGGAATATATATGGGGAAGGGCATATAGGTCCGTGATAGATATGAGCATCTCCAAATTCATAACATGTCTCGAGGCGAAACTTTATGCTACTGAGAATGTAGTATAAGGTATCAGCGGTGGTTCACGCCACTTTTCCTCGATCTGTGTTCGTAGATGATGTAGATCACGAATCTTCACTTCTACACCTTTTCCTCCAGATAACCCCATAAGGAAAACTCAAGGAGGTTTAAGTCTGGCGACGTTGGAGACCATTCTGTGCGTCCTCTGCGTCCTATCCACCGATTACGGAAGTTCTCGTCCAGCCAACTTCGCAAACTACAAATTGTATTACAGTGAAACCTGCCTTTGCGGTCACTTCATTTAAACGGCCACCTGGCCAAAAGGCCAATTTTCTCTGGAACCAATTGGTTTTTCCATAAGATCAATACAAATTATCTCTTTATTTAGTGGCCACCTCATGCGCCGGCCAGCGGCCGGGTTCTGTTTGGATTGGAACCTGACTATAACAGTCACTGTTCAACAAAAATCTTTTCACGGATACTGTCTGACCTATTTTTTCGATGGTTAGAGGACAGAGAGCAATATCACGAGGACAATAGCTAAGTGTATATACAACAGTACACCCTCCATGTCTTGGGGTTAGTTGGTTACTGTTTTATGACTCTTTTGTCACTTTCCACTCCGACCCTGCACAGCTCTAAATTCTTACTCCTTTTCAAAGGATTGAAAGACGGAATATTTCTATCGAAAATGTCACAGTATTTTTTAGGTTCAGTAGATAACCATTCAATTTTTTTTTTTAGTTTTTTTTCCGCCTCTTTCTATCTTTGTCTATTTGGAACAGCTTCTACGATTTTTTTTTTCTTTTCATTCAGTTGATTCAGAGGAACTGTGAAGTTAATTTGAGAGAGAAATCATGTCTAACAATAAATCTAGTTGCAAGAATGGAAGAAGCTGACATTAATATGCACGATTGTTGTAGGCGCACAGTAGTAAAAAGTCAATGAAATTCAGTATTTTCATGCTGATACAAAAAACCGCAACCTTAATCAAGAGGTCACCTGATAAAACGGCCAGTTTACAAAATAACTTCAGATGGCCGCTTTAGACAGGTTTCACTGTATATCGACTATGATGTGGGACTAGTCGGACACCCTGTACATATATAAAGCTTGTTCTTTTCAATACTTCGGCCTCTTTGGCCTATGTAGACAGAGTGGAAGTAATACAACTCTGATTTTAACAGTTTATTTCTCGGATTGAATAGAACAAAAAAATTGTAATATCATATTAGTAGGGATGGAACTTCGGACACCGAACCTATTAAGTTAACTAAGTCACGTGTTATTCAAGTCGTGTTGTTTACATCAACTCGGGGTGGTACAGTAACTTGTACAGAGCATTGCTATACTTGAAGAAAAATATTGCTCCGTATAGTTAGGTGACTAAAAATAAATAGATTATAACACACATTGCAGGCGCTCAGAATGATAACGGTAGATTGCAACCAAAGTTCATTTTAATAAAAATTACATTTTATGTTTGTTTTTAAAGCTTTTTAACTTTAATACTTTATTCTTTCTGAGTTTATTAAATATAGTGCTTAAAGTTTACTTGCAAATTCTTGATCCCTTGTCGTTAGTAGTTAGTCTGTTTTCTCCTCTTTCACTAAACACGGTATAGGCCTATGGACATAAAAAAATGGAATAATAATATTTTTTCTTAGTAACATGTTCTGGTACTATAAATCCGCAGGTTCATTGCCGCCCTCACATAAGCCCGCCATCGATTTCTATCCCGAGCAAGATTCAACCAGTCTCTATAATCATACCCCACTTCTCTCAAATCCATTTTTGCATTATCCTTCCATCTACGTCTCGGCCTCTTCAAAGGTCTTTTTCCCTCCGGCCTCCCAACTAACACTCTATATGCATTTCTGGATTGGCACATACGTGCTACATGCCCTGCCCATCTCAAACGTCTGGATTTAATGTTCCTAATTATGTCAGGTGAAGAATACAATGCGTGCAGTTCTGTGTTGTGTAACTACCTCCATTCTCCTGTAACTTCATTTTCCTAAGCACCTTATTCTCAAATACCCTTAACCTCTGTTCCTCTCTCAGAGTGAGAGTCCAAGTTTCACAACCATAAAGAACAACCGGTAATATAACTGTTTTATAAATTCTAACTTTCAGGTTTTTGAGAGCAGACTAGATGACAAAAGCTTCTCAACTGAAGAATAACTCGGCATTTCCCATATTTATTCTGCGTTTAAATTCCTTTCGAGTGTAGTTTATATTTGTTACTGTTGCTCCTAGATATTTGAATTTTTCCACCTCTTCAAAGGATAAATTTCCAATTTTTATATTTCCATTTCGTACAATATTCTACAATATTCTGGTCACGAGACATAATCATATACTTTGTCTTTTCGGTATTTACTTCCAAATCTACGTCTTTACTTGCTTCAAGTAAAATTCCCGTGTTTTTCTTAATAGTTTGTGGATTTTCTCCTAACACAAACCGTACATAATGTTTGATTAATGTAGGCCTACATTCTTTGTTATAGTGTAAATAGTGAAAACAGCGTGTTCTAGTGTACATAGTTTAAATAATACTTACTTACTTACTCACAAATGGCTTTTAAGGAACCCGAAGGTTCATTGCCGCCCTCACATAAGCCCGCCATCGGTCCCTATCCTGTGCAAGATTAATCCAGTCTCTATCATCATATCCCACCTCCCTCAAATCCATTTTAATATTATCCTCCCATCTACGTCTCGGCCTCCCCAAAGGTCTTTTTCCCTCCGGTCTCCCAATTAACACTCTATATGCATTTCTGGATTCGCCCATACGTGCTTAATGCCCTGCACATCTCAAAGGTCTGGATTGAATGTTCCTAATTATGTCAGGTGAAGAATGCAATGCGTGCAGTTCTGCGTTGTGTACCTTTCTCCATTCTCCTGTAACTTCATCCCGCTTAGCCCCAAATATTTTCTTAAGCACCTTATTCTCAAACACCATTAACCTATGTTCCTCTCTCAGAGTGAGAGTCCAAGTTTCACAACCACACAGAACAACCGGTAATATAACTGTTTTATAAATTCTAACTTTCAGGTTTTTTGAGAGCAGACTGGATGACAGAACGTTCTCAACCGAATAATAACAGGCATTTCCCATATTTATTCTGCGTTTAATTTCCTTCCGAGCGTCATTTATATTTGTTACTGTAGCTACTAGATATTTGAATTTTTTCACCTCTTCAAAGGATAAATTTCCTATTTTTATATATCCATTTCGTACATTATTCTAGTCACGACACATAATCATATACTTTGTCTTTTCGGTATTTACTTCAAAATCTATGTCTTTACTGCTTCAAGTAAAATTCCCGTGTTTTCCCAAATAGTTTGTGGATATTCTCCTAACATAAACCGTACATAACAGTATAAATAATGTTTGTTCAATGTAGGTATACATTCATTATTATAGTGTAAATAGTTTAAATAATATAAATTGTAAATATTAGTGTAATTATTACAGTGGTTTATGTTTTCTTTTGCCCAACTTACCCAACAAGAGCCACTGAGTAGACAAAAGTTTTACGTTTGCTACTAGACGCAACTTCATCCGCTACAGTGAAAACTCCAGTAATACTTAACCTTGTAACCTCATGGGACAAAGTACGGTCCCTAGTCATCACCTTGGCTTGTGCAATCGATACCAGTGTTTATTACCGCTCTATACGGCAGGTAATTCACTCAGAGAGCTTTCATTTCGTCAGAAGGTAGCGGAGCAATACAAATGCTTGTTGCTATACGGTTCACAGCTGAGTCAATCATATAGTAAAAGCGTGTCGAGGTTATGGGAACCTCCAGCTGCTACAACGAGGTATAGAAAGCACAGTAACGGCAGGGCGAGCAGTTCACTATGTTAATGTTTTCATTAAACCAACATAACACCACGATATGTAATTTCAACTCCGTACTGTCCGACAGACCGAAACTAGACGAGATAAGGCATAGATGGGAATCGTGCCTCACTTGAGAATTTGTGCCTCATTGACCTTCACAGAGCTTATCGCTCTGAGTGACATCATCTTCACAGTCCCCTTTCCTCCCTCACGTAGCTCCTAGGCGTGGGCAGGTCCTGTATCAGTTTCATAAGCAATATCAGTGGTGGCATAATGGCATTATCAAAGCAGTGTGTACGCGTTAGAAAACGATTATTTCATGAGAAATGGGAGGAAAAGTTTTTTTGCTGTTTAGAAGGGGGGAACATACGATGTATGTTATGCTCGAAAATCCTATTAGGCATTAATAAATTTAATATACAACGACATTACTCCTTATGTCATAAAGAACATGCTGAATTAGAAGGTAAGACAAATTAAATGTTATTTTTCGTACTATTCCGAAGAAAATTTATGATCTTAACATTTGCATAGTATACGAAATACGACATTATACCTTAAACACGCTGCATTAAAATGTACGAGGAATTAAATGTTTTTATGCGTATTATTTCTAAAATAAATTTATAAAAAAAAATATCAAATGTGCGTAGAAAACGAAATATGATTTTCTGAAATTATTTAGGTCGAGAACGTGCAAATCTATTAAGTAATCTTGAGAAACGCCAGAATATTCAAGAAAATAAACGTATACAATGTGATGGAATGTTATTCGCTAGTTACGCAATTTCTCGCCTGTGATTTATATCAATTCAATGAAGGAGAAATAGTAAAGAGATTTATGATTAAAGCTGCCGAATTAATTTGCCAAATTGAATAAAAGTTTTCGAGTCTCTCATGTTAACCAAGCGCTTTCCTAATAATTCGCCACTGACCGCCTTAGCGATTACGATAAGGTGACGCAGGTCACAGCAGTTTATATTTCCCATCCTACTCTGCAGTCTCCTCTCCTAGTAAACAAACTATTTCAAATCGAGTGCCTCACGTAACCGAAAATTGTGCCCATGTATGAGATAAGGGCTTTATCGTCATCAGCATCATCACATCTAATATCAATGACATCACGTATCTACATTACGTTGATAAGTCTATAGGAGATTTCATATTATACAGGATGGGAGTGGTGCCAATATTTTTAGAGATAATCGCCGATAGTATACTGACCCGGTTTCATCAACAAGGGTTAAAACTTAACCTCGTGTTATACAGTTTTAACTCTACATTTGGCTAAAATTCTGTTTCATCAACAGATGTTAGTTTTAGCACGGGATTAAACTTGGGGTTAAGTAGGGTTACCATCCGTCCGGCAAAAGGAGGACATATCCTCTTTTTTAATAATTTTATCCTGTCCGGCACGCATTTCAACTAAAATTAATATGAATATTGAATAATGTATTATCAATTTTTGTATATCTCAACTAATTGAATTGTTTATGCCTTTAATTGAATTAAATTACTTGTTTTGTATTACTTATATGTTATAGCTCAACTGATGAATAATCGTTTGCGTTTGTAAATTTCATAATCTGATTGGCTATGTATTGTATATTTTTAATAGAGCCATCGATGTAGCTCAGTCGGCAGACTCGCTGGGCTGCTGATCCGGAGCTGCGCTCGGACTTGGGTTGAATCCCCCGTTTGGTCTCATTGAATTATTTCTTCCGAGGTTTTCCCCAGCCGTGGGTCTGAAGCCGGATGGTATATGGCGAGTCCTCGGCCCTACTTCATTTCACTCCTTTTGGTCTGATTACCTGGTTGGGTTTTTTTTTCGAGATAAGGCAAATGCCGGGTAATCTTTTGGCGAATCCTCGGGCCTTACCTCATCTCACTATATCTCCCCAAAATATTGTAAAATATTGTAGAAAATTACAAAATTGTAAAACTGTAAAATATTGTAAACATGTAAAAATTTATAAAAACTGTAATTGTAATTGTAATATTGTAAAATTTTCACATGTTCCACATCTTAAAGCTTCATTGAAAATGTAAGATCTATGAAATATAATAAAAGAAATGAAATGAAAATGAAAAAATGTGCGATATGCATAGAATATCTAAACAAATACTGAAAACCCATGAAAGAATTTAATCGCTTTCAATGGTTGAAGCTGGAGCACATAAAAAAAAACAAAATATGCATTGAATTCTTACACTCTAAAAATGTCACTATTCATGATTCTAAGCTATTTCATCAATTTTGTTCTGCAATATACAAAGATATACCAATCAAGTTAATTTTGACAAAGAATTAAGTTTAGATAAACAATGGTGCAAATTCTTCAATTCCAATACTTCTGCGAGCACTGAAACTTTCTCAGAACTCTTAAAAATATTCCAATTCTATTTATTTATCTCAAGTCACAATGGAAGTGCTGAGAGAGTATTTGCTCAATGGACAAAAGAACGAAATCGTATGCTAACGCAGACAGACAGAGGTATCATCATGGCGAAATATAATTTCAAGGACATGTCCTGTGAACAGTTCCATAGTTATTTGTTACAAGATAGAAGTTTGTCCCTTCAGGCTCTTATGCACAAAGTAGGGTACAGATGTAATACTGATCCAGCAACTAGTGAGAAAATTAATTAAGGTGAGTCATTGTTTATATCTTTAATTTTGTTCATACCAATTTTTAAAAAGTCCTCCTTTTTTCAGCAATGTCCTCTTATTTTAGACTCCATGTCCTCCTATAGAATGTCTTCTCATGGTAACCCTAGGTTAAGTTAACACCTACTTTCAGCTGGGTTAAATGTTTAACTCGGAGCTAAAAACAATACGACTGCAGTAAATTATGTTTTCTGATACAGAATTGTTCTATTCAAATGTGTTAAATGGTGTTTTCTATATTTTCTGTAATAATAATAAACTTTATTCAAACAACTTTTTTCTGTAAAATGATATTGATTCTAATAATAAAAGCTGACAAAAGTCATAAAAGCTGACAAAAGTCATTTCATTTGCAATATACAGAGTTTGAAAATAGTACAAAAATGTAACATCCGTGACAACTGGAATGGCTGAATGACATAACACCACAGTGTAGTATATAAAGTCACGAAGCTCAATACATAGGGAATATGCATCCATATATAGTTGCTAGCCACTAGGATCGCTACTATCGCCTCATCACAGACAATGAGAAATAGTACCAGCACACTCTATTGTTCCTAGTACCCTCAACAACTCAAGCTTCGTGACTGTGTATACTAGACTGTTTTATCAACAGTAATCTCACTAGAGGTTTTGATTTATCTAGAGAAAATCAAAGCTCGAGTGGGATTTAATTGACTATTACACGATTAGAAGAAAGTATATAAAGATTAGAAGTAACGAAGTACTCCAATACAATAAAATATTAATTGGCTTACGAAAATACAACTGTCTTTAAATGTATTATTGTACCATCTCAACATTACGCTAGATGGCAGTAGTGTTTTATGATTATGTTTTCTTGTTACCGGTATCAGTTGTACCAACTATGGAATCATCATTGAACTCTGTGGACTGTTACTAGTCAAGAAGGCTTTGTTGATTCAGTTTCATTTTTATTAAAACATTTGCATTCCACTTCCATTATCCGGATCCCAGTAATCAACGTCATTTGACAGATGATTTTCAATAAATCTTAGTATTAAACAATCTCTGATACGTGACTATCCATAATATCATATAGCAGAAGCTATAACAAACATATCCTAAATAATATAAACAAGTGTTAGAAAAGTTTTAATTAGGGATGATGAAATAAACAAACGTTTTAATTAACGATGATCAAATAAAAAATAAACATGAATAATTTTAAAAGAAACAATTATTGAAAGTACAATTTTCAAATTTGAATGTTTTAGTGGTAGGTGGTTCAGTTGATGTTATATTGGACGTGTGCGTAAAAGAAGTGAACTCGTTGATGTACATGGTGTATCCCTCAACTTATTCAGGATTTCCGAATGGTGCTCTTCATATATGACCAGTGATCTTTATTAATCCTTGTTCTTGAATGCCAATGCGAGTCATATTTGAAAGTGCTGTGCATCGACTGGAGTGGTTTGTAATTTTCTGTTTTTTGACGTCCAGACCAGTGCAGTTTGAAATGTTGGCAAACAAAGAAACAAATGCTAGGGTAGTGATAAAAATAAACAAATGCTAGGGACGCGATAAAATTAAACAAATGCTAGGGACGCGATAAAATTGTGCGATAAGCAGCCATGATTGGTTGAAAGACGTCCTTTCGTACTGTTTTATTGGTCGAAAGTAGTGTGACGTAGTAAAAGTGTAATAGTCAACAGTAATCTCACTAGAGGTTTTGATTTTATCTATAAATCTGCGAGTGAAACAAGAGAAGATTTATCTAGAGAAAATCAAAACTCGAGTGGGATTTAATTGACTATTACACGATTGGAAGAAAGTATATAAAGATTAGAAGTAACCAAGTACTCCAATACAATAAAATATTAATTGACTTACGAAAATACAACCGTCTTCAAATGTATTATTCTACCATCTCAACATTACAAATATTACGCTAGATGCATGCTAGATGGCAGTAGTGAGCAATGCCTTCTCGTCGAGAAGTTCTCGATGGCAATGTTACTAGTCAAGAAGGCTTTGTTGATTCAGTTTCATTTTTATTAAAATGCAACATTCCACTTCAATTATCCGAATCCTAATAATCAACGTCACTTGACATGATTTTCAATAAATCTTAATATTAAACAATCTCTGATACGTGACTATCCATAATATCATATAGCAGAAGCTATAACATAACCGAACTAATATACACAAGTGTTAGACAATTTTTAATTAACGACGACGACATAAAAAATAAACATGAATAATTTTAAAAGGAATAATTATTGAATGTATAATTTTCAAATTTGAATGTGGTTTGGTTCAATTGATGTTATATTTTGAATGGAACTCGTTGATTTAGGTGGTATTCAACTTATTCAGAATTTGAATGAATAATTTTAAAAGGAATAATTATTGAATGTACAATTTTCAAATTTGAATGTGGTTGGTGGTTCAATTGATGTTATATTGGATGCGTAATGGAAGTGGAACTCGTTGATTTAGGCCTACATGGTGTATTCAACTTATTCAGAATTTCCGAATGAATAATTTTAAAAGGAATAATTATTGAATGTACAATTTTCAAATTTGAATGTGGTTGGTGGTTCAATTGATGTTATATTGGACGTGT
This sequence comes from Periplaneta americana, assembly GCA_025594305.2. Lineage (NCBI taxonomy): Eukaryota > Metazoa > Arthropoda > Insecta > Blattodea > Blattidae > Periplaneta > Periplaneta americana. Next base: position 191,078,253 of record JAJSOF020000001.1, on the reverse strand, counting down.
GCGTAATGGAAGTGGAACTCGTTGATTTAGGCCTACATGGTGTATTCAACTTATTCAGAATTTCCGAATGAATAATTTTAAAAGGAATAATTATTGAATGTACAATTTTCAAATTTGAATGTGGTTGGTGGTTCAATTGATGTTATATTGGACGTGTGCGTAATAGAAGTGGAACTCGTTGATTTAGGCCTACATGGTGTATTCAACTTATTTAGGATATCCGAATGGTGCTCTTCATTTATTTGTAAATCGGATTTCAGAAGATGCATAGGTATGATCAGTGATTTTTATTAATTCTTGTTCTTGAATGTCATATTTGAAACTGCTGTGCATCGACTGGAGTAGTTTGTATATATATATATATATTTTTTTTTTGACGTCCAGACCAGCGCAGTTTCAAATGTTGGCAAACAAAGAAACAAATGCTAGGGACGCGATAAAATTGTGCGATAAGCAGCCATGATTGGTTGAAATACGTCCTTTCGTACCGTTTTGATGGTCAAAAATAGTATGACGTAGTAAGAGTGTAATAGTCACCTTAATAGTTTAAAGTTACAGGAAATTGACGCATGCGTAGTTCATCAGTCATATGACAGCGTTTACCGTAGCAATAACTAACAAGCTGGGCAAAATCCCTTTATTGTGAGGAAACTGAGCGAAGGTTATGAAGGAACTACGAAATTCTCTGGAGACAGTCGTCGTTATTAGGGAAAGAGAAGCGAAATGTATCTTGTGTCCTAGTTGCCAACGTTACGCCTGCAGTTCGTCACCTAGCAACTTCATCCAGAGAACAAGTGAATTAAGAGTCACAACGACTCCAAATGAAGCAGCAAAATTAAGACGGCTGAGGAAATGTATACTGTATAACACTGCAAACACCGTCAACTTGATGGAGCTTTATTTCTTCTCCCCGACGACGTCTGGCTTTTTAACGGAGGAAAATGGTGACTTTTCTTCTTGCTCCCGTCGACCCGGCCGTTTGTTAATGGCACTCCTGATACCCTTGCACGTCACCCAAGATGAACGACTGTAAGGAGCGACGGAAGGGTTATTCGTTTAAATGGTGACAAACTCATTTACATTAATTTAAAAGGAGTCTTCTTTCCCGGAGCCCTTCCTTCTCAACCCCGTCTGTAATATATAATCGTAGGAATGGGATTTATGGTTACAGGCGACATTTTCTGAAATGTCTGCCTTTATATAGCTATGTTCACTCCGTTCCAGACTATTTTGGCATCTCGGAAATGTTCCTGTGTTAGGGATTGTTTATTGAAACGAGAATCTTCTCTCTCTTTCTTACCCACTCTATTTGTTTGGATGGAAAATATTTTAAGCGTATCTACTTCAATACAAATAGTAATAAATTTAATCAGAATTCCCTGGCTTTCAGCACGGTTTCATTCCTTCATCTTCTATGCCTGTCTCCTGAGCTGTATTCAAGATTATTCATTGCAAACAACAATTTCCTAAGCATCCATTCTCAAATATTCCATCGTTGTTTTATGAGGACATTCTTAGCTTGTGTAGGAAGTGATTTCAAAATGATGTTCTCATAATATGAGATAACTTACGGGGAGAGGAAGGTTAAATATGATGAAAAACCGATACATTTCCCATTTTTCCCCTTTAAAATACTTCTTGACATGTGAAAAAAATATTACATAAAATTTAATGGAAATTTATGGCATTGTCGACTGTTGTGACGTCATTTTTAAAGCTCTTGTGCACAAGGATATTAAATGACACTGACTTTGATTGCAGATTCCCTTAACTTCAGTTTTTCTCTTCATTGCACACATATAAAATATATATATATATATATATATATATATATATATATATATATTTGGGAATATTAACGCTACGTTCATGATATTTGGTACACAATTTTTTTTGGCTATTATAAAACTTTTCTATTGAATAGAAATTTGTTAGTTTGTTGAATTTGAAAAATATGCTTACCGGTACATATTTCTATAAACGTGCCTGTAATAGTAATATGCGTTACAAGAGCGGTATATTGAAGTTTTCACGTTCGAGGAAAAGTTTGAAAAAGCGAAACGTAGTTGAGCTTTTTTAATTTCCGAGAATTGAAAGAAAACATACAGCTCGTGTATCGTACATTATTTTGTGCGAAGATCGTTTATTACATACCTGAAAGAGGAATTTCTAATTAGTTGCAATGAAATCTCCATCTTGGTTTCTGTTCAATGGCGGCAAATTTGCAAAACAAAAATATCTATCTTCAACATTGTTGCTTTAAAATGTTTTTTTTGTGTTTACTATACTCCAGCAGGCCGTGATATACGTCTGTCTTTCCCCCCCCCCGTCTATGATGAGTCTGGAATCTTGTTGATTTTTTCACGGCTACCTTAATGTTACATGCATCACGAATGCAGTAACTTTAGTGGAGTTGTAGAGTTTACTTAATTTTTGCAAATATTTAAAAACAATAATTAACAGTGCAATTTAGGTGAAACTGCAGTGGTAAGTTTCAATTTATAATTATTACTATATTGAACGTCTCTAAAAATATGTTAAAAGCCTAAAGCAGTAAAATCAATATGTCACTAAAGCGATAAGAAGAGGGAAATTGTTATGTGTGTTAGGTTGGGAATACTGAATGTGGAATTTTAGACTTTCCGCAGATTGTTTTTGTGCGGAAACCAAGCAAATACGCACGATCTCGCACAAAATATATTACATAACATTTAATGGAAATTTATGGCGTTGTCGGCTGTTGTGACGTCATTTTTAAAGTTGTCGTGCGCAAGGATATTAAATGACACTGACTTCGATTGCAGATTCCTTTAACTTTAATTTTTCTCTTCACTGCAAAAAGTTACACAATAATATATATATTAATGCTACATACATGATATTTGGTACACAAATTCTTTTGGCTATTATAAAACTTTTCTGTTAAAAATATAAATTTGTTATTTTGTTGAATCTGAAAAATATGCTTACATATTTCTATAAACGTGCCTGTAAAATTAATTTTTGACATTTAATTGTTTATCTTACAATTTTGAAAATCAATATGGAAGTTATGCTCCATACACTTTAAAGAACGTACTTTCAAGAGTAAAATACCATAGACATTTTGAATTTATCTTTAAAAATGGTTGAAATGTACCTACTTTAGTGAATTACTGTAACAAAGTACTTTTTTGACGTCGACTCAGTTTTCTTTTTCACAAAATTAACCCCGAATTGAAGTATTCGACATATAAACAATGAAAAATATGAACCAGTTAGAGAACAAATAATTTCAAAATTCTCTCCTTTTCAGACGACATTAAGTTTTGTGCTCTGTTAAATCTCAAGAGGTGAATTTTGCAGCTAAGACCCTAATACACAGGGTGTAAACGATATAAACTGACAACATTAAACAGACTGTACATTTTGGTCTACTAAACATGATGTCTATGTCCCAAGCAAAAAGATATTCTCATAGTGTCCATGTGAAAGCAAATCTCATGCCATTCAATTAGTTCATAAAACATAATCGGTAAATATTTTACAGCTATTTCTTTCATGTTACGGATGTTACACACATTTTGTCACGGATGTTACAGATGGGTACAGTACGTCAGTTATTCATAGATTTGAAAAAGGCGTATGACTCGGTTAAGATATAAGTTTTATATAATATTCTTATTGAATTTGGTATTGCCAAGAAATTAGTTCGATTAATTAAAATGTGTCTTAGTGAAACTTACAGCAGAGTACGTATAGGCCAGTTTCTATCTGATGGTTTTCCAATTCACTGCGGGCTAAAGCAGGGAGATGCACTATCACCTTTACTTTTTAACTTCGCTCTAGAATATGCCATTAGGAAAGTTCAGAGGGTTTGGAATTGAACGGGATATATCAGCTTCTTGTCAATGCTGATGACGTGAATATGGTAGGAGAAAATCCACAAACGATTAGGGAAAACGCGAAAATTCTACTTGAAGCAAGTAAGGAGATAGGATTGGAAGTAAATCCCGAAAAGACTAAGTATACGATTATGTCGCGTGATCAGAATATTGTACGAAACTGAACTATAAAAGTTGGAGATTTATCCTTCGAAGAGGTGGAAAAATTCAAATATCTTGGAGCAACAGTGACAAATATAAATGACACTCGGGAGGAAATTAAACGCAGAATAAATATGGGAAATGCCTGTTATTATTCGGTTGAGAAGCTTTTATCATGTAGTCTGCTGTCCAAAAATCTTAAAGTTAGAATTTATAAAACAGTTATATTACCGGTTGTTCTGTATGGTTGTGAAACTTGGACTCCCACTTTGAGAGAGGAACAGAGATTAAGAGTGTTTGAGAATAAGGTGCTTAGGAAAATATTTGGGGCTAAGAGGGATGAAGTTATAGGAGAATGGAGAAAGTTACATAACACAGAACTGCACGCATTGTATTCTTCACCTGACATAAATGGGAGCATTAAATCCAGACGTTTGAGATGGGCAGGACATGTAGCACGTATGGGCGAATCCAGAAATGCATATAGAGTGTTAGTTGTGAGGCCGGAGGGAAAAAGACCTTTGGGAGGCCGAGACGTAGGTGGGAAGATAATATTAAAATGGATTTGAGGGAGGTGGGATATGATGGTAGAGACTGGATTAATCTTGCTCAGGATAGGGACCAATGGCGGGCTTATGTGAGGGCGGCAATGAACCTCCGGGTTCCTTAAAAGCCATTTGTAAGTATGTAATTTCTATAAAAATGCACTTCTCTTTTCTCAATCCTTTATTTTCTTTTGAAGTTTTAATAAGGTTAGTGCCATCCTCGTAACGTGACGATCCATTTCCTATTTTGTCTCATATTACATATTTCTGGATTTTCAAAGTTACGCAGTAAGATATCGCAGTGGAATGCATGGCACTTCAAGTGACGCTAAAACACTTTCGGTTGGGCATCTGCAGACAAAGTACGACGTGCTCCTCTGGCAGACAGGCAATTAAAGAACGGTCACAGAGTAAAAATTAACATTTGGGGAGTCTTATCTGACACACATTCCGCATCACAGGTGCGGGTGATGTGGGTGACGTCAACTCTGGCAGACAAAGATATAATCTGCAGGTGGCGAAACGGACGGGATGGGGCGCAGCAACCTGGAAACTCATCTCGTGCGAGGGCGCAAACGTGATGAAGGATTTCCTGCGAAACAACTTTTACAGGAGCGAAAGAAACCTGCTGTCGACTGAGGAAATGAGGACATACTGGAGCACTGCAAGAATGCGATCTGTTGCCAGCTCTCCGGTAAAGAGGTGGCAATGGGTGGGACGGGAGTTGATCGCCGATTGAGGACTTGAGACTTCATCTGATGTTTATTCTCTACGATATGATTTATTGGTTTGTTGTACTGGAAGAAAGAAATATGAAAGAAGGAGAGAAAGAAAGAAAGAGAGAGAACGAAAGAAAGAGGAAGGAAGGAAGGAAATAGTAAACATAGAAGTGTAAAAGGAAAGAAAATACAAGAAATGAATGAAAAGATAAACGAAAAAAAAAACGAAGAAAATAAGATTAAAAAAAGAAGTGTGTATATATATATATATATATATATATATATATATATATATATATATAAGAAATTGTATGAGATAATAAGTGAAGCCTAGATACGAAATAAGTATGGGAGAAATAAAAAGAGGACAAAAGGAATATAGAAACAAAGAAAGAAATAAGAAGAGATTGAAATAAACAAATATATAAGTAGAAGACGAAATAAAGGCAGAAATAAGACTTGGATGAAACAAATAGAAAAAGAAATAAGACGATAGAAAGAAAGAAATAAACAGAACAAAAGAAGGAAAAAAACAAATAAGAGGACGAAATAAATAAAGGAAGAAATAAGAAGAAGATGAAATAAAGAAAGAAATAAGAAGATGAAATAAAGGAAGAAATAAGAAGATGAAATAAAGGAAGAAATAACAAGGGGACGAAATAAATAAAGGAAGAAATAAGAAGATGAAATAAAGGAAGAAATAACAAGGGGACGAAATAAATAAAGGAAGAAATAAGAAGATGAAATAAAGGAAGAAATAACAAGGGGAAGAAATAAATAAAGGAAGAAATAACAAGGGGACGAAATAAATAAAGGAAGAAATAAGAAGATGAAATAAAGGAAGAAATAACAAGGGGACGAAATAAATAAAGGAAGAAATAAGAAGATGAAATAAAGGAAGAAATAACAAGGGGAAACGAAATAAATAAAGGAAGAAATAAGAAGATGAAATAAAGGAAGAAATAACAAGGGGAAGAAATAAATAAAGGAAGAAATAACAAGATGGGAAGAAATAACAAGGACGAAATAAATAAAGGAAGAAATAACAAAGGGGACAAGGACGAAATAAATAAAGGAAGAAATAAATAAAGGAAGAAATAAGAAGATGAAATAAAGGAAGAAATAACAAGGGGACGAAATAAATAAAGGAAGAAATAAGAAGATGAAATAAAGGAAGAAATAACAAGGGGAAGAAATAAATAAAGGAAGAAATAAGAAGATGAAATAAAGGAAGAAATAACAAGGAAGAAATAAGAAATAAATAAAGGAAGAAATAACAAAGGGGACGAAATAAATAAAGGAAGAAATAACAAGGGGACAAGGGGAGAAATAAATAAAGGAAGAAATAACAAGGGGAAGAAATAAATAAAGGAAGAAATAACAAGGGGACGAAATAAATAAAGGAAGAAATAAATAAAGGAAGAAATAATAAAGGAAGGGAAGAAATAAATAAAGGAAGAAATAACAAGGGGAGGAAGAAATAAGGGAAGAAATAAATAAAGGAAGAAATAACAAGGGGACGAAATAAATAAAGGAAGAAATAACAAGGGGACGAAATAAATAAAGGAAGAAATAACAAGGGGACGAAATAAATAAAGGAAGAAATAACAAGGGGATAAGAAATAAATAAAGGAAGAAATAACAAGGGGACGAAATAAATAAAGGAAGAAATAACAAGGGGACAAGAAAATAAATAAAGGAAGAAATAACAAGGGGACGAAATAAATAAAGGAAGAAATAAGAAGATGAAATAAAGGAGAAATAACAAGGACGAAATAAATAAAGGAAGAAATAAGAAGATGAAATAAAGGAAGAAATAACAAGGGGAAGAAATAAATAAAGGACGAAATAAATAAAGGAAGAAATAACAAGGGGACGAAATAGGGAGGAAGAAATAAATGAAAAAGGAAGAAATAAGAAGGGGACGAAATAAATAAAGGAAGAAATAAGAAGATGAAATAAAGGAAGAAATAACAAGAGGACGAAATAAATAAAGGAAGAAATAAGAATAAGACGAAATAAAGGAAGAAATAACAAGTGGACGAAATAAATAAAGGAAGAAATAAGAAGACGACGAAATAAATAAAGGAATAAATAAGAAAATGATGAAATAAAGGAAGAAATAAGAAGAGGACGAAATAAATAAGGAGAGGACGAAAAAATAAAGGAAGAAATTAGAAAATGAGGAAATAAATAAAGAAAAGGAATAAGAAGAAGACGAAATAAATAAAGTGCTGGTAATAAGGAGAGGACGAATTAAATATATAAGTAGAGGACGAAATAAAGGAAGAAATAAGATGAGGACGAAATAAAGGAAGAAACAAGATGAGGATGAAATAAATGAAGAAATAAATATGAAGAGGACGAAATAAATAAAGGAGACGATGAAATAAAGAAGACACCAGAAGAGGACAATATAAAAAAGAACAAAATAAATAAAGAAATAAGATGACGAAATAAAGGAAAGAAATACAAAGAGAAGAAATAAACAAAGTTAGAAAGAAGAAAACGAGAAGGAGATAAAAGAAATGAGTATAAGACGAACTAAACAAGAAATAAGAAGAGGATAAAGTAAAGAAAGAAAGAAAGAAAGAAAGAAAGAAAGAAAGAAAGAAAGAAATAAGGCGAAATAAATAAGTAAAGAAAGAAGAAGGAAACGAAACAAAGAAGGAAACAAGAAGGGGACGAAATAATTAAATAAGACGAGGACTAAATAAATAAAAAAATAAGGAAATAAACACGATGGGGAAGAAATAAATCAAGAAAAAAGCGGACGATATAAATGATGGAAGAAATAAGAAGAGGACAAAAAAAGCAAATAAGATGACGAAAAATTTAATACAGAGAGATATAAGAAAGGATCGAAATAAAGAAGGAAAGAAATCAAGAAAAGATAAAATGTAATGAAAACGAATAAATAAAAAGGGATTTAGGAAAAAAATAAAATCAGGAACAATTGAGTAATAAATAAAAGCAAGGAAAGAAATAAAGATAGGTAAAATAATGAGTTGCTGAAAAAGAGACAAAGAAATCATCGGGGAGAGAGAGAGAGAGAGAGAGAGAACCTATTATATTTATTTTAGTAGGTTATTTTACGACGCTTTATCAACATCTGAGGTTATTTAGCGTCTGTATGAGATGAAGGTGATAATGCCGGTGAAATGAGTACGGGGTCCAACACCGAAAGTTACCCAGTATTTGCCCATATTGGCTTGAGGGAAAACCCCGGAAAAAACCTCAACCAGGTAACTTGCCCCAACCAGGAATCGAACCCGGGCCACCTGGTTTCGCGGCCAGACGTGCTGACCGTTACTCCACAGGTGTGGACGAACCTATTATAATGAAAGAAAAAGCGACAGACTATTTTTATAATAATCAATAATAATAATAATAATAATAATAATAATAATAATAATAATAATAATAATGGAATTTAGAACGTTCACGTAACTTCTAGTGAGAAATGTGGTAAACTGTTCAATTGAATATCACGAACTTTTACTAAAATTTCTCACAAGTCCAAGATCTCTGCAAAGGAGGGATTAGAATATCTTACCTTTATGCTGAGCCCCAAGTATAGGCAAACCTCGATAGTGAAATGAAGGCGCCACCCAGCACTGACGTGAAGTTAGCGTTATTAACAGAGGGACGCAAGGGGTTGGGGGTGAGGGAGATGATATTCCTCCTTTTGAATTCGAAACTAGGGCGGGACGAGAGAGCAAACGTGGCGGGCGCTTGCGGGGGAACGAAGCGGTGAATCCCAACTTCGGATAACAACATTATGGAGATAGGAACTTAGGCTGGCCCACAGCAAATACAGATTGTACAACTGCCATGCCGGCGGAATTACAGTATCAACTAAAACGTACTTTCGCTTTCTCACAAGAGAAATTAGGCGCAATGTCTTGCCTGGCTCGCTGCAAATCGAGTTTTATTATCCCGGGTGTGAGCGAAACCTGTAACCTGCCGTGGAAAGAGGAGCAAAGGAAAATAACAGGGAAGCGATTGTATTTTCCCTGTTACGGACAGATAAATACACAGACAGTAACTCAACTTATCCCTAACACCTTTATAAAACTATTCTTTTTACAGAATTACACTATTATTATTATTATTATTATTATTATTATTATTATTATTATTATTATTATCATTATTATTATTATTGTTATTACTAGCCGTACCCGTGCGCTCCGCTGCACCCGTTAGAAATAAATATAAAGTAATTACATAATTAAAATAGGACATTTGATCCCGGGAACATTCGTGTTTGATAGAAAGATAAATCGTTTATTACGTTACTTAAATTGTATTAAAAAAATTAAAATGCGATCATTTTGATCCAGAGACCACTCATTTGGTCATAAAAATTATTTTAGGAAATACAGGAAGCGAATGCTTATGAAGTTTTCTGTGCATAAGAAGCTATTTTAATCTTACCTGCCCTCGATTCACTCAGAAGTTACTGTAATAACATCATAGCATTATGTCCATCTAGAGAAACTACACTTTCCAATGGTGAATTAATAATTAATTATACAAACCGGTTAATTCAGCTTTCGATATTACTTCATACAAAGACAGAAACATTCTCTGTAGTCTATGTTTCATAGCTTTCGATTGTTGTTGTCCAAGGCCCTTTATAGACAAGTCATTTGTTTTTTATTTCATTACACCGCCTTAGATGGCGGCGCTGTTATTGTAATTTTGAAACTCATTTATCTCATTAAATATCAGTCCTATCAAAATTTTGCGTGGAATAAAACTTATCGGAAATTACTTTTAAAGAAACTTTTGTTATGTACTATTTTTCATGAAAATTAATACTAAAGGAGATATTTCGATGTATTTAATTCAAGCCCCCTTATAACCCCCCTTTTAAATGAAATATTTTGAATGCCATATAGCCTAAATTCTAAGTTACAACGAACTTAATTTATATTACAATTTTCATATAAATCGGTTCAGCCATTATCACGTGAAAAGTTAACAAACATCCAGACAGACAGACAGACATGCAAACAAAAATTTCAAAAAAGCGATTTTCGGTTTCAGGGCGGTTAATTATATATGTTAGGACCAATTATTTTTGGAAAATCGAAAATTACCAGAAAAATTTCGGCTACAGATTTATTATTAGTATAGATTATTATTATTATTATTATTATTATTATTATTATTATTATTATTATTATTATAAAGAATGTAAACAATTAATTACAATAACTATACGGATCTTTGGCGACCGTGTTGTCAGTGTGGCAGTTTGAAAAAAATTAATAACCCCATTCTTTGCTCAACATAGTGATGTTTAGGAACAATACTTTGTCCCAGGAGGCTACAAGATGGATTAAGTATTACTGGAGTTTTTACTGTAGCGAACGATGCGAGTGCATTTACCAAACGAAGTTCTTCTGTCTTGTCATGCAGATCATTTGTAAGTAACTATTATTATTTAGGGGGCGGATGTTGACCTAAAAATCTACTTAAAATGATCATTAAAATGCCCTTAAACTAATGGAAAAATGGCATTAAATTAAAATAAAATGACATTTAAATATTATTCACCGCACTCGCACCACAACTTCTTAAAAATTAGTCACCTTGTTTCAATGACTGCCCTGCAAATCTCGGAGAAACGAGGCAACTTCCTGGAATTTGACTAAGATAAAGGAAAAGAACATGCAACAAAATGAAGGTTTTAAAGGGATTTTAATGAGGGTTTACAATGTGTTTCAATCAGGGGTGGACCATGTCAGTGCCTTCATTCTGTCTCCTCATCCTTCCGCGCTTCACTTTTGTTACCAGATCTTCCAGATGAGGGAGTGTAAATGACAAAAGAAATTGTGGGCGCAGCGTGCATTCTTGCAATCTTTGTGTTAGAATTACTGTCTACTACAGTAGACAATCCCTTCCGAACCACGTCCTGTCCAGGACACGGTGAAAGTTTCCCCTCTTCCAAACATAAATTCTAAAGGCTCCCTCGTACCGACAAAAGAACAGTAGCAGTCAAAGTCCTCACTTAAACTAAGCTGTTGTCAAGCGTTTTATATTACTTCCATTGTGTGAAGTGAAGCCTTCAATGGAATGAGGGATGGACTTTAGAGTCTGCTCCAAATTATAAAACTCAAACTTCACTGTTATTCACTTATTCAGTAGGTAATTACTACTGATCTCTTTGCTCAGAAAATGATTTTTAACAGACCTATCGGTAAAGAAGAAAGTAAAATGCATTCCAAATGACCTAAAAGTTCTTCAAAGTATTAAAAATGACCAAAAAATACCGAAAAAAATATAAATATGACCTATTAGTTCAAAAACGTCAAAAAATGCAAAAAATGCAAGATAAGAAATTATTTTTTTTACGTTGATATTAACATAGAAAGGATTTCTATATTAATAGGCATCGTCCTAATATGAAAAATTAGAAGATGACTTTTCATCAACATCCGCCCCCTAATTATTATTATTATTATTATTATTATTATTATTATTATTATTATTATTATTATTATTATTATTATTATTATTAGTGCAACACGGTAGCTCATTTAGTAGAGCTACTGCTTAGGACTACGTTGTCAGAGTTCAATTCTGAATGGTACCTGGATTTTCTAGCTGCGAACTTCCAGAGCTACCCCGAGGTTGTCAAATTGAGTACGCCGGGTTTTTCCCGCCTGTAGAAGACGGTCGGAGTGTTGTCCCCACCATACCATGTCAGTCTAATGCAGACGTCATGAAAGAATAACTACGAAACTCTTCTTCTATACATCCCATATGTGCGCTTATATGTCTTTTAAAGAGGATGCTTTTATATTCATTATTATTAGTAGTAGTCCTAAGTAGTGTTACATATTGTGTCATCGATTCCAAACTCGTAGTGAGAGCTTCCGCGTTTCGATAACCAAGCCTAAGGTCACAGGTAAGAGGCCAGAAAATGAACATCCATAATTACAAGGAGCGAATAACTACCAAATTTTGTGCATAAATAGTATTTTTCTTAAACAAAAGAAGTTTTTGTTAAGCGTAGGAGAACGTGCGCGACAATAAAATTAATTGAAAACAATGGAATAATCGTCCTAGGATTGCCTTAAATATAAGGTGTCAGGTCATTCTGAAGTCACTTCAAGGAGTCGTAAGGCCGGGATTACGATCGACGTTCGTTTGCGTTACGTAAGGTTGCGTTCATCTGTACGTTGAATTTCTACCGAACGTTCAGAGGCCGTGTATTATGATCAGACATCGGATTCTAGGGCAAATGCCTATTTTGTTTCTTTAGGAGAAAAGTAAAAATAATTATTAATATTTGTGTTTCATGGAAATTGAAAGGTATTCAAAGAGTTTTATAGTGCCCTAAAATGCCCTAAAAAGGGTATTAGAGCCTAATTTGTTAATATTCGCCTAAAAATGCCTAACTCACTGTAAAGTTTCGCATTATACTCTTACTTTTTATAATTTATACATGCATTCACTGCGAAATTTAAGGCATTTAAAAAGTGGAAAGTTTGCTTCACACCGGCCATGAAACCATTGATAAAGGAAACAAAATGTTTTGAATCTCACGACACTCGAAATAGATTTCACCGAATTTAACATGTTTGGAGGCATAAATGCCAACCAACCTTAGTTTTGAAGCAGGCAACAATCACAACATGTGCTACTACCGATTCAGAGATATACTATACTATAAAAATGACTGTTTTCGGTCTGAAACCGATTAGCTGTACTGCCCTTCAGAGTGTCATAAAATCACAATTTTTGGAGAAAGAGTGTTTTTGAAATATTTATGAAAAGTCGTAAAACTGCGAATTAGTAGGGTAAACCGTTACAAAATATTTAAAAGAATGGCCCTCCTAGTGTTAACACTACCAGGAAATGCAACAATAAGTGGAACTTTGTATTTTTGTCCAATTGAATCTCAATAACAACGGTTCATTTGAATGCTCGTTAACAGTTGCTCTTTCCCTCACCTTATTTGTGTTGAGAAGTTTTGAGCGGTAGGACGTTTTCCTATGAAGTTTAACGCGATAATGCCGAAAAATATAAGTGCAAAATCTACATTGATCCGGCAATAGCTAACAGAATATTCAGAATTCACTTGTGATGGAAAAATAATATTCTGCAAGATTTGTAGCAAACAGGTATGTAACTTTTTCAGTGAAAGAAAGAAAGAAGTATGATACCTTGATGTGCCTAAAATGCCTATTTTCATTAAAATAGAGCCTAATTTTACAAATTTTGAGCTTATTTTAGGCGCCTAAAACTGCAATTTTTAGTGCCTAAAAATCCGATGTCTAATTATGATCAACGTTCGTGACTACTATCACGCTCTACCGGCCATAATGAGTACTGAAATGCACACGTCAGTCAGTCAGCTGATTATGATAAACATTGAATTTTATGGTAACTTTGAGACAAATAAAATAGGCCTACCGGTATTACAAAACTATTTTACGACAGAATAATATAGAATGACGATAATAATAATAATAATAATAATAATAATAATAATGATAATAATAATGATAATGATAATAAAACCATATACCGGTACTTGGGAAGATTGTTGTACATTGAAACACTTTTCACCTTAGTTTTGTGTTAGAAAACATATATCAATGGGAAGATTTTTAATTTTGATTTTGAGAAATGAAATATTTTAAATGAAAAATGCTTGAAATAATTATTGAAGTTTCCTTTAGAACTTCACTTTACAAGATTTTATTTCTTAGTTTTGTGTTAGAAAACATATATCAATGAACGAAATGTTTACTTGTGGTACTAAAAAAAATTGTTTCGTGCACTTTACAATCAATCAAACCGAAATTATGACCAGAGCTACTGAGCGACTTGCTCTACAATCTACTTCAGTTTGAGTCCTCTAGGTGGCAGCAAAAATTAAAAAAACAAAAACAAAAAATATTCAAAGGTACACTATGCTGAAGGTACAACAGTCTTCCCTACTAAATAGCTGGACTAGTGCGAATTACGAATATATTATTTGTGAGGTAAAAGCCCCTTTATTTCGGGTTAAAATAAAATAACGTATATAAAATAATGTAAATAAATTATTAAAAAAAAATAAGATTAACCGAGGCTCGAACTAGGGCCTATCTAAACCACGACCAGTCTCTTGACCATTACGCTACGGAGAGATTCGGAATGCAATTGTTGAATTAGGTGTTATGAAGGCTTTCATATTTACTGCCTATAATGTTTAATTTTAAACAAAATTTGTTTTATGCCATATAGAGGAAATATATTCATGTGACGTGACATATTCAATCAAAGATCGTTTCTCGTATTACGTAATTTTTAATTAATATGACTTTATTTAATATTTCAGTAGCAATATGGCGCATCTACAACGAAAGAAGAGGTGAAAACATATGAAGGGCTACTGATTCGTGATTGGTTGACGTTCAGCTTATGATTCTTTGCGTTTGTAAAAGCTTGACCTTGACAATGTTGAAACAACGCCGTCATGCGTTCGTTCATTCTAACGTTGATCGTAATGAAATACACGGAGCTTGTATTTGTCGAAATTCAACGTACTTCACAGCAATGAAACGTAACGCAAACGAACGTCGATCGTAATCCCGGCCTAAATATGATAAAAGTTAAGGTAGACAGAAACAAGGATATCACTAGGGATCACATTCTGGCCCACGGCGAAGCGTACGGAAATAAGGTTAGTTGTTCATGGACTACATTGACGTAATGTCATATTTGGCGCGTAGCACAGATACTATCAGTGAACATTTGCGTTTTGTGTATGCTGCAATTGACATTCTATTCATGATTCAAAACTAGACCTTACATTCTGTTTTCAATGCATTCTACTGATAAAGACTGATATTACGATGATCTTTCCTACAATTGAAATTATTTGTTATCTAATTTTTTCCCTTCTTTTTTTTCTTTTATATTAACACTAGCTGAAAGTACCCGGCGTTGCCCGGGTTGTCCTTCTTGCTTCTTATTTTTAATTAAACTGGTTGTTAGACTTTTCGGAAATCTCAGAAACTCAATTATAGACAACCAAAACTAATTGTCTTTACTAAGATTTCCTCGTCCATTAAAATCGAAAGGCATTTTAGTGATTATCATAGGAATACATGGGATAAAAACAACATCTTTCGTTTTGACAGTTAATAGTGACAATATTAATTGTCACTTCTATTACGTTTTTCATTAGTTTTGTCTCATCAATTCTCGTTCCATTACATAATTTTGGTGGGTCAATACTTTTCGCAGTAGTACTATTGGTGATTCAATATTAAGTATTCAATTATGTAATAGCAATAGTCTACTTGTGGTTTCAAAAAATTCAGTTGGATAAACACAGCCTGCTCACTATGTACAACTCCATCGAGAAATTCATAATACGGTCCTGGACTGCGTAAATATACTTACTGTATTAATTATCTTGTAGATTTTAGTCGTCATGATGTATCAACAATGTAATTTAATTTCGTGTTATAATTTACATGGCCTCGTGAAAGTCGAGGTTGAATACAACAGACAATAATAAAGAACAATTGACTGTAGAAGATTTTGCATTTTAATATTATACATGAATATTTGATCTATTTATTTTTATTTTTTATACCTTTAATTAATTTAACTTCCATTTGCACAATTTTAATGTAGCCTATGTTCTTCTCCTGGTTATGAAGGTTAAATGTGCAAACTTTGGCACATATCGGTCAAAGCGTGCAGATTTATATAGAGAACACACACACATACATACCCACATTCAATTTTATATATGAAGATTATATTACCACAGCCTACTATATACAGTCGCGAAGCTTGAGGTGTTTTTTTTCAAATCTCGTGATAAAGCGCTCCAAGCGGTTAGCGACTAGAAACAATAGACTGTCCATGGTCGACTTTGGACTGTGTCATATTTCTATCGAGTGCTAGCTCGTTGCGTATTTCACATTGATGCTTGTGAAATGTTCGTTATTGGTTGTAATGAAAATGTTAATGGCTAAAATATAATAATTGGAATAATAATATGGGACAAGGAGGAGACGTTTGTAGTGCTATAAATTGTAGCAGCAGTAAGAGAAAGAGCCCAGAGTTATCCTTTGTCCGACTTCCGAAAGATTCAGAAAGGTTCCTGGGTTTCCACAAGAATGCTGTGCAGAAACAAAACTCTTAATTTTTAAGTTCTTTGTGACTGTTAGAATACATTATATCCTTAAATTTCACAATGAAATGTTTTAGTCTAACCGAAAGGACATTACATACCGGTTAAAGTTCTGTAACATAGGCTGCTAAATTTCCAGAGAAATAAAAGGTTAGGTCTAATTTTTTTTTCAGAGGATGTATTTTTAATTGTAGCTATTAATTTTGTTATTATTTTATGTGTTATTTTACTAAAGAAGTAGAAAAATTAAGTTTGTTTTAATGGAATTTATTGATCACGTTTTATTTTCAATTCTCGTGGGATTATTATTGCTTAGGCCTATTTTTTTCAAAGGATATGTTTTTAATTATAGCTGTTAATTGTGTTGTTATTTTTATTTGTCGCTTTACTAGAGACGTAGAAAAAGTGTGTTACAATAAAATTTATTGATCACGTTTTATTTCAAATTCTGGTGTGATTATTATTGCTTAACCTCATCCCACTTTGTTAACTACGTAAGCCTACACTACAAG
This sequence comes from Periplaneta americana, assembly GCA_025594305.2. Taxonomy (NCBI): domain Eukaryota; kingdom Metazoa; phylum Arthropoda; class Insecta; order Blattodea; family Blattidae; genus Periplaneta; species Periplaneta americana. The sequence goes on along the minus strand of JAJSOF020000001.1, from coordinate 191,061,294 downwards.
TACCGGTACGCGTAAGTTACTCCATTAATTCATATTTCCATTATTATTGTTGTAAAGGGAAATGCAAATTGATATTTATTGGTTTCATAGTTAATTATCGCTATAATCTTGAATGAGTGAAGCTATTATAGTAAATTTCAGTTCGTTTTGCACAAACAAAAATTATATTACTTATTTCTTGCAGGTATCTTCGAGTTTATGGTGGAATTTAATATACTTCATTAAAATAGTAAATTTACTTTATGCATTTAATATTTCAATAATGGAAGGAAGGTGTTAATTTTTTCCAAAAGAACACGACAACGAAAGTGTAACATATTTTGTCGTCTGCTAGGAGAGAGATCTGCGATTATGAGGCGATAGTAGCGATCCTAGTGGTGGGCAACTACCCATGTTTGCATTTTTACTACATATTGAGCTTCGCGACTGTATATAGTAGACTGTGATATTACCATGTATTTCCTTTTTATCCTCTGATTCAGTGGAAGAGAAGGCGTATGGCCTTAAATTTGCCAGAAAAAATAAAGCATTATTATATTATTATTATTATTATTATTATTATTATTATTATTATTATTATTATTATTTTAATTTCACCACAGAAAAAAATTCGTTTATTACATACACATTAGCAGAATTTTCTGAAAATGGACTCAGATCAAAGAGAAAGAAAAGAAGTACATTATATGTAAACAAATTATAAGAATTCATTGTGTAGGAAAAGTATTCTGGTGAACAGCCAACAGATAATAACCGTCAGAGTTGTCAGCATGGGATGGAAAACTTTGTCGTCGGTCGGACAGCGAGAGTGTTGCCACTGTGCATCGATTAACACGTAATTAGATGCGGTGAAACACAACGAGGTAATTATAAACGCTGACGCCCGGGTAATAAAGACCGGCAGGGTTGCCGAGGTAATAATCTCACAATGAATAAAGGCTGGCTATAGCATACACTACAGGAAGCATACTTCCGTCGTGCTGTATCTACTGTAGCAAGCAGTACAAGATAAACAGAGAAAGTTGAATGAATAAAATTATTTATTTAGATATCACAGTGCACTGGTGCTAAAATATATGTGACGTAGAATTTTCTGATCGTCTAAGCGAACTTTCGGAACCACGGGATATGTCAAAACCAAAGATTATCTTAAGCAATAATGGACAAACTTTGAAATAGTTACTCCAGTTCTCAATAGATGACACTATTCTCATACACTCATTGGAGTCCCTCGATAAAAAAGAGAATGTAAGAGTTGAGACAATGAGCATACTCCTTCTGAATGGTTGGATCCAACCATAACCTCCATTAACATACAATTAATAAATCTCGGTACACATATGTACTTACTGGCTTTTAAGGAACCCGGAGATTCATTGCCGCCCTCACATAAGCCCGCCATTGGTCCCTATCCTCAACAAGATTAATCCAGTCTCTATCATCATATCCCACCTCCCTCAAATCCATTTTAATATTATCCTCCCATCTACGTCTCGGCCTCCCTAAAGGTATTTTTACCTCCGGCCTCGCAACTAAAACTCTATATGCATTTCTGGATTTGCCCATTCGTGTTACATGCCCTCCCCATCTCAAACGTCTGGATTTAATGTTTCTAATTATGTCAGGTGAAGAATTGTGGTCGTGCCAGAGAATCAGTCCCATTCCGAGGCTTATTTTAAGGATTCGTAACAAGCTGTTTTTTACGATGATGGGTTGTTAGCCCTTCGCCCAACCCCCAAGCTGGAGGTCCACCCCTCATCGGCTGTCCGCGACTGCTTATTCAATATATTCGCAACTACCCTCCATATCTGGAGGCCGTCTCCTCGATCCGCAACCTGAGGACGCGCCATGCCGTGGTGATAGGGACCCACAATGCATATATGTACTCAAAAATAAATTGGGTCTATGAAATAACAAATCGCTCATTATCTGTACAGTCTAGACTCTAGAGTTCCTTTATAATGAGAGTTGAGAAGTTATTTCCATCAATAATTAAAATATGTAATGATTTGAGACAACTCAAAATAGACAAATAAATCTTCTATGAGAAGGAAAACCATAGGCCTATATATATTGTATACCGATATTAAATTTGATACGTAATTTAATAATATACAGGGTGATTAGCGAGGATTTATCACCACTTATGGAGCTTATTTCCGAAGACATTCTGAGCAAAAAATGTCATATAAACATGTGTCCTAATCTCAATATTTTAGGATTTAACTCTAATTTCAAGTTGTTAGTAAAATACCGTTTTTCCTTTAGTTTTAAGGATAAAATAATATTACAAATAGACAATGAACTATTCACAAGTATCATTTCTTTAATTGGCTAGTGTTCTGAAGCTAAAAATGTGCTGTTAATTGCTTTGTACAGATTTTTTTTTTTTTTCATTTTTTCTTACGCACTTATCACAACATTGTTACAATTGTTACTTTAGGAAATTTATTCTTTACAGTTTATTTATGCATCCTAATATAGAGTCTTGAATAATTTACAAGAGTGGCGTGATTCATAACATTGTTGTGATAAGCGCGAAAAAAAAAATATATTAATTTTATAGTTAAAAATCTAAAAAAAAAAATCTGTATGAAGCAACTATGGAATTTACAACACATTTTTAGCTTCAGAATACTAGCTAATTAAAGAAATGATACTCCTGAATAGTTCATTCTTTATCTGTAATATTCTTTTACCCTTAAAACTCAAGAATAATGGTATTTAGAAACAACTTCAAATTAGCGTAACTCTGAAAATACTGAGATTAGGACAAATGTTTATACAGTTTTTGCTCGGAATGTCTTCGGAAATAAGCTCCGTAAGTGGCAGTAAATCCTCGTGAATCACTCTGTATATTATTTTATAATACACAAAAATTCTTATTACAGTTAATTTATCACTGAGGAATAAAGAAAACCTGTCAACTTGTATTTACTAGAAGCAAAGTCGTTGTATTTACTGGATTATGCAACAAGGTAGGCGATGTTTGGATCTGTGTCTCAACTCTTACATAACCGTGGAAGTGTAACAATTCATCTGTCACACTTTTACACCAAACAAAGCTAACCAGTGGCATCGATATTAATTCATAAAAGTTAATGAAAGAATTATAACGCATTCTCATTTTTTATTTTACTTATTTTAGATTTATCGCATGCCTGAATGCCTGATTTAACTGATTAATGTTATAAATTCTTTATTATGTTAATATCATAAAAAATATCTGGCTGACTAGTTTCGACGTAGTGTCCGTCATTGTCCGAAACCTAGTGATGTCCCTCGCTATCTTCTGGTTCTGGAACTCGGGAAGTACTTGTTACAGACTGATTCCGATTGGTTCTATTGTACAAGCTTGTCACGTCACATACCAGAAATGCTACGTCGCATATAACAGCTGACCGCCTTCCGAAATGCCGTCTAGTCTAGTCAGACTTCAGATGTATACAAACAATTTATTGTTCTTCCTCTGACACATATCGTCAAGTGAGATGTACTGAATGATAATAGATGTAGGCTACATATCACCAGAACCTCAATTAGAGGAATTCAGGATGTGCTGTGGGCGTATTTTTGTATTTCAATTCTTCCACCTTATGAAAGGATAAAGTATTTCCAATTTTTGTATCTCCATTTCTTACTGTGTTCTGGTCACGAGACATAATCATATACTTTTTTTTTCGGAATTTACTTCTAAACCCATTTCCAGGGACAGGTATTTATGGAGATTAATTTTATCATTTGTGTTTTTTAATATTGGTGTCGGCGGAGATTGTTGGAGATTGATTTGTACTCTTGGCGGAGATTAATGAAAATTTTTGAAAATACAATTATTTTGAAATTGGAGTATTAACTCAGTATGAATATTACTTTCCAAATAATTAACATTAAAAGATTCGTTGGATTCTGGTAAATGTGGGGTATGGCGAATAGACACACTAATAAAAAAGGCAAAACAAAAACAGACCAAACCAACACAAACAGCACGCGAGAATAAATACATAACATTAACATATCACAATACCAATACCCACAAAATTGCAACTTCATTCAGAAAACTAAAGTACAAAATTGCATACAAAACAAATAACACAACACAGAAATACTTAAATAACCACACTAAACATTTAAATAAATATAATTCAACTGGAGTTTACAAATTAAAATGCAATAGTTGCCCACATTTTTACATAGGACAGACAGGAAGATCCTTTCATACAAGATACAACGAACATATTAAAGCTATAACCAAACCTTACATTACATCAAATTATGCAGATCACATTATCGACAATAATCATGACTACAATAATATAGAAACAGATATGGAAATTTTACACATCACACCAAAAAGTTCACAGTTAAACATCCTAGAACAATACGAAATATATAAGAATACAATAGCACACCCACAATATAATATATACTTAATACGCAACTACAGTTCAATACGCACACATTGTTTGACGTCATAGTACGTCATAGCATACAGACAACCAACCCCCACCATAGGAGCAACACACCCCCACCCCTACCATCGACAACTGCACATCGCAGAGCCAAAATCAGCAGTGGTTCAAGAGACACTGAAGACGACGACAAATAGCGTCGAAACGGGCCGTCTGTCGAAGGTAAATACCTTTTTAACAATTTTAAATTTTACTTTTAACGTGTGAACTTTAATCAATGAAGACAATATTTTTATTGTTTTTAACAAATTGTTAAAAAACTTGCAGCCCTCAAATTGAACTTTAATCAATGAAATGTATGACAATATTTGTTGAATTGAGACTGTAGCTCTGCCATCTTCTTCAGGGACATTTCATTCATGAAGAAAAAAAAAAACTTGCAGCCCTCAAATTGACACTTTCAAATTATTAGTGAAATGTTGAATTCTCCGTATTTTGAGTTCATTTATGGCTTAGTGCACACATGTAAGTACTAATTTCTTAATTTTGAGGAAAATAAGTTTTAATTTTCAATACTTACTTCAATTAACATCTATTCTCAAAAAGTAGACATAACATAGGAAAATCTTATTATTCACTTCCCACATTTGTGCACAGTAAAGATACACCTCACAGGAGTTAGATTTTGTACTTAACTCAATTTGACCGGTAAATGTACTAAACGCATGTGTGCACTAAGACATTGTAAATGTAACCAGAATACCTGGGATACCATGTAATGTAGCCTATTTGGCTATATAACAAATTAAAATGAAAAAAAATCCGAAAAAGACTCAGAATATGAAATTCGCTATAAAACGACGCAATAGTAATAATTCGCGAATGTGTTCATATTTCGTTATTAAAAGTCTATTTCGCGATTTGTCGCGATTCTTTTATCCGCATATTATTAATCAGAATCACTTAATTCGTAAAGATTAGAAAAATTCTATTGTATAATCTATTATGTCGTGATTTTTGCGATCTCCATAAATACCCGGCCCTGCCCATCTCCTTACTTGCTTCAAGTAGAATTAACTATAGTTTGTGGATTTTCTCCTAACGTAATCACAACATCCGCATAAACAAGGAGCTGATGATGATGATGATTATTATTATTATTATTATTATTATTATTATTATTATTATTATTATGCCATTAGGAAAGTTCAGCATAACAGACAGGGTTTGGAATTGAACGAGTTACATCAGCTTCTTGTCTATGCGAATGACGTGAATATGTTAAGAGAAAATCCACAAACGATTAGGGAAAACACGGAAATTTTACTTGAAGCAAGTAAAGCGATAGGTTTGGAAGTAAATCCCGACAAGACAAAGTATATTATTATGTCTCGTGACCAGAATATTGTACGAAATGGAAATATAAAAATTAGAAATTTATCTTTTGAAGAGGTGGAGAAGTTCAAATATCTTGGAGCAACAGTAACAAATATAAATAATACTTGGAAGGAAATTAAACACAGAATAAATTTGGGAAATCTCTGTTAATATTCGGTTGAGAAGCTTTTGTCATCCAGTCTGCTGTCAAAAAATCTGAAAGTTAGAATTTATAAAACAGTTATATTACCGGTTGTTCTGTATGGTTGTGAAACTTGGACTCTTACTTTGAGAGAGGAACAGAGATTAAAGGTGTTTCAGAATAAGGTGCTTAGGGAAATATTTGGGGCTAAGAGGGATGAAGTTACAGGAGAATGGAGAAAGCTACACAACGCAGAACTTCACGCATTGTATTCTGCACCTGACATAATTAGGAACATTAAATCCAGACGTTTGAGGTGGGCATGGCATGCAGCACGTATGGGCGAATCCAGAAATGCATATAGAGTGTTGGTTGGGAGGCCGGCGGGAAAAAGACCTTTGGCGAGGCCGAGACGTAGATGGGAAGATAATATTAAAATGGATTTGAGGGAGGTGGGATATGATGATAGAGAGTGGATTAATCTTGCTGAGGATAGGGACCGATGGCGGGCTTATGTGAGGGCGGCAATGATCTTCCGGGTTCCTTAGAAGCCAGTATCATTTCATTTCAACCGGTAATATAACTGTTTTATAAATTCTAACTTTCAAATTTTTTGACAGAAGACTAGATGACAAAAGCTTCTCAACCGAATAATAACAGGCATTTTCCATATATTTATTCTGTGTTTAATTTCCTCATTTATATTTGTTACTGTTGCTCCCAGGTATTTGAGTTTTTCCACCTCTTCAAAAGATAAATTTCCAATTTTTATATTTTCATTTCGTACAATATTCTCGTCACGAGACATAATCATATAGTTTGTCTTTTCAGTATTTACTTCCAAACCTATCCCTTTACGTGCATCAAGTAAAATTCCCGTGTTTTCCCTAATAGATTGTGGATTTTCTCCTAACATATTCACGTCATCCGCATAGACAAGCAGCTGATGTAACCCGTTCAATTCCAAACCCTCTCTGTTATCCTGGACTTTCCTAATGGCATACTCTAGAGCAAAAGTAAAAAAAAGTAAAGGTGATAGTACATCTCCTTGCTTTAGCCCACGGTGAATTGGAAAAGCATCAGATAGAAACTGACCTATACGGACTCTGCTGTATGTTTCACTGAGACACATTTTAATTAATCGAACTAGTTTCTTGGGAATACCAAATTCAATAAGAATATCATATAACACTTCTCTCTTAACCGAGTCATATGCCTTTTTGAAATCTATGAACAACTGATGCACTGTACCCTTATACTCCCATTTTTTCTGCATTATCTGTCGAATACAAAATATCTGATCAATAGTCGATCTATTACGCCTAAAACCCCACTGATGATCCCCAATAATTTCATCTACATATGGAGTTAATCTTCTCAAAAGGATATTTAACAAAATTTTATTATTATTATTATTATTATTATTATTATTTCTTTTTATTATTAATCTTATCGGCGCCTAAGAAGAGGCCGTCAATCCAAGTGCCTTGTGCATATATTTGCAGAACACAGACCGCCCTCTTAAGGGGCCGCGACTGTATCCCGCAGCGCAAGGTGGATGTTGCCCTACCCCCTCTCCAAGAGAAGCTCATCAGGAGCTACTGGGTGGCTGGAGCGCTACAACTTTAATTACCTGCGAGAAGAACAGGACTCAAGCAAGGCACCGGAGGTAAGCTCATTAAAGAGCAGAAACCCGGGAGATATTGGTTTTGTATCGCCTTAGTAACCCGGCCGAGACCCACACTGTGTTTACAGTACACTCACGCCACCTGGCAACTGGACTTGTAAACAATAGCGCTTAAATACATGATGATACAGCTTCTGTAATTGAAAGAGACGGCGCAGGAAACCAAACATCGCGTAATCATGGTTAAAGGATCAACCGCAGTGGTCCGCAGCTAGAGGGCAGCTGCACTCTTACAAATGCACTGAGCAGATTTTGAATTAGGCTGTATAATTGTGCCGTTTTACTGCAGGGGACTCGCCACAGAGAGGTTATGGCCCATTCTTGTAACCAGGAACGGAAATATCAAATATAATATTCGTAAAGATAAGGAAAAAAAAGATAGGATCTTTCATAACCTCCTGATTTCTCAGATTATAGTATACTATACCATATTTCATACATGATTATGATATACGAGGCGCATCCAGAAAGTAAGTTTCCCAATTTTTTCCCCTTGAAAGTAAACGTAATTAGCCGTGTCAATTGCGCATGCGTAACAGATCTATGACGTATCAATCACATGCCAGCCGGACAGGTCCCGCCTGGTGCCAGTAGCGTGGCAGCAGTGGTCCGAAATGGAAGCTCTTATTCCTTCTCCCGCCGCCTGCGAAGTTCGGTCGGTGATAAAGTTCTTTAATGCACAAAGCATTGCGCCAACTGAAATTCATCGGCAGCTCTGTCAGGTCTATGGGCCGAACATCATGAGTAAGCAGATGGTGCGTCGCTGGTGTAGGCAGTTTTCCGAAGGTCGTCAAAGTGTCCATGATGAAGAGCGTAGTGGGCGACCGTCCCTCATCAATGATGATCGTGTTGAGCTGGTGCGGCAGTGCATCATAGAGAACCGTCGCTTCACGATTACGGAGCTGAGCAGCCATTTTCCGCAGATATCGCGATCCTTGTTGCATGAGATTGTCACTAAGCACTTGCTGTTGAAAAAAGTGTGTGCCAGGTGGGTGCCGAAAAACCTGACACCCGAACACAAAATGCAACGTTTAGGAGCAGCACTGACATTTCTGCAACGGTATCACGATGACGGCGACGAGTTTCTCGACAGGATCGTCACGGGCGATGAGACTTGGATTTCGCACTTCACCCCGGAAACCAAGCAGCAGTCAATGCATTGGCGGCATAGTGGATCTCCGGTCAGGACGAAATTCAAACGGTATGGAAAGTGATGTGCACGGTGTTCTGGGACAGGAAGGGCATTCTGCTCATTGACTTCCTTCCAAGAGGTGAAACAGTGAACGCTGACCGTTACTGTGAAACAGTGCGAAAAACAGACGTGCCATTCAAAACAAGAGGCGTGGAATGCTTATTGCAGGTGTTGTGCTCCTCCATGACAATGCTCGTCCACATACGGCTCGGCGCACAGCAGCTGTTTTGACGGAATTTGGCTGGGAGTTGTTTGATCATCCACCCTACAGTCCTGATCTTGCTCCCAGCGATTTTCACGTTTTCTTGCACCTCAAGAAATTCCTGTCCTCCGGTGAGCATTTTGGCAACGACGAAGAGCTGAAGACGTCTGTCACACGCTGGTTCCATTCACAGGCGGCAGAGTTCTACGACAGAGGGATACAAAAGTTGATCCCGTGATACAAGTGTCTCAATTCTGATGGTGGCTATGTTGAAAAATAGCTGAAACATTGCTATACCTGTTACCAATAAATGTTTTCCTGAAAGTGTGTGTTCTTTTTTTTTTAATAGGGAAACTTACTTTCTGGATGCGCCTCGTATGTAAGATGTATGATATCCTATGTGTAGAGTCCCAAAGTGTAATAAGAGGAGAGTCAAAAAGTAACCTCAATAATTGTTTTATTAATTAAATATGTACAATAAGGCTACAAACACTTCATCAGTAGCCTTCGAATGTCGCACCCTCGAGTGAGATAAGATCGGTCGTGATACACTCGTAATAAATAGAAGCACAGTACAAGGTCATCTCACCGACATGTCTTATCTTGTATGGAAGGCGACAGATAAGAGACACATATGTTTTGCTCACACGGTAAAAATAAGACTTTATTTTCTGCGTTTATGACAAACGTCTAATGGAATAGTCAATGGAACGTACCAAAACAGTAAGTAACATGAAGTTATAAATAAAATAGTACGAAAATCTTCGATATACAGTTATTATTGTTAATTAATAATTATTCAATATTTGATTTACCACATATATAATACGATAGGTCCATAAATAGTGTTCCGCCTATATACTACGACAATGTAGAAACGTTTTACAAAATATTATTGATATAGCAGTAGATTAATAACAATATTAGTACAGAGATAACGTCACAGAAAATATTATAAAACGAATAATCATGTTGCACAACTGTTACAGACGCAAAGATTGATACACTAATTATTAGTTTTATTATTATTATTATTATTATTATTATTATTATTATTATTATTACTAGAAAACTTGTTACGGTTCTTGCATTATCGTGATTGTGTTCTCGGTTTATAATAATTACATTTACATCCAATAACATCTATCAGATGTGGCAAAAACAAAATCAATCCTGTGTGGGGGAAAAGACATTTACTTACAACATTTATATTACATTTTAAAGCAAGTTTTGTAGTTGTACTATGGAGAGGTTAGTTAAACACTGCAAAGTTTTGAAATGATAAACATCTATGATGTTACTACACAGTTCATTACTTCGTTCTTGTTCTTAACTTCCATGATAAAATGTCTAGCTTTTATTAATCAGGTAATCTTGTCGTACTTCAATTTTTATTGTAATCGTAATTGTAAATTTAATGTTAATTGTAATTTTATTGTTCATATTATAGTTGTAATCCTCTGGTAGAGGGCCAGAGAAGGCCTGACGGCCTTATCTCTACCAGGTTAAATAAATAAATACTAAATACTAAATGTCTAACGCTCGGCTTGTACCGTTCGAGGATTTATCGCTCGCGACAATTTTACCCATCATGCATGTGCGCTACCTGTCGGATTATGCTATGAACTACTTTGGCGCTCGAGCGAAAATTGGTTACAATGACTCAAATTGGTTACATAACTGTCAGCATGGATTTCGGGGGGGCTATTCATGTGAGAGTCAATTAGTAACGGTATGTCAGGATTTAGAAGACGGAATAGATTCCAATAGCCAAGTAGATGCAGTGATTATTGACTTTTCACGCGCATTCGATGTAGTCCCACACGATATATTGTTGGTTAAACTACAATCAACGGGGATTGACTTCAGAGTGCTCCAGTGGATCAAGGAATTTTTAACTTGTCGCACTCAGAGAGTACGGGTAGGGGAGGAATTATCGAACCCAATTGAAATTACTTCCGGGGTCCCGCAGGGGAGTGTCTTGGGGCCTCTTCTATTCTTGGCTTTTGTAAATGATCTGCCAGTTAATATCTTATCTAGGGTTCGCTTATTCGCGGATGATTGTATGCTATACAGGGAAATAAAAAGTCATGAAGATACTACTCTTCTCCAGAATGACCTCAATAGAATAAATGATTGGGCAATAGCCAACAAAATGAAAATAAATTCTCTAAAGAGCAAAGCCATCAGCTTTACAAGGAAAAGAAATAAAATAGTCGCATCGTATACGTTAGGGGGTGAAACCATTCCGGAAGTTAACAAATGTAAATACCTCGGAATAACATTTAGCAGCGATCTCGGCTGGGGGGAACACGTTACAGACACAGCGGGAAAAGCATGGAGAGCGTTACACTTTGTGATGAGGGTACTAAGAAAAGGTTCTGATAAATCCAAAGAGATTGCATATAAATCACTAGTACGTCCAGTAATGGAATATGGTGCTGCATGTTGGGATCCTTACAGATTAGAACATATTAAGACACTGGAAAAGATTCAAAAACGGGCTCTTAAGTGTTGTTGGAAAAATTCACCATTAAAATGGGACACACTCACGGACAGGAGAACGCGAATACGATTATGCGCACTGTTCAAAACATAAAGAGGTGAGCCTACCTGGAAAGAAATAAAAAATAGGTTGCAGCCGCCAAATTACTCTTCAAGGAACGACCACTCATATAAATTGAGGGAAAGAAGGCAGAGGACGGACACTGGAAAGTTTTCTTTTCTCAATCGTACTATCAGGGACTGGAATGCTTTACCTGCAGACTTACTAAAGGCTTTACCAACAACCAAAAATGTATTTAAAAATAGGCTTAAGGACCTTACTAATAGACGGTAATTATACACAGTACTTAAAGGTGTAAATGATATGTTGTTATTGAAGTGTTGTATCAGTGAAGAATTATGTTGTGTCAGTGAAGTGTGTTGTATCAGTGAAGAAGTATGTCGTGTCAGTGAAGTGTGCTGTGTAAGTGAAACGTGTTCCTGTCAGTGAAGCTGTATAGGTTATAGTGGCAGTGCAAAGTATTTGAACAGTGAAATGTTTTTGAAGTGTTAGTGAAATCAGGATAGAATCAGTGAAATGTGTCGTAGTTCCAGTGCAGTGAGTGAGTTGACAGCGAAATGAGTGTAATGTTGAAAGGTACTTGTGCAGATATGAACATATACTCGTGGGTTTTAGTTCGATCTTAGTTTTAAGATACAAATTAGAATATTTCAAATGTTATTTTAAGTGATCGTTTCATTTAATTTAGTATATTCCTGTTGTTGTTGTTATTATTATTGTTATTATTATTATTATTATTATTAGTATTAATTATTAGTATTATCATTAATTGTATTTTTAATTAATAAGTTTATTATTGTCATTATCGAGTGTAATTAGTTACCACTGCCACCGGGTATATACCCATTGCAGTGTGAATAAATACATACAAAACGTCCGATGAAGACCTCTGATTAATATATTATTGCAATGGAGCATGCAGGAAATCAATAAAGTGTTTATACATAAAAATACAAACATACTGTACATATGTAAATACATACATACATAGCGTTATAATATTCGTTTACGATTTTTTGGGAAAAGTATTGCTGTGTAGGTATTCTGTCATTGGTTCCTTTTTTATTTTATTTTTCGAATATAATTTCCTCACACCTCAAACAACATTTTGTTATAGTCGTACACTTCTGCAGGATAGTTAAATAAACAAGCAATTGAACAGGGATCCGTGGGGGGAAAAATAAACGGCAGATCGTTGTGCGCGCTTCCACAGCGCTAGAGTCCATTTCAAGAAATCGAAGCGCCATTTTTTGTGAGTGCGGAGTTAGGGGCCGGTACTATGATCTGCTTTCGTACAAAATCTCGTCCGGCCTCCATCTTTGTGTCCCTTGAGAATCGAACACGACGTAATTTACGGGTGCGTTAGTAAGGCAGAGTGACCCTTAACGCAGGGACCCCCTCGAGGAAGAAGGGGGATAAAAAAAATTGTGGGGGGGGGGAAGGCGCACGAGTCGCGAAGAAAACTGTCGACCTGAGCTAAATAAATTACTGCGGCGTTAGCGGTGTGAACCCGCCCCCTTTCCACGCCCCCGGCCGATCACAAGACGCCCCACACGCAGCTAGGTTTATGACAATAATCTCCGATGTCGCATTACTCGATTGCGATAGGCTCTTGCAAAATAATTCTGTGGCAAGCAAAGACTTAAGGAAAGAAGGTATTCAAAATTATAATAGTACATTATGCAACGAGCCTATAGTGGTAGTAATTAAGACGCGAGTATGTTTGTTTATGAAACGAGCGCAAGCTCGTTTCATAATTTTCATACGAGCGTCTTAATTACCATTATAGGCAAGTTTCATACGACTTTTTATGCTCGACCACATTTCTAACTTGAAATTATTCAGAAGTATTCATGTTATGGTTATGTAAGTGAGGAGTGGAACTGACCTGAATTGTGAGATGTGCGCAGACGCGAAAGTATTGATTTTTTTCCGAAACACGAATGTCATTGACCTTGATATAATCTAGAGAATAACATGAAGATTAGCCTTGATATAACCTGGAAATTGATTTAGAATTGAAAAACGAGATGACAAATTGAATTTATTTGAATATTATTTACAATTAACGCTAATTATTATAGTTACAGAACATAACCTTCTGCGACAGTATTTGATTTCCAGCGTCCGTGACTTTTCGCTAATTGTCTTTCGATTCCATATCCGAGAATAATCGATACTTGCGGTTTTATAATGGTACAATCATTACAAAGGTGATTTCTCATTGGCTGAACAAGTGAATTATAATGAATAGGTGTACTTTAATGAGGTGCATTAAAGGGCTACTACCAGGTGTATAATTACTACATTTCGGCATGGTCGAGCATAATTTTTTTTTAACGGAAATAAATTCTCTGAATCTTCCTGATCAAGAATAAATATATTTTTGTAATGTTGCCATGTGTCTAAACTACAAAAAACGGTTTTTAATTGAAGCGGGCGTCTCATTAAATCAGTAGTGCCACGCCCCTTCAGTGAAATGTGAAAGTGAAAACGTTGTGCAGGATGTAATATCAGTAGTGATAGTGTTGTCAATTAACAGTAATGATGTAGGCCTAAATAGTAGTAATATTATAATTAGTGTAGATTTGTAAGTAAGTCAGAAATTGATGTTAATTTTTAAACGCTGTTTTCTTAAAACAACATTTTTATGTATGTATGTACTTACATCTCAGAAACTATTAGAGTTACAGAACTGAAATTTTTCACACTCATTGCACATCATATAATGACTTGATGGTAGTACTTTTACATTGATGTAATATGTATTACAAGATTTAGATATACTTTTGCGTTGAGAATTTCAGTTTTTTATCCGTAGAATTTTTATAAAAATATATTATTTTTTTTAAAATTGATAAAACCGAGCTAGATCTATAATTTAGCTTGTGATCGTAGATAAGTATATTGCAAATATGTGTGAAAAATTTTAGCCACGTACATTAATCAGTTTTCAAGAAGGTACATGACACAGTTTTAATAAGTTCTCTTCCCTTTATCTATTGACTCAGTGCTGGCCATTTCTGTATATAGCTCGACCAAGCGGCATATACCACCTCTTTCGTCTGTCTCTTTCCTTTCCGCTGTAAAGCGCACAGGCTCTCCTGGGCTCTAAAAAAAGCGCGCGCTTGCTCCTATGGGCATCAGTTGATATCACTGTGTTAGAGGAATGTTTATCAAGCCATTAACATTATTAGACGGTCTCACAACTCCGTATCGGTACCGTACTCACAAAGCATTAAGGACTAGAAATAATAAACACGTCCTTGTAAACCAGCATTAGTGACCAGTTCGCAAACTGTAATTATATATAGACACTGAAGCCATAACGGGGTACTATTACTAACGGAAAGTAAACAGAAGTCAGTTCGTTTCTCTTAGTACTTGGAGGTGGATGAAAATGGAGTTAGGAAACGACCGCGCCTTTACAGAGACACAAGCAAGGTATCTCCTAGAAGCCTCTGTTACAGTAAGCAAACACATGAACTCCCTTTTGTATACGCAACTATTACCTAAATGACATGTTAGTGCTACCTCAATGATAATAAAATTATTATATTGAAACAGTTGCTCCCGAGCGGCTCAAAAATGAAGACCAACTCAGAATATTCGAGAAGCTTCTACCACAAACAATATCTCCAGAGACGTCCTTTCTTTATTTCGCTAGAAAGGTTTCCAAACCGCGGACAAAGGATAAAAACGCACGTCTGAAAAATCCCAGCGGATTTTGAAACCAGAATTTCGTAGAAATCTCTGGACTCTCCCTTCTCCAACTCCCACAAGTGACATAGTCATACCGAGTTGAACAAACGCAGTGTGGTGGTTTTTTTTTGTAATGGCTACCAACTTTGGATTTTAACAAAAGTGACTCGCTAATGGACTCAAGATGCAGAAATCCACGTCATGAGTGAGAAAGCTGGAGGGGTGAAGTTTCCGCGGCTGGGGGGGGGGGGCAGACTGGGTAAACATCGTACTTAATAAAGCACGCATGATGGCACCCGTCCTGCATGTAATAGGATAAAGCAAGCCACAGAAGTATCTGCAGCGTCTCCTTTGTCCGCAAGAATCTGACACAACGCGCTGGGATTTTACGGAGATTGACGACGCGTCCAGTGCTGGATTTCAGAAATGTTTTATCCCTCTCTGTTAAATAATATAACATTCATTTGTAATTGCACTCAAGTCCCGTCCATTAGGCCACAGTTACTCACTAAAGAATTGAGGATTAATGCAAAAATAACGCTGTGACAAAAGGATAATGTCACAAGTATCGTAAAGTTTGTTAATTATCTCCAGACCACAAAACAGGCAACTTGGATCTCAGGCCGATGCGCTCCCACACGCTGGTTACAGAGAAAGTGTGTTTTCGGTGATTCAACTGCATTGTAAGCTAGATATTAATTTCGTTTTCTCTCTCTCCGAAAGTTACATTTTTCATTCTATGGGTAGGCCTGCAATGTTTTTAGAAAATATTTAACTTAGGATTATGATATTTTCAGGATATTTTAACCCTGCGTTACTCATGTTATAAATATTCTCACCATTGCTCAGGTGGGGTTTCACAAACCCCATTTTAAATAAGTAATATATTTTTCCGCAAGTTTCAGAAATCAGATAAATGCAATTAAATATACTATTCTTAGCTCACTTAAACAATTTCTTAAGTGAACTCTTCTGGATGTAATTGAAAGGTACACAGATGCACAGAGTACACACTAATTCCATCTCTTAGTTTTTCGTTGAAATATACGCACCGGGGTTTACCACATCCCACCTGAGTAATGCAGGGTTAATAAATAGAATGATATTCTCAATGATATACCGTATATTTCCGCAGATAAAACGATCTTCAGGTATAAATTTCGAGCACAATATTATGGACTCAGCTTTTAAAGCCTCGCATCTCGCAGTCATAGAAACCACTCATTATCTCTCGTGTAGTCCGGATTTGTGCGAGGCGGGCCTCGCACCTCGCACGTCGCATGCGTCGGTTCAGAAAAGTCAATGCTTAAGACGATCCGAAAGTTATCAACCGTCATGGAAGAAAATTAAAGTGAAAGAATTGATAAAATCCTTAAAAAAGTGTCGAATTTGTAACGCTATGGATGACCCAGAAGGAGGATTTGTTATGGAATACTGATGGCGAAGTAGAAACCGACTTGCCACATTCACTCTTTGACAACAAATATGATGATTTCGCAGGATTTGTTATATTTTATAATGGTTTTAGTGTAGAATTTTAAAATTTCTTTTCTTATATATCTGCTATATAAGGTGACTTCCGGTTTTATGTTTTTTATTGTTCAAATGTAGTTTCATCTGCTGAAACATACGGCAGTTATTTTAAAATATCTAAAAGTTACATTCTGATTTGTGTTTTTTTTAAATGGAGAAAAGTAATTTTTTAAGAGACGAAAATTCATTTGAAACTCAGCACAAGAATAATGTACATATTAAAATATATTGTACGGTTTTTACTTCAATGTCCTCGGACAATAAGTGCTACATATTTCATTGGTCAGAACTACAGGATGAAAAGGATATAACTGCATTAATTTTAAGAACAGAATCTTCAGGTTGTAAGTAACCAAAAAGTTAAACGCCATTTTGGTATTTGAATAACGTTTTTGCCGACAAAAGTGTCTGAAGTTTGAATCCCATTTATGGCAAACCTATTACGTATTGAGACGTATGAGTGGTAAGATATCAGTGCGAAGCACAAGCCGAAAAAATATTCCTTTGTAACAGTAGCGGCCGGTGATCAAAATCGTCGGTGAGGCCAGATGCAACTAGTTTAAGTGCCTCCGATAGGAAATGTTTGTTTATGATATTAATTATTATTGTTATTATATTATTAATATCATTATTACTGTATTATTATTATTATTATTATTATTATTATTATTATTATTATTATTATTATTAGTCTATTCTTATTACTATCAATGAAAAATAATAATTTCACTCACCAAATAAGCTGTTATGCTCTGAGTTTCAGTGATTGTTTCAGTGTGATGAAGCAACCCATATTATGTGTTGAAATTCCCCTTTCTTTCTTTTCTTTCTATTTTTTTTCCTTTGACAGCAACAAACAAGGCCAAGAGAAGTTTATTTTGCCTCACATTACCACATAACCATTCATGTTGCCCATACCAGGATGCAATAGAACCGCGCGTTTTAAGATTATGTGTCAGAAAAATTATCAGCGATGTCGTAGGTATCTCGGTAATCTCTGTCTTTATTTAAAACTTCCCTTCTTTTAGTATTATTTCTTCTCGAAAAAGGACACTCTAACAATGAATTAACTGCACCAGCATTATTTCTCTCATTTGTTTCTGTTTATATTTTCCCGAAATATATAACAACATTGGCCCAGATTCACTACTGTACTACGAAGTACAATAGTACAACCCTCGCTTATGTCATAAACTAAGATATAAGGGGAGAGAATAGAGTGGGTCTCTGCCTGCCAAAGAGCTGGAATAATTTTGTTATTTATGACCTATTTAGGAAGACAAGTCACCATTGCTATTCCCACCCCACTCTACCCTTGAGGCCGGCCCATGGATGGGAGAAGTGAAACCTGACCAGGCCAGACGAATTGTGCCTCAGCTACAACGTTTTAAGCGTAAACTCAAAGCCCGCGAAAGGACATGAAATGCATGAGCCAGACCCGGCACGAACGATTCTGGCCTCAGGAACAAATTTTACTGCAAAACAGATCTATATACATCACAAAGTTTTAAAATGTTTCTACAGCGATATATGCTTCATTCAAATAACTAGTACATTACATAGAAACACAAAATTTGATTATAGTTAAGCCACGTGACTGAGGCCCGGCCTCACTTGCCTCAATCAGCCGCCACTGCTTTGTAACAAATTTAACTGACTAATTCTCCGTCACACTGTAAATGCGTTTTAATATATAATTGGGTTGGGAGGAACAAGTCACTAATACCACAAGGAAAGCACTACATTTCTCTATGCGTATTCTTAAGAAATCTAACCAAAGGTCAAAAGAATTAGCGTACAAAACCCTTTTTCGCCCAATTATGGAATATGGAGCAGTAGCTTGGGATCCGTACAGACAAAACCAAATCGATGGAATAGAAATGGTTCAACGAAAAGCTACAAAATATGTCAAAATGGGAAAGGGACATGGTGAAGAGATAGTAAAAGAATTAAGGTGGGAACTTCTCAAATCAAGGCGACGAAAACCAGACTCACCGCATTGTTTAAGGCAGAAATGGGACACAAAGCATGGACCGACATCAATGCTAGATTAGCAACACCATCATACTTAGGAAGGGCTGATCATATTACGAAGTATAAATGCAGAAAACAAAGAACGGACGTGGCAAAATTTTCCTTTGTTAACCGCACAATAGTAGACTGCGGCAATTTTACAGGATGCTCCTCTCAAATCAATACATTTAAGGAAAGGTTGAGAAGATTAGATTGAAAATGTAATTGTAGATGCAATGTAATTATGTAAGTTGTGTCATGTAATTAATTAAGTTGATATTTAATTAATTAAGATATGTAATTAAGTTGATATGTAATTACTTAAGTAGATAATAGTTGCGTTTAATAGCAGTACTTATAAGTTAGGTTTACTTTTGCTTTATTATAGCATAGTTTTTATTTATAGTCCTAGCTTTATTGCATCTAATTAATTAGAGTTAGAATTATACTTACATTTATTTTATTTTTTATTGCTGCAACTATTGTAAATTTTATTAATATTATTATTGCATATTATAGCCTATATCACTGCCACAGGGTATGTACCCAATTGTAGTGTTAATATATATTTTATTCTTCTGGCTCATTCTTCTCGTTGGTATCTTAACACTCATACATCTGAATGCCCAATAGTTTTACCATAAATGAGATTCAGACTCCAGACAAAAATTATGTTGAAATTACTTGTTTTTAATTGATTAATATTTTTCATTGTTTATATGTAATTTTACAAGTATTTTTATATAATTAGGGGAGAGTCTGGTAGTATCGGACATCGGGTAGTATCGGACAGTGCGTTTCTTTCATCTATCACTATATGGTACTACCTGATTGACATGGTTACGTTTCTGTGACGTCGCATAGAGAAACGTAACTATGTCATTCAGGTACTACCATATGCACATTGGTACAGTTTATTCATTTTAAATACAGGGTGAAAGGGGTATAACGGAATTTTAACATTCTCTCCCCTTCACACAACGTTAAGTTTTGTGCTTTGCTAAGTCTCAAGAGATGAAGTTTGCAGCTAAGAACCTAATATGCCGGGTGGAAACGGTATAAACACCCGGAATTTTTAGGTTGGAAGTAACCAAAAAGTAAAATGCAGTGGCGTGTGGTGATAAATAATCCTGGTGGTGCAGAAATATTTATTATGATTATGATTATCATTATTATTATTATTATTATTATTATTATTATTATTATTATTATTATTATTATTATTATTATTATTATAGGTACTAACCACGACATAACTACTAATATATGTTATATATGTAGATATAGATAGCAAAGTAAAGTGTTCAATTTCTATTGCAGCACACCGTAAATAATATTGTTTTCGCTATATTGCGTTTTATAACACAGTTCACACGTTCACAAGCATTCGATACGTGTGTCGTCTCATCAGCCTTAACTGCTAAAAGTCAGCAGCTTTCTTTATTTCTTTGAAATCTCATCATGGCATACATCAAAATGGCTTGAAGGACTTCGTTCTGTATAGTGTTTGGTGTGCTCTTAAACACTGTTCCTCTTTCCAAATGTTCCTTAAGAGTGCGTCTAATTCAGAACTGAAATTGATCAGGCCAAGAAAAATACTAGCGTTTAAAGATGAGTTTCCCTCTTCGTGACCTCTTAAAGCAACAAAACCGCACCCACATATCTGTTATTGGTAACTTTATCATTGTGAAGTGCAACAATCCAATTGTGTCTATATGTTTGTTTGACCCAACACTGCTAATTTAACATTATTGTTGAGTGTGCAGCTGAAGAATCGTGTTTTTATTTCTTTCATTCATGTGCTTCAAATCAATCATACCTACAGAACGATAATCAAAATTA
Organism: Periplaneta americana; assembly: GCA_025594305.2. NCBI lineage: Eukaryota > Metazoa > Arthropoda > Insecta > Blattodea > Blattidae > Periplaneta > Periplaneta americana. The sequence continues at coordinate 191,040,629 of JAJSOF020000001.1, read as the reverse complement.
TTTAGTTACTACGCACAGTCCTACATTCAAACAGAAGAATAAATACAATTCATAACACGTAGCCTACTTGTTTTTGTCAATGAATGTTCGCCGCCGAACAATAGGCAAGGGAAACAAAATACAGCGTCTTTTATATTGCAGCCACATATTGTATTTTTCGTAAGTCCGAATGTTGAATTTTCTTGTCACTTCTCTATTACTATTCTTCGTCACTTATAATTTTAATTCCTGTGTACGTCTACCCATCTTCTTTATTTTTATCTTTTCGTGTAAAGTTCTTACAGAAAATTACATATTTAAAAGATTTTGCACACTATTCATTGCAATATTTATGATAGAACGGGCCAACAGCGACTGCAGAACACATCTGAAAGTGCTCCTAACCCCTCTTACGCACATTGTACTGGCTCCCTAACATGCTCCAAAGCCTGCCAGTGAAACTCTACTACTGCGCATGCTCGAATGGAACAGTGTGCCGCAAGTGTCGAGTGGTAAACATAAGTCCCAGGCGTCAACAAGACCAGTACACGTGCAGCGTTATTTTTACATAGTACCGTATTATAATAAAGAATTATGTCGCTCACATAGTCTACTGCAGCTCATTGATATACAGTAAATTTAAAAACATGTGTTATTCGAAGAGGTGGTGCACTGCTCCTGTGCTCCTTAAGAGAAATCGCCACTGGTAAAATGTCATTTTGGTATGTGAATAAGGTTTAGTCGAAAAAAATAATTTGAAAAATTAAAAAAAAAATAATAATTTCTAGGTTACAATGCAGTAGAAAACAATTAATTTGTAGATTAATTCAATAATCAAAAAAGTTGCCTTATTCAGCACAAAAAACATTCAAAAGTAACGATTATTTGGACCAAATCTATGGCAATCTGATTTTAGACAGTTTATTCAATTTTTTTTGTACACCATAACCATCATCATCTCTTAAAATATATTTCGATTGAAAACTAGTTATGTATTCTCAATTTATGAAAGGCTCGCAAAGTAAATAATACGTACATTTTAATTTACAGAAATGTTCTCTTTCCTTTCGGACCTTCGTAACATAAAATAACTTGATACGCATATACTGTGATCCCTCACCGTACCATGAGAGAGATGGAAACATATAAAATTGTTTCGTAGGTCGAGAAGCTGAACAGAATTTCAGATACAATGACTAGCATATACGGGATAGAGAGGCAAAAAGAAACGAGAACCGTATTTTAATTAAAAATGTACTTCATTGAGAACGAAGAGCACAGTAGCTATAAATATATTATACCCATTCACGATTTGAACTGCATTCCCTGACTGAAACCTCCTCCATTTCTTATCACAAGTCATTAACGTACGAAATGGATTTAAAAACGAGACAGATACCTACAAAGAGTTTTATATCGAGTGACAAGCAACGCTTTTATTTCTCGGAAGGCAATAAAACAGCTACACAACTTCATCATTGATTTTACGAATGCGCAAGCCTTGCTCGGGCAGCAACTTCTCCGACATCTGTGTCGTACAGGGAAACATACGCACGCATAGTTAGGCGTTAAGTTCAGGACCAGAAGTTTTCGGAACTTTCAAGACCATGCAACAAGGTCTGTTATTCAATTTAAACCAAACTTCTTACGTTCGATTCTCGGCGGAGTAAAGTAGCATACTGTGAGTTATTTTTTATATAACAAGCATAAATCAGCAATGACCTACCTAGTGGTTAAGGCGTACAGGTTCCATAATGTTGTGTTAAAAACATAAAAATGTTTAGTCACACGTTAAAAAGTGTTAAATTAAAAAAAAAAAAAGTTATATACCTTGGACAGACGGCCCGTTTCGACGTGATATTACGTCTTCATCAGTGTCTCCAATATACCAATGGACAATGACAACTACACTGAAGAATTAAACACAATAAAATACGAGGGGGAACCAGGAAATAACGACCGTTTTGTTGTAATAATTAAAAAAAATATATTTATTTGAAAAAACAAAGTCTATTACATAACTGAAGCTTCCTTACTTCTCTACATAATCACCACCTACATTTAAATATTTGTCGTATCTGTTCACTAGCTTTAGAATTCCCGTGTTATACTCCTCTGCCGCCAGTTCATTAAGCCAGGTGTTCACCGTCTTCTTCAACTCTTCATCACTTCCAAAACGCGTACCACCCAGAAAGTCTTTCAGCTTAGTGAAAAGGTGAAAATCGCTAGGAGCAAGGTCTGGACTATAGAGCGGATGATCAAAGATTTCCCAACCGAATTGATCCAGCAATTCATCATTTGGCCCATTTTGAACATTTCGCACCATTTTCTCACATTTCCATTCATTGTATGAACATCTTTCGCACCATTTCAAATGTCGGGCATTCAAAAATCGAATCACACTCCTCACCTCACAGTCGGCGGGATTATCAATCACGTCGTTCATTTTGAAGTAACACAAAATGCACAATGGCGACTTGTTGCAACCAGTACTCACAACATTATGAGAACACATGTTAAGGAAGCCAGTTGACCTTCAAACAAGGAAGGGAGTCAGCTGCGCGGCGGGTATGCGCGAACGGTCGTTATTTCCTGGATCCCCCTCGTATATAGCACAAGACAATGGATATAACCTAACATAATAGACACACTAATAAAAAAGGCAAAACAAAAACAGAAAAACAATACAAACACCACGTGAGAATAAATTGCAACTTCATTCAGAAAACTAAAATACAAGATAAAATACAAAACAAATAACACAACACAGAAATATCTAAATAATCACATTAAACATTCAGATAAATATAATTCAACTGGAGTTTACAAACTAAAATGCAATAGCTGCCCACATTTTTACATAAGACAGACAGGAAGATCCTTTCACACAAGATATAATGAACATATTAAAGCTATAACCAAAACCTACATCACATCAAATTATGCAGAACCACATTATCAACAATAATCATGACTACAATAATATAGAAACAGATATGGAAATTTTACACATCACACCAAAAAGTTCAAAGTTAAACATCTTAGAACAATACGAAATATATAAACATACAATAACATACCCACAACATATACTTAATACACAATTACAGTTCAATACCCACACATTATTCAACGTCATGATACGTCATAACACACAAACAACCAGCCCCCACCATAAGAGCAACACACCCCCACCCCTACACCCGACAAATGCACATCGCAGAATTCAAGATCACCAGTAGTTCAGGAGACACTGATGAAGACGTAACATCGCGTCGAAACGGGCCGTCTGTGCAAGGTATATACCTTTTTTAAAATTTTAACACTTTTTAACGTGTGACTAAACAATTTTATGTTTTTAACAAACAAAGTGTTAACGTGAACTAGAATCAATGATAATGTTGTGGTATCGAACTTTAAAAAAGAGGTTTTGTGTTAAAAAAACATGCAGAAGGTCGCAGGAAAAACCCAGTACGAGAAGCAGCTATCTCATGGCATGGTCCCCAAACTCTCCAGATCTTACCCCTCCTGACTTCTTCGTATGGGGTTTTGTTAAAGACACTGTCTATTCACAGAAACCTAGGAACATTGATGGTCTGAGAGTAAAAATTACTCAACCTTTTGAACAAATCACCGCTCTTATTGCTTTTTTTTATCTAAGTGTATAAAACGTTGTACAATCCTATTGTTACTTCATATTACAATACTCGACAGGTTATCGAACTTACTGCGTTCTCATTGTTCATTAAAGTTTCGTTCCACATTTTTATTCAATAAGTAAAATATTTTACTATAATACTTGTTTTATATTTCTTTGTTATTCTGCATTATCCGACAAGCCACCGGCGTGGCTCATTCGGTTAAGGCGCTTGCCTGCCGGTTTGAAGTTGCGCTTGGGCGCGGATTCGATCCCCGCTTGGGCTGATTACCTGGTTGGGTTTTTTCCGATGTCTTCCCAACCGCAAGGTGAATGCCGGGTAATCCATGGCGAATCCTTGGCCTCATCTCGCCAAATACCATCTCGCTATCACCAATCTCATCAACGATAAATAACCTAGTAGTTGATACAGCGTCGTTAAATAACCAACTAAAAAAAATATCCCACATTTATCTTATCCAACCCCTTCCAGGTTCAGTTTAACTGGAATTACAATCATTTATGTAAAGTTTAGTATCTGAATAACTGAAACGTCTCTACGATAATTGAATCGGTGAGTGGAAAAGGGTAACATTCCAAAATCATGCTTTTGAGATAATAAAAAGAAAACTGTTTTGTGACTTTATTTTTAATTTAATCAAAAACTTATAATGGGTCACATTTACTACTAGTTGCAAGTATCTCAGCCTTTACATTTGTTTGTTAATATATAAATTGTTTTTTTTTAGATTTGATTGTTTAAAGTTTGGGAATGTGACTCTTTTTCCACGCAAATTGAATATTGGTTAAAATGAAAAGAAATATTTTCAACAATTAGTACTCGTAGGTTTTCTTTATACCTTAACTGTCAAAGAAAGTCTACAAATACTTTTTTCCAATGTGGAAAAAGAAACAATCATAAAACCGGTGTTACAATTTTGTTTTTTTGGTCTCGACTAACACACCTTTGTAGGTTACACACTCTTCTCCCTACTCCTAGACATTTTCTCCATTTCTTTTGTATGTGTATTCTTGTTCACCTTTCCTTTCTTTATTCTTGGCTCATTATCTTCCTCTTCTGACATTGTTGTCTTTTTACTCAAAGACATTTTCCAAATCTTGCAGACAGAATACCGATGATCAAACAGTCCACACCTGTGGAGTAACGGCTAGCGCGTCTGGCCGGAAAACTAGGTGGCCCGGGTTCGATTCCCGGTTGGGACGAGTTACCTGGTTGAGGTTTTTTCAGGATTTTTCCTCAACCCAATATGAGCAAATGCTGGGTAACTTTCGGTGCTGGACCCCGGACTCATTCCACCGGCATTATCACCTTCATCTCATTCAGACGCTAAATAACCTAGATATTGATAAAGCGTTCTAAAATAACCTATTAAAATAAAAAATAAAATACATTTAGCAGAATACAACAAACCTTTAAAATAATCTAATAAAAAAAGACTGATCAAATATAACCTGCAACACCTGTAATAACAGTTAAGAAACTAAACGATTATTGTGCTTGCCAGCGCTCGAAGCATAATATATGAAAACTAACACAATAGTGGAATGTTACCGTTCTTCTACTCAACTGCAAAACACGGGTCATGCCATTGGCATTAGCATGATAGGAATATTGCTCTTTTTCTGCTCAATGGGTAGGACTATGATATATGAACTTTGCTATCTCAGTTTCTTTTCGCATTTTTTGGAATGTTACCCCTTTTCCACTCACCGATTCAATTTCAAATATTCCTCTATACCTGACACCAATTTAACGCAGACGCGAAAGTATTGATTTTTCCGAGGAACAATAATGCCATTGACCTTGATGTAATCCCGTTAAACTTGATATAACCTTGATTATTGAATTCGACATTGAAAAACGAGATGACAAATTGAACTTATTTGAATATTATTTACAATTAACGCTAATTATTATAGTAACAGAACATAAACTTCTGCGACAGTATTGATTTCCAGCCTCCGTGACTTTTCGCTAATTCTCTTTCGATTGCATGTCCGAGAATAATCGATACTTGCGGTTTTATAACGGTACAAAGCTGACTTGTCATTGGCTGAACACCTGTAAGCTGAGTTGTCATTGGCTGAACACCTGTACTTTAATGAGTAGGTGTACTTTAATGACATGCATTAAAGGACTGCTACCAGGTGTATAATTAGTACATTTCGGCATGGTCGAGCATATAATATTTTACTACAACACTCTGTTATTTAGTAGTATTTTATTTAGTATTTATTTATTTAACCTGGTAGAGATAAGGCCGTCAGGCCTTCTCTGCCCCTCTACCAGGGGATTACAACTATAACATGAACAATAAAATTACAATATTAAAATTACAATTACAATCAAAATTAAAGTACGACAAGAATACCTGATTAATGAAAGCTAGACATTTTATCATAGAAGTTACGAACAAAGAATATTTTTGTATTTACTGAATTACAAATTAAACCTAGAATAACAAAATTCTATAGTGATGAAATTACCGGATATTGAAATATTTTGTGGTAGATTAAGAAAACTATTTACAAGAAACCATGTCTGAACGAGTCTCAATTACTGACCAAGTGCCTAGTAAGTTCGCGTTTGAATTGAATTTTATTTCGACAGTCCCTGATGCAGCAGGTAACGAATTCCAGAGTCTTGGCAGGGCTATTGTGAAAGAGGATGAGTATGAGGAGGTGCGATGGGATAGTATTGTTAGTATTGTTTCATGGCGAGAGCGTGTGTTCAGATTGTGGTGGGAAGAAAGGTAAGTGAAGCGAGATGACAGGTACGAAGGAATACAAGAGTTCAAGATTTCGAAGAGAAGGAGTAGTGAATGTAAATTTATTTTCTTATCTAGTTTAAGCCAACCTATTGCTTCCAGGGATGGGGTAATGTGATCATATTTACGAACATTGCTTACAAAACGTACACAACAAATTATGAGCACGTTGAAGTTTCGTTTTGTTGTCGCTGGAAAGGTCAGTCAGTAAAATGTCAGCATAGTCAAAATAGGGAAATACAAGGGCCTGCACAAGGGACTTTTTAAGCAAGAGGGAAGATGAACATTTATCCTTTTTAGCACATGGATAATAGAATATACTTTTCTGCAGGTTTCTGTGATTTGCATGTCCCAGTTGAGATTATCATCTATGTGAATACCAAGATTTTTACCGAAGAATTGAAAGGGATACGCACTGTACTTACTTTAACGGGGCATTATCCGACATTTTATCTTATCAGACCCCTTCCAGGTTCAGTTTAACTGGAATAATCGAGACTCCACAGTGACTGCAATCTTTTATGTAAATGGTATCTTAATAACTGAAACGTCTCTATAATATTTTAATGTACTCCATTATACCTGACACTATTTTAACGCAAACAGACTGTCCCGTAAGTCTCCGCACGCGGTCGTTGTCATCTTGAGTGACTGTATCATTTCCCCGTGGCTTTCCTCCCGCTATTCTTTGAACCTATCTTCCCCTATTCTTCACGATAACAACCCCGGTGCTCCCTCAGGAGATGTTCCAGCCACCAAACAACCCCCGTGCCCCTCTCCACACCCCCCGTCAACTTTCCCTTATACATATACAATAGCATATAGAAGAAACTTGGAACCCAATTTTCGAACACAGCAACATTGTAACAAGAACCCTTCGTGTCGGTACAGCATTACTTCCTCCGAGCTGTCGAACAAGACTGCGGTCAATATATTTGGCCCCTGCACATATGCTGGAAAGGGGGGCTGTCGCAGGTATTGGTAACTACCACTTTTAATAATCTTGGCTGTAGTTAAGACGAATTCCGGGTAGAGGGGGAAATTTTTTATAACAGTTTCTGAATCACCTTATCGCCGCTTTTCTTGGAGATAGGCATCCTCCGGGAAGATAGCTGAATAATTCGTTAGGTTTTTATGTTGTTTAGTTAAGGGTATAAGTACGTGAATATTAAAAAAAAATTGTATTGGAAAATTACGCAAAGTTTTCTGAATCCAGTGACATATAGTTTATTTGTTTACTTATTTATTTGTGCTATTTAAATGAGCATGTTCTAATAAAATACAGGTTAGCTAAGATATTGATTTTTTTACTTTAAATTAAATGTACCAAAAGTTGAATTTTTTTTTACATTATTTCGTAAGTCCACAATCATTAGAGACAGAATGCTGAAATTTTGCACACTGATTTCACATCAATTTATATAAAAAGTAGACTATAATAATGCCATATCTTTGAAAATAAAAAAAATAGGTCACATAACATAATGTAAATTTTAATATACATAGAGTTCCAAATTGATGTATACACTATTAGAAATACTATTTCATAGCAAAGAAATGAAACAGAAATACGATTTTTGCGGTTTATGATTCAGCATGGAAACATGTTCATCTGTTTGTAAACAAACATGGCGGTGCAATTATCGTTCGATGAACGTAAGTGGATACTGAAATGTTATTGGAAAGTGGAGAATGTTGTTGAGGTTCAACGACGTTGGAGGGTTGAATTTGGAACACAACCACCAACAAGGTTAACTATCACAAGAATCCGAGACAAGTTTGAAGTCGACGGAACGGTGCAAGATGTGTTGAAAGGGCGGTGCGGAAGAAAGAGAAGTTCCACCGATAACGAGAGTGTTGATGCAGTCATGCAGGCTTTTGCACAATCCCCAAAGAAGTCAATGAGGCAATGTTCTCGTGAGATTGGTATCAGCAAATCCAGTGTTAATCGAATTTTGCGAGCTCAAAAATGGAAGCCTTACATTCCGAGACTTGTCCACGCACTAAATGAGGACGACCCAGAGATGGATAGGACGAAGAGGAAGTGCTGCGGAGTTCCCGCCTCGATCTCCGGATTTAACCCCTCCAGACTTCTACCTATGGGGAGCTCTAAAGGACACAGTGTACGCCACAAAACCACAAACACTGGAGGAACTGAGAGTTCAGATTGAACATGCCTGTAATGATATTCCATTAGCAACAATCCAGTTGGTATGTCGCTCTGTTGCACGTCGTTGTTGGGAGTCTACTATGGCGGAAGGGGACAATTTTGAACATGTACGGGCTTAAGGAATACAAAACCGCAAAAATCGTATTTCTGTCTCATCTCGTTGCTGAGAAATAGTGTTTCAAAATGTATATATATCAAATTGAGACACTCTGTATTTTATATAGGACAAATAAAAAATAAATTGTATTAAAATAAACAACTCTACATATCTGAGAATAGTCTACTTTTTAGAAATAACTGTTTATTACATGAATAAAAAAATTAAAGATGTCAGAGAAACCGTAACAATGTTATGGTTATCAAATTACGTAACTGCACAATTTTTTTATACTCTGATTGAAATGGCTTTTAAAAATTATTATTAGTAACTTTTTATATTTTTATCAGCTATTTAAGTTATTGTTATGGTACATTGTAATTTTTACCACTTGTCAGTTCATTTTCTTGTAAAAATTTTATAAATTTAGACCCTGCATTTTCTGATATTATTTGTGGTCGTTAACGTACATATACCCTTAACTATTTTACTCCTATGAACATAGAATTTGCTAATCTGGCAATTCTTGTAATAATATATTGTTAGGTTGACGAATAAATTCGTAGCGTTTTTGTTCATCTAACACTGCGTTGCTAGGATATTGTTTATCGTTTGCCATTTGTTAGTTGTTATTTGGAGTGTCTGCTTTAAATACTCCTTAAAATTTTGCGGATTTGAGGGAAGTTAGTGCTCCTTGTAAGTTAAACAAGATGGAGTGTAATGAAAGGAAACGAACACATTCTATATGTTCTCTGTTCGAGTTTAATAGAGGAGTAAAGGCAACGGAGGCGGCTCGAAATATTTGTGGCGTGTACAGGGAGAATGCCATCAGAGAAATCACTGTAAGAAAATGGTTCTGTCGTTTCAACACACAAGACCCCGTGCAAAAGTTAGTCTCCATCCAGAGACGATGTTATGCATCAGATGGGATAAAGATGATGTCGTGTACTACGAATTCTTTCTCAGGAATGTAATCATAATGTAATCGATAATGTGTTAAATTGGAAAAATCATATTAAAGAAATTACCCCAAACTGAATTCAGCTTGTTTTGCTATTAGATCTATGCAAAAGATAGTAAATATCAATACCTTCACAACAATATCTATGTTTTTGCATAACTTTCACTCGGTAATGAGTTTTGAATAATATTCTGGGAAATTCCACAGATAGTAACAGTATATTCCTATTACAAAAAGCAGTAATTAAAATAACAGTAGGTGCCAAATCTAGGGGATCTTGTAGGAACATTTTCAAAAAACTACAAATAATGCCCATAGCTTGTCAGTATATCTTTTCATTAATAATCTCCCTCTTATGTAATCAGGAAAATTTGTAACTAATTCAACAGTTCATAGCATAAATACACGTCAAAAAATGACTTTCATACTCCATCGGCAAGTCTATCATGATATCAAAAAGGGTGCATTATATGGCAGTAAAAATGTTTAATAGCCTCCTATCGATATAAAAAATGAAACTCAAAACATAAAATTATTTAGGGCCAAATTAAAAAGTACTTAATTTCTCACGCCTTCTATTCTGTAGGTGAATTCATGAAATTCAATAACGCTTCATGAAATTGATACTAAAACTTTGTGTTGTACAGGGTGCGTCAGAAAGAACGGATGGATTTCACATGGCAAGAAAATTGTAAAGATTCATCAAATCAAAAATTTATTGTTATCAACATATTCACCAATACATGCAGTTTATTTATGGAAAACAACATTATCCATATGATGTCCTTGGCTTTCAATACAGGCATCGAGGCGTTTTCTGATGTTCGCCATCACTTTCACAGTCATAGCTGGTGCAATTGCCACGATTTCTTCGCGAATCGCTGTCTTCAGTTCGTCCAGTGTATGTGATCGATGTTTACAAACTTACACCTTCAAATGGTCCCAAAGAAAGAAGTCACAAGGCACGAGATCTTACCGTAGCCTCGGACAATCTCAGTGCAATAGAATTTCGTCCAGGTGATTTCTTCTTTAATGTTGAACCTGTGACACGAAATGAAGCCACCCACCGCAAAATTGTATTCCGAGTTGGAATACTAGCGTGACATCCGATGTCGAAATGAGTCCTGAGTGGCGATCACAGACTCTTCATTTTTCAAAAATGTCTCTACGATGAAAGCACGTTGTACACCAGACCAACACCATGTTCTCAACTGAAACTGCATTCTATGGCTGACCCAACAGTCGTGGTCCCCCTCACTATATCTCTCTCCTCGTTGCGTATCGATAGTTTGAAATCCATCCGTTCTTTCTGACGCACCCTTTACTAGTAGACTATATTGTAAATCTCTTCTGTATATATTTCATCTAGACTGTGACTATAAATTAAGACTTTATAACAGTATTAAGTTTTCTGACTTGTGCCATATTCTAGCTGTGATGCAATGTATGAATACCATGGAATATTAATAAACAGAAATACAAATAACCGCTGACATTTCTTGTCAACAGCTCGGACGACTTACGACCACAATTGAAGAAAATGACCGGGAAGACTACAACATGTGCTGCTGCAACACGATAATGCACTCCCGCATTCCGCTAACATGACGAAAGCAGCTATCCAGGAGCTTGTTGGGAACTTATTCCACATCCCTTATATTCTCTTGATCTTGCACCCTCAAATATCTACCTTTTCCGTAGTATTACTAGTAGTAATGGTAGTATTAGGACATAACAGCAGTTAAGTATTATAGTTCTGTATTAGTGAAGTAAAAATTTAGATTGTTATGGTATATTTTCTATATCTCGAATTTTCGATAACTTAAAGTATTAGCCGAAAGCATTTCCAGATATCGTAGTCCGACTGCATTTGTATTTACATTTCAATATTGAACTCGAATTGATTTGTTTAACAAGTAGAATTTCTCAAACAACTTATCTAAGGAAAGAACGCCAGAAAATAATTATTATTACAAGTCCAAGAAACAAGAGAACCAAAGAAAACTCAGAAAAGAAACGAGTACAAAAAGGAGTACACAATGACCTGAACTTCAACGGAAAAAGACATTCTCATTTTTTGCAATACAATCATCCACCGTCTATGAATAGTCAATGTAGTTAAAAACGAATAAAAGATTTCAAATACAATCACAATTCAATTGTCACCAGATAAATTCTATAGTTCGAGACGGACATTAAATAAATAATAACAATTACGATTCAATAAAGAAGTTTCCTGACTGTCGTAAAGGGAAAAAAGCAAAGAAAATGTTAGACAAATAAAAGTTCCAACCTGAAAGAAATGTTACAAGAGCAGTAGAAAAGATTGCATGACAAACCTATCTCGAAGCAAATCCTGAAAGTATAATCCATAATCCTGGTATTGTTCGACAGAAAGAGAGAGAACGGAGAATATAATATGTGAAACGTTAGCTAGGGCGGCCAGAAACTGAAGAATACATGGACAAAAATGTTCTGTTAAAAATCAGTGATTAAATTAGATAATGATCGGTCAAGTGGAAGAAGAAATTGTGGATTACATTTATGGATGAATAAATAGAAGGACGAATATTTGATTAAACGGATTACTGAATGATATAACATTAGTGATGAGTAGCATATGCAAATGCATATTTATATTGGAGCTCCATCTATACTAATAATAAATCTGTAGCCAAAATTTTTCTGGTAATTTTCGCTTTTCCAAAAATAATTGGTGTTAACATGTATAATTAACCATCCTGAAACCGAAAATCCATTTTTTGAAATTTTTGTTTGTATATCTGTCTGTCTGGATGTTTGTTACCTTTTCACGCGATAATGGCTGAACCGATTTATATGAAAATTGGAATATAAATTAAGTTAGTTGTAACTTATATTTTAGGCTATATAGCATTCAAAATACTTTATTTAAAGGAGGGTTATAAGGGGGCTTGAATTAAATAAATCGAAATATCTCCCTTATTATTACTTTCCATGAAAAATGTTACATAACAAAAGTTTCTTTAAAAATAATTTCCGATAAGTTTTATTCTATACAAAATTTTGATATGACTGATATTTAATGAGATAAATGAGTTTTAAAATTACAATAACAACGCCATCTAAGGCGCTGTACTAAACAAATTACTTCGTATATAAGGGGCCTTGGACAACAACAATCGAAAGCTATTAAACATAGGCTACAGAGAATGTTTCTGTGTTTGTATGAAGTAATATCGGAAGATAATTCATTGTTTAATTATTATTTCACCATTCGAAAGTGTACTTTCTCTAGATGGACATAATTCTACAATGTTATTACAGTAACTTCTGAAACATATAGCAAGTAATATAAAGTATACACATTAAAACTAAATGATATGTCAATCTTCATTAAACTAAGGTTGCATGTAATAACAATTAAGAAACATGTTAAAGGAATTGTCATTGCACCAAATGATTGCTCTCTGGACCAAAATGACTGCATTTTAATTATTATTTAAATACAATTTAAATTAAGTAACATATTACACGAATTATCCTTCTATCAAACACGAATGTTCCCTGGATCAAACGTCCTATTTTAATTATGTAATTACTTTATATTTATTTCTAACAGGTGCAGCGGAGCGCACGGGTACGGCTATTATCTTAATAAAACTGATAATAGTTGGATGCTACATGGTTGTTCGTGAATGCATATAGGCTACATCTGTGCATATTTTGGACTTTTAGGAATATTTTGATATTAAGAGCACATTTGCATGCATATTTCTGGATTTTTAGTAGATATAATTCTCAACACTAGATATAATTAATACATGATGAAAACTCACCAATATGATTTTCATTTATGAGACAACACCATAGGAGATTACTCACCTGAAAAAGAAGAAAAACGTGTGTTAGTCATAGACACGATTACACATTATTCACAATTCAAGAACTTGCTAATCAAGAGTACTAATCTAAACTATTGACACTTCACAAAGAATGAGCAAAACTAAGTCAATCCGTTAGTCAGACTGGATATGCAATAAGTGACTAGAGTTGTTAGTCAGTCTCAGTCAATCATTGTATATCATCAACTCGATGCCCTGTGACGTCACCTCAGCTTGCCCTGCCATCGGAGACGCAGATGAGAGGACAATATTACAGTGGATGTGAGGGACGTGGATTACGATGGTAGGGACTGGATTAATCTTGCTCACGATAGGGACCGATGTAGAGTGTGCAGTAACGCAAATCTATCTCGACAAAATTAATAACTTCTCTGCATTCCAATGGATTGTTCTCAAACTTTGTACAGACCTTATGAATAGGACATATTTTTCGTGTACAAACTCTGACTACATTTGTGTACGAGGAACTACCACTTTATAGGGGGTGGTTTAAGACTAAAATAATAACTTCTCTCCTAACAGAATTTTATGAAAGGTGTACGCAAGTTTCAGGTATAATATATTTTTGTTTACAGTAGTGGCAAAAAAAAAAAAAAAAACGGACCGACCCTTGTAGCTGATACAAAAGAATCAATGACAATGAAATTTATTGCATTTGTTCGATTCTTACCGTCTTTTGTTTCCTTCAGTGCCGCAAACTTACAGAAGAAAAATCTTTGACAGTTTTATTTTCATCTGGCATCAATATTACATTTCTACCTCTATTCGGCAAAGATAACTGCGTAGTTTTACATTAAATAGCAGTACATACCTCTGGCTTCACTATCTTATTGAAATTACCATAGTTTGACACAATACACAGCACAGGATTCTTTTGTATCAGTTACAAGGGTCGGTCCAGTTTTTTTTCTTTTCCACTACTGTACAAACTACATTTACGGTTCCATACGAGGGAGTGCATTTACGCAAAATTAACTTCTCTCCTACATAACAAATTTTTATTAAACTGTGTACAGGAGTTACGGGTAGCATATATTTTATGTACAAATTCTGTATTCTTCACCTGACATAATTAGGAACATTAAATCCAGACGCTTGAGATGGGCAGGGCATGTAGCACGTATGGGCGAATTCAGAAATGCATATAGAGTGTTAGTTGGGAGGCCGGCGGGAAAAAGACCTTTGGGGAGTCCGAGACGTAGATGGGAAGATAATATTAAAATGGATTTGAGGGAGGTGGGATATGATGGTAGAGACTGGATTAATCTTGCTCAGGATAGGGATCAATGGCGGGCTTGTGTAAGGGCGGCAATGAACCTCCGGGTTCCTTAAAAGCCTATAAGTAAGTAATTCTGATTACATCTGTATGTTACCTGTAGGCCTAATTGTTGTACAAAGTTCCATAAAAACATATTATATAGGAGAGAAGTTATTAACTTTGTCTAAATGCACCACTATAAAGGGGCAGTTCCTCTTGTGAAACACAATCAGACTTTGTAGACAAAAAATTAAATAGTTCACCTATAATTTCTGTAAAAAGCCTCATAAAAATTTGTTATATAAGAGAGAAGTTATTAATTTCGTTTAAATGCGCCCGCTATAAAGCGGTAAATTTTCTTATGCAAACGTAATCAGAGTTTGTACACAAAACATATGTGCCACCTGTAAGGCATGTACGAAGTTTCAAAACAATCCGTTAGAATGCAGAGAAGTTATTAATTTTGTTTAAATGCATCCGCTATAAAGGGCTAATTTTTCTTATGCAAACGTAACCAGAGTTTGTACACAAAACATGTGTGCCACCTGTAAGGCATGTACAAAGTTTCATAACAATCCGTTAGAATGCAGAGAAGTTATTAATTCTGTTTAAATGCATCCGCTATAAAGGGCTAATTTTTCTTATGCAAACGTAATCAGAGTTTGTACACAAAACATATGTGCCACCTGTAAGGCATGTACGAAGTTTCATAACAATCCGTTAGAATGCAGAGAAGTTATTAATTCTGTTTAAATGCATCCGCTATAAAGGGCTAATTTTTCTTATGCAAACGTAATCAGAGTTTGTACACAAAACATGTGTGCCACCTGTAAGGCATGTACGAAGTTTAAATTCATAACAATCCGTTATAATGTTTCATAACAATCCATGCATGAGAAGTTATTAATTTTGTTTAAATGCATCCGCTATAAAGGGCTAATTTTTCTTATGCAAACGTAATCAGAGTTTGTACACAAAACATGTGTGCCACCTGTAAGGCATGTACGAAGTTTCATAACAATCCGTTAGAATGCAGAGAAGTTATTAATTTTGTTTAAATGCATCCGCTATAAAGGGCTAATTTTTCTTATGCAAACAGAGAAGTTATTAATTTTGTTTAATCAGAGTTTGTAACAGACAAAACATATGTGCCACCTGTAAGGCATGTACGAAGTTTCATAACAATCCGTTAGAATGCAGAGAAGTTATTAATTTTGTTTAAATGCATCCGCTATAAAGGGCTAATTTTTCTTATGCAAACGTAATCAGAGTTTGTACACAAAACATATGTGCCACCTGTAAGGCATGTACGAAGTTTCATAACAATCCGTTAGAATGCAGAGAAGTTATTAATTTTGTTTAAATGCATCCGCTATAAAGGGCTAATTTTTCTTATGCAAACGTAATCAGAGTTTGCTAATTTTTCTTATGCAAACGTAGTTTGTACACAAAACATGTGTGCCACCTGTAAGGCATGTACGAAGTTTCATAACAATCCGTTAGAATGCAGAGAAGTTATTAATTCTGTTTAAATGCATCTATAAAGGGCTAATTTTTCTTATGCAAACGTTCAGAGTTTGTACACAAAACATATGTGCCATAAGGCATGTAGAAGTTTTAACAATCCGTTAGAATAGTTATTTTTGTTTAAATGCATCCGCTATAAAGGGCTAATTTTTCTTATGCAAACGTAATCAGAGTTTGTACACAAAACATGTGTGCCACCTGTAAGGCATGTACGAAGTTTCATAACAATCCGTTAGAATGCAGAGAAGTTATTAATTTTGTTTAAATGCATCCGCTATAAAGGGCTAATTTTTCTTATGCAAACGTAATCAGAGTTTGTACACAAAACATATGTGCCACCTGTAAGGCATGTACGAAGTTTCATAACAATCCGTTAGAATGCAGAGAAGTTATTAATTTTGTTTAAATGCATCCGCTATAAAGGGCTAATTTTTCTTATGCAAACGTAATCAGAGTTTGTACACAAAACATGTGTGCCACCTGTAAGGCATGTACGAAGTTTCATAACAATCCGTTAGAATGCAGAGAAGTTATTAATTTTGTTTAAATGCATCCGCTATAAAGGGCTAATTTTTCTTATGCAAACGTAATCAGAGTTTGTACACAAAACATATGTGCCACCTGTAAGGCATGTACGAAGTTTCATAACAATCCGTTAGAATGCAGAGAAGTTATTAATTCTGTTTAAATGCATCCGCTATAAAGGGCTAATTTTTCTTATGCAAACGTAATCAGAGTTTGTACACAAAACATATGTGCCACCTGTAAGGCATGTGCACTATAAAGGGAAGTTTCATAACAATCTGTTAGAATGCAGAGAAGTTATTAATTCTGTTTAAATGCATCCGCTATAAAGGGCTAATTTTTCTTATGCAAACGTAATCAGAGTTTGTACACAAAACATGTGTGCCACCTGTAAGGCATGTACGAAGTTTCATAACAATCCGTTAGAATGCAGAGAAGTTATTAATTTTGTTTAAATGCATCCGCTATAAAGGGCTAATTTTTCTTATGCAAACGTAATCAGAGTTTGTACACAAAACATATGTGCCACCTGTAAGGCATGTACGAAGTTTCATAACAATCCGTTAGAATGCAGAGAAGTTATTAACTTTGTTTAAATGCATCCGCTATAAAGGGCTAATTTTTCTTATGCAAACGTAATCAGAGTTTGTACACAAAACATGTGTGCCACCTGTAAGGCATGTACGAAGTTTCATAACAATCCGTTAGAATGCAGAGAAGTTATTAATTCTGTTTAAATGCATCCGCTATAAAGGGCTAATTTTTCTTATGCAAACGTAATCAGAGTTTGTACACAAAACATATGTGCCACCTGTAAGGCATGTACAAACTTTCATAACAATCCGTTAGAATGCAGAGAAGTTATTAATTTTGTTTAAATGCATCCGCTATAAAGGGCTAATTTTTCTTATGCAAATGTAATCAGAGTTTGTACACAAAACATATGTGCCACCTGTAAGGCATGTACGAAGTTTCATAACAATCCGTTAGAATGCAGAGAAGTTATTAATTTTGTTTAAATGCATCCGCTATAAAGGGCTAATTTTTCTTATGCAAACGTAACCAGAGTTTGTACACAAAACATGTGTGCCACCTGTAAGGCATGTACAAACTTTCATAACAATCCGTTAGAATGCAGAGAAGTTATTAATTTTGTTTAAATGCATCCGCTATAAAGGGCTAATTTTTCTTATGCAAACGTAATCAGAGTTTGTACACAAAACATGTGTGCCACCTGTAAGGCATGTACAAAGTTTCATAACAATCCGTTAGAATGCAGAGAAGTTATTAATTTTGTTTAAATGCATCCGCTATAAAGGGCTAATTTTTCTTATGCAAACGTAATCAGAGTTTGTACACAAAACATGTGTGCCACCTGTAAGGCATGTACGAAGTTTCATAACAATCCGTTAGAATGCAGAGAAGTTATTAATTTCAGAGTTTAAATGCGCCCGTTTCTAACAATCCGTTAAATGCGGTTAAATTTTGTTTTATGCTATAAAAATTTTTCTTATGCAAACGTAATCAGAGTTTGTACACAAAACATATGTGCCACCTGTAAGGCATGTACGAAGTTTCATAACAATCCGTTAGAATGCAGAGAAGTTTAAATAAGGGTTTAATTTTGTTAGAATGCAGAGAAGTTACTAATTTTGTTTAAATGCATCCGCTATAAAGGGCTAATTTTTCTTATGCAAACGTAACCAGAGTTTGTACACAAAACATGTGTGCCACCTGTAAGGCATGTACGAAGTTTCATAACAATCCGTTAGAATGCAGAGAAGTTACTAATTTTGTTTAAATGCATCCGCTATAAAGGGCTAATTTTTCTTATGCAAACGTAATCAGAGTTTGTACACAAAACATGTGTGCCACCTGTAAGGCATGTACGAAGTTTCATAACAATCCGTTAGAATGCAGAGAAGTTATTAATTCTGTTTAAATGCATCCGCTATAAAGGGCTAATTTTTCTTATGCAAACGTAATCAGAGTTTGTACACAAAACATGTGTGCCACCTGTAAGGCATGTACGAATTTTCATAACAATCCGTTATAATGCAGAGAAGTTATTAATTTTGTTTAAATGCATCCGCTATAAAGGGCTAATTTTTCTTATGCAAACGTAACCAGAGTTTGTACACAAAACATGTGTGCCACCTGTAAGCCATGTACAAAGTTTCGTAACAATCCGTTAGACTGCAAAGAAATTATTAATTTTGTCCAGCTAGTGATTTGCGTTCTGATTCAGTGTGCGTTTGTTAAGGCTAGATAAAAATGTGTCCAATGTATTTTTAACCTGATGTTCGATGTCATGTAAACAATTTTGTTGGCCTAAAACACTCACAAATGATTAAAAACTTCCTTATTCCATGATTCTTTTCTGTCTTTGAGCGAAATATGGAACAGTTACCGTATGCCCCACCACTGAAAAAAAAAAAAAAAATTAATTACTGGTAAATGCTCAGGAACCCGCAAACTTTAAAACAATGATTCAACACTCTAAATGACGCCGTATTAAATTGTAAAAGAATTGTTGTAACCGGACGTGACCGGTTATACTAAAACTGTCATAATATTTGGAGAACTTAAAAATAATATATTTTTTTTCAATTGTAATGTTTAAACCCTTCTGTAAGAAGAATAATACTTTACAAACTTGTAATTGAAGTTACATTAGTAAAAACGTACCTATCTGAACAAGCCGGCCCGGAACAGATTCCATGTCTCACAACACAATAAATAAACAACCAGAAAAACAAAAATAGATAACTTTGAAAATCTGGCCGTCTCAGATTCCATTTCACCCAATAAATCATAGCTCTTTTTCACCCACATAGCAAGCCTCTCTGTCTACGACTGAACAGGAGCGAGAAGTGTCAGGAAGAACTCATTGTTCAAACCTTTCTAAATGTACCTTACCGATGATAAAAGAGTAAAATCTATTTCTTACAACACTCTTCAAATGTTAAAGAACATGAATTTATATTCACCTATGTCTAACTAAACAAGTCGAAATTTGATTTTTATCCACCTAGAAACGATTAGGGAAAACACGGGAATTTTACTGGAAGCAAGTAAAGAGATAGGTTTGGAAGTAAATCCCGAAAAGACAAAGTATATGATTATGTCTCGTGACCAGAATATTGTACGAAATGGAAATATAAAAGTTGGAAATTTATCTTTTGAAGAGGTGAAGAAGTTAAAATATCTTGGAGCAACAGTAACAAATATAAATGATACTCTGGAGGAAATTAAACACAGAATAAATACAGTATGGGAAATGCCTGTTATTATTCGGTTGAGAAGCTTTTATCATCCAGTCTGCTGTCAAAAAATCTGAAAGAATTTATAAAACAGTTATATTACCGGTTGTTCTTTAGACTCTCACTTTGAGAGAGGAACATAGGTTAAGGGTGCTTGAGAATAAGGTGCTTAGGAAAATATTTGGGGCTAAGAGGGATGAAGTTACAGGAGAATGGAGAAAGTTACACAACACAGAACTGCATGCATTGTATTCTTCACCTGACATAATTAGGAACATTAAATTGAGACGTTTGAGATGGGCACGGCATGTAGCACTTATGGGCGAATACAGAAATGCATATAGAGTGTTAGTTAGGAGGTCGGAGGGAAAAAGACCTTTAGGGAGGCCGAGACGTAGATGGGAAGATAATATTAAAATGGATTTGAGGGATGTGGGATATGATGGTAGAGAATGGATTAATCTTGCTCGGAATAGGGACCGATGGCGGGCTTATGTGAGGATGGCAATGAACTTCCGGGTTTCTTAAAAGCCAATTGTAAGTAAATAAGATAACATGAAGAATTCGGTCTGAAACTTTGGATGATTATTTCACTTCCGGCCTGCATTGTTTCTACTAATTCATCGATTGCTCCAATATCGCAGATCATGAATTCAGTGTCTGGAAATCACTGAGTTAAAAGTTAACAACACATATCTTCCTTAAACGATATACTTCGGCGGTTTTGAGTCAGACCCCTTGCGCACAGACCTGTACATAATTCTCACTTGTTGCATTGCCTATCGATTACCGGAATAAAGGCGGGTAGTTAGTGAATCATTCCACCCCATAAATAAGCTCTATGAACTTGGCGGCGTTTCTTCAAAGCGCAGTAAATTGAGTGTATTTAATAAGGAGATAAACATCCTGGCAACAAAAGAGAACGTTTACAGCAGACAAGAATCGACCGCGCGGGCCACGAGTTGAGAAGCTTAACGTCTCCGTCATTGTAAACGAAGTTAATTGTTAGTAATAACAAAGGGGATCCCAACAAAGCCCTTACAATACTAAAATTCTCTTTATAATAGTTTTCTTTCCAGTCCTGTCTGTATAACAAGTTTGAAAGGCTCCCTTTACACGCTTCTGTACAGAGTTTCAAGCGGGGGGGAAGAGGCGTCTTATATGTCGGGACTTGGTTCATTTCATTAAGTTCTTTAGCCCATTGTTTTAAATCCACTCCCCTCTGCAACCCTCGTTTCTCTTTTATACGTGAATGGAACGAAGGACAAGCACAACTGAAATATTCAGTCCCGGTCTCTTTCTGGCCAGTCCTGCTGGTTAAATAAGAATTGCTCCCTTATGTGACGTGCAAAACAGGCAAGTTATGGCGAGTACACATAGATCTCACAGCGTACGAGTCCCTTGAACTGCAATGCACTATTTCTTTTTTTCTAAATCCTTATGTTGTTTTATTCTATCACAACTATTTCTTTTTTTCTAAATCCACATGTTTTGTGCGAGATCGTGCGTATTTGCTTGGTCTCCGCACAAAACCAACCCGCGGTAAGTCTAAAATTCCACATTCAGTATTCCCAACCGATCACACATAACAATTTCCCTCTTCTTACCGCTTAAGTGACATATTCATTTTACTGCTTTAGGCTTTTAACATATTATTTCTAGAGACGTTCAATGTAGTTATAATATAAATTGGAAACTTACCACTGCAATTTCACCTAAATTGCACTGTTAATTATTTTTTTTAAATATTTGCAAAAATTAAGTAAACTCTACAACTCCACTAAAGTTACTCCATTTTGTGATCCATGTAACATTAAGGAAGCCGTTTGTTTTAAGTTCGCATTTATAGACTGGGGGGGAAGACAGACGTATATCACGGCCTGCTGGAGTATAGTAAACACAGAAAACATTTTAAAGCAACAATGTTGAAGATAGATATTTTTGTTTTCCAAAATTGCCGTCATTGAACAGAAACCAAGATGGAGATTTCATTGCAACTAATTAGAAATTCCTCTTTCAGGTATGTAATAAACGATCTTCGCACAAAATAATGTACGATACACGAGCGGTATGTTTTCTTTCAATTCTCGGAAATTAAAAAAGCTCAACTACGTTTCGATTTTTCAGACTTTTCCTCTAACATGAAAACTTCAACATACCGCTCTTGTAACACATATTATTATTATTATTCTATCACAACTATTTCTTTTTTTATAAATCCATATGTTGTTTTATTCTATCACAACTATTTCTTTTTTACTAAATCCATGTTGTTTTATTCTATCACAACTATTTCTTTTTTTCTAAATCCATATGTTGTTTTATTGTATAACAACTATTTCTTTTTTTCTAACTCCATAGGTTTTTTATTCTACCACAACTATTTCTTTTTTTTTATAAATCCATATGTTGTTTTATTCTATCAAAACTATTTATTTTTTTCTTAATCCATACGTTGTTTTATTCTATCACAACTATTTCTTTTTTTCTAAATCAATATGTTGCTTTATTCTATCACAACTATTTCTTTTTTTCTAAATCCATATGTTTTTTATTCTATCACAACTATTTCTTTTTTTAAATCCATTTGTTGTTTTATTCAATCACAAATATTTCTTTTTCTAAATCCATATTATTTTTTTATTTTATCACAAACTATTTCTTTTTTCTAAATCCATATGTTGTTTTATTCTATCACAACTATTTCTTTTTTTAATCCATATGTTCTTTTATTCTATCACAACTATTTCTTTTTTTTATCCATATGTTGTTTTATTCTATCACAACTATTTCTTTTTTCTAAATCCATATGTTTTTTTATTCTATCACAACTATTTCTTTTTTTCTAAATCCATATGTTGTTTTATTCTATCACAACTATTTCTTTTTTCTAAATCCATTTGTTGTTTTATTCTATCACAACTATTTCTATTTTTCTAAATCAATATGTTGTTTTATTCTATCACAACTATTTCTTTTTTTCTAAATCCATATGTTGTTTTATTCTATCACAACTAATTCTTTTTTTCTAAATCCATATGTTGTTTTATTCTACCACAAATATTTCTTTTTTTTATCCATTTGTTGTTTTATTCTATCACAAACTATTTCTTTTTTTCTAAATCAATATGTTGTTTTATTCTATCACAACTATTTCTTTTTTCTAAATCCATATGTTGTTTTATTCTATCACAACTATTTCTTTCTTTTTAATCCATATGTTGTTTTATTCTATCACAACTATTTCTTTTTTTTCTAAATCCATATGTTGTTTTATTCTATCACAACTATTTCTTTTTTTTCTAAATCCATATGTTGTTTTATTCTATCATAACTATTTCTTTTTTTCTAAATCCATATGTTGTTTTATTCTATCATAACTATTTCTTTTTTTCTAAATCCATATGTTGTTTTATTCTATCCCACACAAGTTGCTTCTTTCTCCCAGTCTTTATCCATTCTTTCTCTCTTCTTCCTTGAATTTATTCTTCCCTTTATTCTCTCCCGTTCCTCAATTTCTCCTCCCACTATTTCCCTCTTTTCATTTCTATTTCCTTTTCCCTTCCAATTCTTTCTTTTCTCATTTCCTTTCTCGATTTTCATACTTTAACTTCATTTCTCATCTTTTCTTTCCAACATTTCTTTCCTTACATTTCCATGTATTCTGTCTCCAGTCTTTCTTTCTCTTCGTCTTTTTTTTTTTGTTCCATCCCATCCATCTTAGTTAGGATATAATTAATTACTTAATCATTCACTTAAAGTTTGTGTGACTGCAACCTTTATGTATTTTTGTGTGGCTTTACTTTGTTTATAGTGTGACTTTTCTCTTTATTTCTATTATTATATTTGAATTTCTGGTGGTGTGGCAGAGAAGGCCTGATGGCCTTAATTAACTACACCCGAATAAATAATAAATAAATAAATAGACAGGTAAACATATAAATAAATAAAGTAAGTAAATAAATAAGAAACTAAATAATTCAGTAAATAAATGAATGAATGAATAAATAAATAAATATATAAATATATGAGTAGCTTAATATCAAAGACGGACATCTGAACTCAATCGAAATTTAGATAGCTGTGGTTTTTATACAGTTTTTCATGCTCTTTCCATTTATAGTGAAACGTATGCCAACTCTAACACTACATTTATAAAATAAATTGTGTTAAGTATTACAAAGAACACTGTGAATTAAAAAATTGCCTCTAGATCAAAACTATGGAGATGACAGATGTCCGTCTTTGATATTAAGTTACTCATATACATTTATAAATAAATGTAAGTAAATAAGTGAGTAAATAAATGAATGAATAAAATAATAAATGAATGAATAAAAGAATAAGGAAATAGATAGATAAATAAATAAATAAATAAATAAATAAATAAATATGTTCTCTCATTTCTTATTTCTCGCTTTTTTCTTTTCTTCCTTTCTTCTACCCTTTCTTACATTCCTGAAGTTCTTCCAATAATTTTCATTACTTTCCGTTCCCATTCTTTATTCCCTACACTTCCTCAGTCTTTCCATCTCTTCTTACTTTTTCAACTTTTTACTTCTCTTTATCAATCATTTCTCTTTTAATTCCCTTCCTTCTCTTATCTTATAATTCTATTCTCCTTACGTCCCTTTATTTCTTCCTGTGCTCTTTCCTTCTCTTCTCTAGTTTTCCTACCTACCGTCATTCACAAGTTTTCCATGTTCTCCGTCTTGCAATCTATCCTTTCTCTACGTCTTCTTTACTTCATTACATACCACCCATTATTCCAAATATCTTCCCTTGTGTTCCTTCTGATCTTCCTCCCGTCTCTTCCTTCTTCGCTTTTCTTTTCTTCTTCTCTCTTCTTCGTATTTCTTCTGTATTTCAACTTCTCTTGTTTTTTATATTTCTTCTGTTTAGTCTCTCTACTGTTTACATTTCTTTCTGTTCTTTTTTTTCCTTTTCCATTGTTACTCTTTTCCTCAATCTCTCCTACCATTCAATTTTTTAATTATTTTCTTTTTCCACTTTTTTTCCTACTGCAAAAATATTTATACTTTCATTTACCTCTTTCTTCTTATATCTTTTATTTCACACTTCTTTAAACAAATCTTACACCCATTTCTCTCTTTCTCATTTATTTATTGATTCTTAGATTTCTTCGTCTTTTCCTTCTCTTAACACTGAATGTTTAATTTTTGCCTTATTTCTTTTGTTTTTCCCTCCGTCTTATTTTACTATTCCCATTCTTTTCTTCTTCTTCTTCTTCTTCTTCTTCTTCTTCTTCTTCCATAATGCTGTCTCTCTATATTTCTTCCTTTTTTAATCAGCATCCATACATATTTCGTGCTTTCATTCACTAACTTTTCCTGAACTTCTTTTATCTCTCGCTTTTATCTTCCCTTACTTTTTATTATTGTTTTATCTTTCATCATTCTGTCTTTTTAGAGTCGTACATTACTTTTTTTTCCATTTCCCTTTCTTTTCATTTCTTTATTCCCCGTTTCCTTTCCTTTCTTGCGCTTTCTGTTTCTTTTTCGCGGTTTTCTTCTTTTTTGTCTCCTCTGTACTCTTTCATTTTTGATCTCACTGCTAATTTCCTTAAGGAGAGTGGATGATATTTTTTAAAACTTCTTTCCAATTTGGTTTAAAATACTAATTTTTTGTGTGTAGAGAGCTCTTAGCTGTAGCAACTCAACCAAATATAAATGTTTTGAAAAAAAAAATTTGGGGCCCAGATTTGAAAAAAAATATATCCAATGCAAGATTTTACTAAAACCGATATATCTAAACTGTTTTTAAAGATAAATTCAAACAGTTTCTTGCAATGTACTTGCAAAAGCATGTTCTACAAACTGTCTGTAACAGAATTTTGATATTAGTCCCTACGTTTGTAAAATAAACAATTAAAATTTAATAACACATTTTTTATTTCATTGTTTGCAAACAAACGGACGTATTTTTAAAATGAAATCAAATAACAAAATTCTGTTACAGAGAAAAGTTTCCTAATAGTCTAAAGAATGTGTGTTCTAAATTTCATGCATGTATCTTTAATAGTTCAGAAATTATATCCGTGTTGTTTGGCAATGTAGCAAAAAAATGAAGTTACCGGAAACCAATCAAATAGGGCGTGTGATCTAAAAATTCGTAGCGCAGGAAGTTTAAAAATGGCGTCTCAACATCTGGTAGGGGCATAAATACCCACAAAATGTTATGCAATGCATTCCACACATATCAAAGAGTATTTTAAAGAAAAAAAAATTTTTTTTTTTTAAAATTTAATTTACCGGAAACAACAATAAAAGGTGGCGAGTGATTTAAAAATCCATAACGCAGGAAGTTTAAAAATGGCGTCTCAACACCCGACAAGTGCACAAATAACCACAGAATGCTATGTTATGTATTCCACACACATATCACAGAGTGTTTTAAACATTTTTTTTTTTAAATTTACTCATTTTCACCAAAAAATACCATCCTCTTCCCTTAACGTGTTCTTTCATTCCTTCATTTCGTGCATAATTACTTATCTTCTTTTATGCTCGACCATGCCGAAATGTAGTAATTATACACCTGGTAGCAGTCCTTTAATGCATGTCATTAAAGTACACCTATTCATTAAAGTTCAGGTTTTCGATTATTCTCGGATATGCAATCGAAAGACAACTAGGGAAATGTCACGGAGGCTGGAAATCCAATACTCTCGCAGAAGGTTATGTTCTGTTACTACAATAATTAGCGTTAATTGTAAATAATATTCAAATAAATTCAATTTGCCATCTCGTTTTTCAATTCTAAATCAATTTCCAGGTTATATCAAGACTAATGTTCTCTAGGTTATATCAAGGTCAATGATATTCGTGCCTCGGAAAAAATCAATACTTTCGCGTCTGCGCAAATCTCACAATTCAGGTCAGTTCGCTACTCACTTACATAACCATAACATGACCTACTTTGAATAACTTCAAGTTAGAAATAAGGTCTAGCATAAAAAGTCATATGAAACTTGCTTATAATGGTAATTAAGGCGCTTGTTTGAAAATTATGAAACTCGCTTGCGCTCGTTTCATAAACAAACATACTTGCGTCTTAATTACTACCATCGTAGGCTCGTTGCATAATGTACTATTATAATTCAGTTCTTTTATTCTCTTTTTCCTCCATCTAATTTCAACCTTCAATTTCAATCTGCTTTCAAATGAAGTACTACAGGTTGTGTCCAGTAGAATAACCTGAATTTACTATTGATTTGGTCAAGTTCCTTCTTATCGGTAATGAAATAACGTTGGAGAATCAGCTCAATTATTGCAAAGTAAACAAGAGTGTCCTGAGAAAACTTGTTCCTAGCAACCACAGATCCACTTCAACCCGGCATCTCAGCCTTTAGTTCCATGGTGCACCGCAAAGTACGTTCATTGAGGACTGCAGAACGAGGCATAGCCTACACACAGAGTCTAGCCCGCTGCAGTAAATCTGTGTGCACCATTAGCCTCGATTGAAACGCTTGTGCTGCGACTAAGAGAAACTCCAACTCAGAATTAGCAAACGTCATTACGGTGCTTCAAACTATTTACTATCAAACACGTCAGTAAATATTTAGACTTCACAACAAATAACACTTGTTAATTTCTAAGAAATTGCACGGACTTGCAAAATTGTTTACATAGACTTCTCGTCACACAATGTTTCCTGCGGAAATAAACATAAATTTCAGCAATAATAATGATAATGATAATAATAATAATAATAATAATAATAATTATTATTATTATTTATTTAACCTGGCAGAGTTAAGGCCATACGGCCTTCTCTGATACTCGACCAGGAGTAAAAACTGCGTTACAAAAACACTGCAAATTTACAAAGTACACTACAATTTTACACACAAAACTGAATAAGACAATAATAATAATAAAATGTAAGCAACAAGTAAGAAGAAATCAGACATAATATATACCATACAGAAAGAAAGAAAAAGCATAATAAAATGTGAACAGCAGGTCAAAATAAATGAGGCATACAAAGTATAAAAAATAAGACAATTATTGATAATAATAATAATAATAATAATAATAATAATAATAATAATAATATTAATAATAATAATAATAACAGTAACAATAATACTAATAGTAGTAATAAAATAGTGCATTACAAAGCATACAATGAATACAATATTTTTAAGTACACACAGTAAGGAAAATTATGATTTTATATAGCTCAACTTATCACATTAGAGATATACCATTATCGGAAAATATGAAAACAAAAATATAAAATAAGTTAAATATCACTAGAACATAAAAAGATATAGACATAGATATAATATAGATTGAATTAAGACAGATGCACCATTTCACGTTCTGTTTTCGTTCTTTTTAAAATTCCTTATTCAATGACGGTAATGGAGCATAGGTGCCGATTTTTTTAAAATATTGAGGGGAAGGACTCTACAGTAAACTCCGAAAAAAACTTCAATTGCTGGTTCTAAAACAAAAATTCCTCACATATTTTGCAGAAAATAACATCGTCTGATACTTCATATATTCATTCATAGTGTTAGTCGGCCTGGATAGCGTAATCGGTATAGTGTTGACCTTCTGTGCAGGAGGTTGTTTTTTTTAGATAGATAATTTAATGTAATTGAACAAATATACAGCCCATATACAACGTCAAAATACAAATATATAATATATGGCCTACAATAATATGCATATATACTGAAATATTAAAAAAATAGGGATAATAGGGTGTATCGGACATCAGGTAATATCGCACAATGAGTTCCTTTCATCTACCACACGATGATAGTACCTGATAATGACATGGTTACGTTTCTGTGATGTCGCATAGAGAAACGTAACTAATGTCATTCAGGTACTACCATATGGTGGTAGATGAAAGAAACGCACTGTCCGATACTACCCGATGTCCGATGCTACCCGACTCTCCCCTATACAATTACCAGATAATTACAAAGACAGATTAAAAGTATTAAAATAAACAGTATAAGATCAGGTTAAAATGTACAAATATGTCATTTACAGTAGCGTGCAAATTAATCCGAACAACGTAATTACTTATGCAAAAACACTCAAACGGGATAAAAAAAAAGGATCTAAGACATACCTCGGTAATCTATGTGGCCTCCATTGTTCCTAATAAAAGCTCTGAGACGATTTGGCATGGATTCCACTAATTTCCCACAAATATTCTTCATTTCTTCATCGCGAAACCATACACCAATGAGGGCAGAAATCATCTTCTCCTTTGTAGAACAATCCATTTTTTGCATTCTTCTTTTGCAAATTGACCACAAGTTCTCAATGGGGTTGATGTCGGGTGAGTTGCCTGGCCAGGGGAGTACCTGAATATTCTTCTTGTTGAAGAATTCTGTAGTTTTCGAGACGTATGGCATGGTGCCAGGTCTTGTTGGAACACACCTCTGCCATCCCGAAATGATTTTTGCAGCTGGGGTACGATTCTGGTTTGCAATAACTGAATATATTTGTCAGAATTCATCATTCCCTTGATAGGTATTAATGCTCCAGGCCCTTCATGTGTAAACGAACCCCAAAACATTACTTTAGGGGGGTATTTGGGTGCTTGTAAGAAAAACGGTGGCCGTGGACCTCGAAATGAGACTCATCGGAAAAAAGTACATTCTTCCAGTCATTCACTGTCCAGTGTTGATGTAATTTTGCCCACATTAAGCGTTTTTTGCACATAACAGGGGTTAGCAGTTGCTTCTTAATAGGCTTACGAGCCCTTCGTCCAGCTTCCAAAAGCCGCACTGTTGTGACGTGAATATTAGCCCCAGTGGTAGCCATTAACTCGCGGGTTAAGTCGACAGCAGTTAGTCTAGGATTTAATTTACTTTTCCTGACAATTAAACGATCATCTGCAGGTGAAGTTTTCCTTTTCCGGCCACAGTTTCCTTTTTTCTGGGGTGTGATGGATCCAGTCTCCCTGTATCGTTTTATCATCGAATTAACAGTAGCCAAACCGACGTGACATTCTGCAGCAATTTGCCTCTGTGTCATAGAAGAATGCACTGCTAATGTTATAATTTTAGACCGTTTTCGTGGATTTGTATCCATTTGTGAATTCGACAGAATGTACACAGGATTGCAGTAATAAGTCTT
Organism: Periplaneta americana; assembly: GCA_025594305.2. NCBI lineage: Eukaryota > Metazoa > Arthropoda > Insecta > Blattodea > Blattidae > Periplaneta > Periplaneta americana. The sequence continues at coordinate 191,010,409 of JAJSOF020000001.1, read as the reverse complement.
CAACACAACTGAAATGCTTATAAGTACAAAACGACAGGCAAAATGTCACATATTATAAAAAAAATAATAACGACAGACCATCAACAATGGAATTACACGTACTACAGATGTCAATGCGGTATAAGCAGCTGTGAGGCCAACAATGACAGAAAATGTAAAAATATGACGTGTTCGGATTAATTTGCACGCTACTGTACATGAGGTTAAAACAATAGAATCTAAAAAGTAATTTTGTTAAACACATTGACACTATAAAGTGGATCTGTCATCAGTGCCTTTCTCACTGACCTTCTGAAAGTAAAATATGACTTATTTTTTATAATCATGGGTAAAAAATTATATTGCAACGGAGATCTGAGGACACTGAGTGGCGATCTACACGAAGGCGATCTCGGTAATGTCAGAGGCAATTCCTTGGCATAGACACACCTACCCGTTCCCGTCCCTTTCGCTATAAAACTGATAAGCTGGAATAATAACGGACCCTTGCAGGCTCTCTCATTGTGAATCCTACATAATGATCACTGTTATCATTATGCTGTGCTTACTGCTAGGGAGGAGGCAGACAAACAAGGGGAGCAGATAAAATAATCATGATACGTGTCTGCAACAATTGCGACGGGGACGCGCTCCTCCCCTCATCTCGTTAGCAGGGGAAGCTAAAGTAGGTGTAGCAGCGAATTATGGGCATGGGCCTTTTATTTTCTCACCCAAAAGACAAAGTACTTCTGTGAACTTGTGTTATCTTCCAGAGAAAGGGAAGAAAAAGTTATGTATTCCAAACTTTCTAATGACACAATATACAGGGTGTTTAGAATTAGATGCCAAAAGCTGTTTCTCACGTATTGAATTGCAGAGGAAAAACTAATATACAGGGTGTTAGAAATAAAATGCTTAAATTATGTGTTTTTTAATTTCTCATGTGTGTATTTGTAGAGAAAGGATGATTAGCAGGGGAAGCTAGAGTAGGTGTAGCAGTGAATTATGGGCCTTTTATTTTCTCACCCAAAAGACAAAGTACTTCTGTGAACTTGTGTTATCTTCCAGAGAAAGGGAAGAAAAAGTTATGTATTCCAAACTTTCTAATGACACAATATACAGAGTGTTTAGAATTACATGACAAAGGTTGTTTCTCACGTTTTGAATTGCAGAGAAAAAAGGTAATATACAGGGCGTTTGAAATAAAATGCTTAAGTTATATGGTTATTAATTTCTCATGTATTTGTAGAGGAAGGATAAATAGCAGGGGAAGCTAGAGTAGGTGTAGCAGTGAATTATGGGCCTTTTATTTTCTCACCCAAAAGACAAAGTACTTCTGTGAACTTGTGTTATCTTCCAGAGAAAGGGAAGAAAAAGTTATGTATTCCAAACTTTCTAATGAACAATATACAGGTGTTTAGAATTAGATGTCAAAGGTTGTTTCTCACGTTTTGAATTGCAGAGAAAAAAAGTAATATACAGGGCGTTTGAAATAAAATGCTTAAGTTATATGATTATTAATTTCTCATGTATTTGTAGACGAAGGATGAATAGCAGGGGAAGCTAGAATAGGTGTAAAAGTGAATTATGGAACTTTTATTTTCTCACCCAAAAGACAAAGTACTTCTGTGAACTTGTGTTATCTTCCAGAGAAAGGGAAGAAAAAGTTATGTATTCCAAACTTTCTAATGACACAATATACAGAGTGTTTAGAATTACATGACAAAGGTTGTTTCTCACGTTTTGAATTGCAGAGAAAAAAGTAATATACAGGGCGTTTGAAATAAAATGCTTAAGTTATATGGTTATTAATTTCTCATGTATTTGTAGAGGAAGGATAAATAGCAGGGGAAGCTAGAGTAGGTGTAGTAGTGAATTATGGGCCTTTTATTTTCTCGCCCAAAAGACAAAGTACTTGTGTGAACTTGTGTTATCTCCAGAGAAAGGGAAGATAAAGTTATGCATTCCAAACTTTCTAATGACACAATATACAGAGTGTTTAGAATTAGATGGAAAAAGTTGTTTCTCACGTATTGAATTGCAGAGAAGAAAGTAATGTACAGGGCGTTTGGAATAAAATGTTTAAGTTATGTAGTTATTAATTTCTCATGTGTGTATTTGTAGAGAAAGGATTATTAGCAGGGAAAGATAAAGAAGGTGTAGCAGTGAATTATGGGCCTTTTATTTTCTCACCAAAAGGACAAAGTTCTTCTGTGAACAGGTGTTATCTTCCAGAGAAAGGGAAGAAAAAGTTATGTATTCCAAACTTTCTAATGGCAATATACAGGGTGTTTAGAATTAGATGCCAAAAGTTGTTTCTGACGTATTGAATTGCAGAGAAAAAGTAATATACAGGGCGTTTGAAATAAAATGTTTAAGTTATGTGTTCATGTGTGAACATCAATTTCTCATGTGTGTACTTGTAGAGAAAAGATGATTAGCAGGGGACGCTAAAGAATGTGTAGTAGTGAATTATGGGCATGGGCCTTTTATTTCCTCACCCAAAAGACAAAGTACTTCTGTGAACTTGTGTTATCTTCCAGAGAAAGGGAAGAAAAAGTTATGTATTCCAAACTTTCTAATGAACAATATACAGGTGTTTAGAATTAGATGCCAAAAGTTGTTTCTCACGTATTCAATTGCAGAGAAAAAAGTAATATACAGTGCGTTTGAAATAAAATGTTTAAGTTATGTGTTCATGTGTGAACATTAATTTCTCATGTGTGTACTTGTAGAGAAAAGATGATTAGCAGGGGACGCTAAAGAAGGTGTAGTAGTGAATTATGGGCAAGGGCCTTTTATTTTCTCACCCAAAAACAAAGTACTTCTGGGAACTTGTGTTATCCTCCAGAGAAAGGGAAGAAAAAGTTATGTATTTCAAACTTTCTAATAAACAATATACAGGTGTTTAGAATTAGATGCCAAAAGTCGTTTCTCACGTATTGAATTGCAGAGAAAACGTAATATACAGGAAGTTTGAAATAAAATCCTTAAGTAATATGGTTATTAATTTCTCATGTGTGTCTTTGTAGAGAAAGGATGATTAGCAGGGAAGCTAAATAGGTGTAGCAGTGAATTATGGAACTTTTATTTTCTCACCCAAAAGACAAAGTACTTCTGTGAACTGGCGTTATCTTCCAGAGAAAGGGAAGAAAAAGTTATGTATTCCAAACTTTCTAATGACAAAATATACAGAGTGTTTAGAATTAGATGTCAAAAACTGTCTCTCATGTACTGAATTGCAAAGAAAAAATATACAGGGCGTTTGAAATAAAATGCTTAAGTTATGTGTTCATATGTGAACATTAATTTCTAATGTGTGTATTTGTAGAGAAAAGATGATTAGCAAAGGAGGATGAAGTACGTGTAGCACTGAATTATGAGCCTATTATTTTCTCACACAAAAGACAAAGTAATTCTGTGAAGTCGTGTTATCTTCCAGGGAAATGAAAGAAAAAGTTACGTATTCCAAACGTTCTAATGACACAATGTACAGGGTGTTTAGAATTAGATGCCAAAAGTTGTTTCTCATGTATTGAATTGCAGAGAAAAAGTAATATACAGGGCGTTTGAAATAAAATGCTTAAGTTATGTGGTTATTAATTTCTCATGTGTATATTTGTACAGAAATGATGATGATTATCAGGAGAAGCTAAAGTAGGTGTAGCAGCGAATTATATGCATGGGCTTTTTAGTATTACTTTTGCATGATGGTATATTTTAAAAATAATATTCTTAAGAATCTTAATATACAGTATACCTGATCACGCTATGAACAGCTGATTTATATTAGCAATTTCTTTTTGTTAGGTGAAGTTTGAATTGTTTAAGTAAAGTTCAGTACATTTTAAATGCAGTGATTTTTTTTTCGTATAATGTATATTAATTAACACTGCTTTTTTGGATATGAATTTTACATGCATTGTAGTATTGTAGCATACATAGAAGACAGTGGTTTTCATTACAATTGTAGAGCAGTTATTTGTGATATTTCAACATACTTATCTAGGTTGGCAACTGTGAATTCAGTAAAATAAACTTTCAATCGTTGCGGTCGTTTGTTGTGACGAGAAAACACACTATCGTGCAGAAAATTATATTAAACTTTTTTATTTCAAATATCTCAAAGAACAACCCCTTAAAATTAATGACATTACTTCTTACTGTTCTCTCTATACAGGGTGCTAAAAATAGTATCCAATATTTTAGGAGATGATAGTATACAAGAAAAAAATTTCTAATAAACCTATACTTTCTGAGATCTGAACACTTGTTCATAGGAAGTGCTCAATGTTACGTCTATTTATGACAATGCATTTTTCTGACCTACAATACAGCAGACTACCAGATAATCATACCGTAGCTGACACCCCTGGCATGGAATACTGAAAAGAAAAGTCTGGTTGCGGATATGAGCGGGGTTCAGCAGAGATGGTGTTGTGAATTTTCGTAATCAGCATGTGTGAGCTGATAAAATGTCCCATGCAGTTGAAGAAACAAGGCTCAGCACCGATTCTCAATCAACGTAAGGGCAGGCGTTCTTGGCGATAGATTAAGGGCCATACGTGCTACCACAGAGATTAACTGGGACTCGTTATCATGACTTTCTTATTAACGTATTGCCTACCTTGCTGGAGTATGTGCCATGTCAGCAAAGACTATACAGAAGTAGTTCATGCATGATGGCACACCAACACATTTTTTCCGCAATGAGCGTGAACACCTGACGCTGATATTTCAGGACCGCTGGATTGATTGGAGAGGCCCCACACTTTGGCTTGCTCGTTCCTCAAATCTAAATCTCCTAGACTTTTGGTTATCAAGAACAACCAGGTCAATTTCAAAAATTGCGTGGTTCCTTATGCCGAAGGGCAGAGGAATGCATTGCAAAGAAAGGACATCACATTGAGCACCTCCTATGAACAAATGTTCAGATCTAAGAAAGTATGTGTTGTAGCACCCATGTTTATTAGACATTTTTTCTTGTTTTGATGCATATTAGCACCTCCTAAGATATTGGATACTTTTTAACACCCTGTCTATGTGTACTTTGAATGTACAGATTAGATCGAATAGGTCATATGCAATTTTCAAGGACTAGTCTATAGATTTTTCTGGGATTCCTACAAGAATCTGCTAGATAAATATTACGTCATTGCAATTCTCTTACATTGCCCTGGAATTCGTTTTGTAATTGAATATCCTTTTATTAAGAATCAGTGAGTGCGAAACAAAACATTACGATCCGATATTAAAGTCTGTGCATGAAAGGGTTTAATATCAGAGGAATCGCACTGTATTGAGAAGCGAGAGCAACAGCCGGCTGATGATATGAAAGGGGGAGCTTCATATGATGCTGCATTAAAAAGAGGCAGATGGGGTTGCTATTTCCTTAATGGTATCAGACTGTCTATCCCAAGATTACATTACTGTTCTGCCTTGTGGCACAACGACAACGAACTAACCAACGAAATGGTACCACCTCACTCATTGAGTCTGCAATATAAATATCAGATAAGTCTTCATGTTTATAAAGTGTCTTGTTTAAAATATTAGAGATTAATTACTTACTTACTTACTGGCTTTTAAGGAACCCGGAGGTTCATTGCCGCCCTCACATAAGCCCTCCATTGGTCCCTATCCTGAGCAAGATTAATCCATTCTCTACCATCATATCCCACCTCCCTCAAATCCATTTTAGTATTATCCTCCCATCTACGTCTCGGCCTCCCTAAAGGTCTTTTTCCCTCCGGCCTCCCAATTAACACTCTACATGCATTTCTGGGTTCGCCCATACGTGCTACATGTCCTGCCGATCTCAAACGTCTGGATTTAATGTTCCTGATTATGTCAGGTGAAGAATGCAATGCGTGCAGTTCTGCGTTGTGTAACTTTCTCCATTCTCCTGTAATTTCATCCCTTTTAGCCCCAAATATTTTCCTATGCACTTTATTCTCAAACACCCTTAACCTATGTTCCTCTCTCAAAGTGAGAGTCCAAGTTTCACAACCATAAAGAACAACCGGTAATATAACTGTTTTATAAATTCTAACTTTCAGATTTTTTGACAGCAGACTGGATGATAAAAGCTTCTCAACCGAATAATAACAGGCATTTCCCACATTTATTCTGCGTTTAATTTCCTCCCGAGTATCATTTATATTTGTTACTGTTGCTCCAAGATATTTGAACTTTTCCACCTCTTTCATATATACTTGGAGATAAATCTTAACGTCCCTGTCCCATAACACCCCTGGAAGGCCGCCTTTTGTTCTCACTATAGTACACGATGCTGGTAAAGAGGGGGGGGGGCGGAACTGACGTCGTTATGTTCTGTTCACAACTATAGAAAATTCTTCAATTTCTAAAACTGACTTAAGAGAATAGTTCTTTTAAAAATAAAAAGTAAACGTAAAACTGGGAATTGCAACCCTTCCCTTTGTCTGTAGAACACAGTAGTTCGGAGTACCTCAGCTCTATACATTTGCACTAATGCTTTCTGAGAATGTGGGATGATCAGGTGCGCCGGGCATTGTTATATTACCTTTTGGAACATTTTAAAATATTTTTAAAGTTTAATTTTAAGAAAGTTTTATGTAACAAAATTTGAACGAAGTTTTCTATCTGATTCGATATGGTGAATCTCAATTTTGATAAAAGCGTGGTTTCCCAACACCTTCCAGCAAGCAGTTAAAGCTTACAAACATCCTCTTTCAATACAGTAGTGTTTATGTGTCCATATCGTAACTAAGTCCTTCCTACATGTCATCATGAAAAATTTCTTTCTAATTTGGTTTGTGATTACCAGTGGCGTAGCATGAAATTCTGGGCAGGGGAAGCTAACTCAAGTTGTCTTTCATGTACCGTAAGTTGGGGTAATTCCGATATAGTATTATAATACCGATCACTTTGCTTTTTCATTAAAAGATTGTAGCTCTTGTTGTATTATATCGTGAGGTATGTCGGACAATACGTTATTTACGAAGCTAATAATGTGGCTGATATGAACCAGCTGCGTGAAGGTTTGCAGCTGTATTAATTAAGTTTCATTTTCCAATGTTGATGCCAAGACGTTTTCTAAATTACTTGCTAATAATATCCTTGTGTAACTTCAGTTCTATTGTTTCACTGGAAGGGTTTGTGATGTAGGTGAGAGTTAAAATGTGTTGTATAATTAGTTACTTATATTATTCTTAAGTTGGATAATTATTAGATCATACCTACTTGAAATTAAAACACTTAATATGGGAAATGGAAAAGTTCCAGGGTAACACCGATCATGGGTGGACCTATACAGAAAAAATCGGGATCATCATAGAGATGTGGTAGATACAATCTAGTTCACCTGGATAATGCTGTTCGGGCAGTAAGGAATGGAAAATTGTCCATCCGGAGATTTCCCTTGAAGGAAGTGGATGTAAGAGATGTTGTTCAGGACTACTTCAGCTGCAAATGAAAAGAGAAAAGAATTACGAATAATCGTCCTGGAAATGAGTGGTTTCGTGGATTCCTAACTAGGAATAAGGAGCTCATCATAGCAGATGTGGAAAACAATCGATCATAGCATTCATAACGAGTAAGGAATGGAAAATTGTCCATCCGGAGATTTCCCTTGAAGGAAGTGGATGTAAGAGATGTTGTTCAGGACTACTTCAGCTGCAAATGAAAAGAGAAAAGATTTACGAATAATCGTCCTGGAAATGAGTGGTTTCGTGGATTCCTAACTAGGAATAAGGAGCTCTCAAGCAGAATGAGTGAAAACAGAAGCGATCCATAGCATTCATAACGAGTAAGGAATGGAAAATTGTCCATCCGGAGATTTCCCTTGAAGGAAGTGGATGTAAGAGATGTTGTTCAGGACTACTTCAGCTGCAAATGAAAAGAGAAAAGATTTACGAATAATCGTCCTGGAAATGAGTGGTTTCGTGGATTCCTAACTAGGAATAAGGAGCTCTCAAGCAGAATGAGTGAAAACAGAAGCGATCCATAGCATTCATAACGAGTAAGGAATGGAAAATTGTTCATCCGGAGATTTCCCTTGAAGGAAGTGGATGTAAGAGATGTTGTTCAGGACTACTTCAGCTGCAAATGAAAAGAGAAAAGATTTACGAATAATCGTCCTGGAAATGAGTGGTTTCGTGGATTCCTAACTAGGAATAAGGAGCTCTCAAGCAGAATGAGTGAAAACAGAAGCGATCCATAGCATTCATAACGAGTAAGGAATGGAAAATTGTCCATCCGGAGATTTCCCTTGAAGCAAGTGGATGTAAGAGATGTTGTTCAGGACTACTTCAGCTGCAAATGAAAAGAGAAAAGATTTACGAATAATCGTCCTGGAAATGAGTGGTTTCGTGGATTCCTAACTAGGAATAAGGAGCTCTCAAGCAGAATGAGTGAAAACAGAAGCGATCCATAGCATTCATAACGAGAGACACAATGAATCAATTCTTTCCTAATTTAGAAGAGGCCTTGAATGGAGTTCAGCCTTGAAATCTGATAAACTACGAACAAACTAATTTTTGCGATGACCTAGGGCAGAGTAAGATCATAGCTAAACGAGGTCGAAACATCCAGTAAAAATTTTGGACAGGTCTAAAACAAGTATTAGTGTTATGGTGGCGGCAGCTGCAGGTGGCCCTGTACCTCACCGTGTACAGAAGCACACGTCCCTATGATACCTGGACAGAAGGTGGAAATAATGGTGCAGAATATGGTCGCAATAAAAGCGGCTGGTTTGACCTAGGAACTTCTGACAAATGGTTTTGTAAGATGCTTCTCCCCTATGCGAAGATATTACAAGGGCCTAAACTAACAATCGGCGTTAATTTATCTAGTTATCTGTCCATAAATATAATGAAGCTATGTGAAGAAAACAATATAAGATACGGTATGTGTTCTTGCCACCTAATACAATTTACTTATGTCAGCCACTTGATGTGGCATTCTCTCATCCACTGAAGGCAGCATGGAGCAGTGGAAGAATACAAATATGTGAGTAATGCCAAAATCGGATTTCCATGAATTCTGTAATTTGTATTCTTGAAAAATGATGAAATATAGCATGGTACTTTGTTCTTTGTAAGCCCTAAGTTTAAAATAATTTTTAAACATTTTTTAAACTTAAAATACTGATCGGTATAACACCTTCATACTCTAATAGTGATCATAAGGGAAATTTGATAGGTGATCGGTATTACCCCATTCTACCAGTTAACACTGATCACTGATTTTTCTTTAAATCTCTTTTAAAACATAAATTATTGATCGGTAAAACCCCTTCAACAGTTTGACAGCGATCATGAGAGAAATTAAATAGGTGATCGGTATTACCCCATCGTATGAGGTAACACCAATCACTGATTTTTTTAAATAAAATGATAATTAAAATTAGTCAAATTATGAAAAATGTATCTACAGGTACTTAAAGATTGGGAGCTAATTAATTGCTTTATTAAGCACATATTAAAGAAAATGCTAATGAACTACGTACGAAAATGAATTGAAAGTGATCGCTATTAGCCCATTTTACGGTACATATGAGAAAACGTATTACAAAAATATAGTCTTAACCCGTAATTGGTGAGGTGGTGACTGTGAGTACCCCAAGAAAAGAAGCCTGCGCCAGGTGGATGTACGGAGATATATATTTTTTCATTGCTTATTATGCTGCCTGCTTCCCTAATTTTGAAGAAAACATAATTAAAACTAATAAAAGTACTTGTTTATATAAATTAAAAATTCAGTTTGATTATCTGAGTGCTACGATACAAATTTCTAAGTTGGGGTAAGTGCAATCCCCCACCTCACCTGTGGTGACTAGAAAAATACCTCACCACTTACGGGTTAAAATAAATAATAGTCAATGTCAAGTCAGCAGTCCGAAGATTGGTTAGAACCTCGTAAGTAACACCAATAAGGTATGACCTCAAATGGTACGTAGTAAAATATGATTCACGGATTACACATATCTCTAACAAATATACACGTATAGTATAACATTAGCTCACTCCCTGTCATACTTAGAGAAATCACAATATTAACGGTCAATAGATACAGTATTAGTATCATTACGTAAATATGCGTCTGTGTTTTGGTTGTGTCCTTCAGTGACAGTAAGGTAGTCGGTCATTTCTCTTCTAAATCACACTTTTATTCGTAAGTCAGTCTTGATAATAGAACTGTCCTAAAAATTCAAGTAAATTGCAGTCAGGAACTATTATTTCACTCATTATTTATTATATCAGCCACAATGCACACTAACACAATACAACTGAACACAACTAACGAAAGGGATAACTCGAAAACTAAATTATTTTCAATGTAAAAGCTAGCTTCTTGCGAACCTTGCGACCAGGGTAGTTTAGTTAGAAAGGGATGGAAAATATGCGGGGTGAGTTACACAGAAGAATGAGTGAAAGAAACCGGTCTGCTTGGAAGCTGGCGTGTGCAGACTTCTTGTTTACTGCTGCATCACAAATCATCTTGAGCTGCCGCATCACAGAATTTAACGCATTAATATAAATTCTATTAAAATTAAGGAATAATTTTGTTCATAAACTGCAGGTTTATTATGGAATTATTATTAACTGGGTAAGCTGATCTTTTTAGCTTACATTGACGCTACGCCACTGGTGATTACCCTCCATCTCTCTTTCTCCGCCCCCCAAAAAAGGCATCTCCTACATAAATCCAGATCCCTTGTATCCAGTTCCATGAAAAAAATATACCAATCATTTCAAAGGTCATTACAGTGAATAAAACAGAGCCATTAGGCACCACAGAATAAGCTCATGGAAGCGTAGGATACAAGTACAGTTTCATTCCGTGAAATTTGTTTTCGTTGTTCCGTTCTTTGTGGCGCCCCTCAAACATAATCATGGCGTCGAACAGCCCACACATCAATCTCAGTCACACACACACATTACCCCAAGTCCGTCCGATCCGGCGATATATCACCTTGCCACATACGATGTACTGAGCAAGTATTGTGGTGGTGGGATGAAAATCGGATCCAAGTTTTGAAGAATGGAGAGATTGCAGGTGTATTACGGCGTCATCACATCACCAGATTCCCACTCCCAGAGTGATGGAAGAACTACAAAAGAAAGTATTACCGAGTTTCTTTGTACCGAATCTTTACTTTGCGCTGTTAATTCTATTCTATTTCTGTTAGAAAGACCAGACATTAGCAGAGTGACTAGCGCATCAACATCTCGCGATGAGAAACTCGAATTTAAAAGTTGAGAAAATCTGAAAGGTGATTCAATATGGAGAAATACTGGGATATACAGAAAGAATGAGAAAGAGCACAGATTCAGTTAAATCAAACAAGATAAGAAGATTGGTCCCCTACTTTTTCTAGTGTATATAACTGATCCTGCCTCCCTAATAAAAGATGTAGGTCATCCCATATTATTTGTAGATGACGCAAGTATACGAGTACTAATTACAGCCAATAACTCCAACACATTCCAATCTTCAACAGAGGAAATTCTCTTCAAAATATGTGACTGGTTGTCAGTCAATAAATTGGTATTAAATTGTAACAAAACTAACATAATTAAATTTAAATCCTGTCCAAATTCAACGTCGCAAATTTCTAGCGCAATAATTAATAATAGATCCCTATTACAAACAACAACAACCAAATTTGTTGGCTTAAAAATCGATAATGTGTTAAATTGGAAAAATCATATTAAAGAAATTACCCCAAAACTAAATTCAGCTTGTTTTGCTATTACTTCTATGCAAAAGATAGTAAATATCAATACCTTAAAAACAATATACTTTGCATACTTCCACTCGGTAACGAGTTTTGGAATAATATTCTGGGGAAATTCCACAGATAGTAACAATATATTTCTATTACAAAAAAGAGTAATTAGAATAATAGTAGGTGCCAAATCTAGGGAATCGTGTAGGACTATTTTCAAAATACTACAAATAATGCCAATGGCTTGTCAGTATATCTTTTCATTAATAATCTTCCTCGTATGTAATCGTGAAAACTTTGTAACTAATTCTACAGTTCATAGCATAAATACACGTCAAAAAATGACTTTCATACTCCATCGGCAAGTCTATCGTGCTATCAAAAAGGAGTGCGTTATATGGCAGTAAAAATTTTTAATAGCCTCCCTATCGATATAAAAATGAAACTCAAAACATAAGATTATTTAGGGCCAAATTAAAGAAGTACCTAATTTCTCACGCCTTCTATTCTGTAGGTGAATTCATGACATTCAATAACACTTCATGAAATTGATACTAAAACTATGTGTTGTACTAGTAGACTATATTGTAAATCTCGTCTGTATATATTTCATCTAGACTGTGACTATAAATTAAGATTTTATAATGAGTATTAATTTTTTTGATTTGTTCCATATTCTAGCTGTGAGCATGTATGAATACCATGGAATGTTAATATAGTACATTATGCAACGAGCCTATAATGAAGGTAATTAAGAAGCGAGTATGGATATTTATGAATCGCAAGCGTGTTTCATAATTTTCATACGAGCTTCTTAATTACCATTATAGGCGAGTTTCATACGACTTTTTATGCTCGACCATATTTCTAACTTGATATTATTAATTTTAATTGTATCTGACCTTCAGCAATGTTCCGTATGTTGTGAGATGTGCGCAGACGCGAAAGTATTGATTTCTTCCGAGGAACAGATATCCACATTGACCTTGCTAGGCCATAAGAACCTACAGAGATAACATTGAAATTAAATTAGACATTGAAAAACGAGATGACAAATTGAATTTATTTGAATATTATTTACAATTAACGCTAATTATTACAGTAACAGAACATAACCTTCTGCGACAGTATTGGATTTCCAGCCTCCGTGACTTTTAGTTAATTCTCTTTCGATTGCATATCCGAGAATAATCGATACTTGCGGTTTTATAACGGTAGAAAGCTGACCTGTCATTGGCTGAAAAGTTGTAACCTGAGTCGTCATTTGCTGAAAGACCTGTACTTTAATGAGTAGGTGTACTTTAATGACATGCATTAAAGGTTGCTACCAGGTGTGTAATTACTACGTTTCGGCATGGTCGAGCATAAAATACAATACAATACAACGACATAAACACAATCCCAACAAATATGAGACACACACAATTTAGAAAAAAATTACATAGCTATATGACGAAATAGCTTAATACAAAAACTAGACAGACAATAGAGAACAATTAAAGGGCAAATAACTTATCAGATATTAATAGACATACAAATGACACAAGCGAACACGGAAGCATATATAGCAGAGACAGACAATATGAACAGATAAAACACACCGTACGAAGGTGCATATTACAATAAGGGTATGGACTAAATGGATACATAAAACATATCAACAATACAGACATATACACAAGCGAAGCAAACAATATACACATATGAAGCATACATCAATAGAGATAAACAAACGAGGCAAGCAACAGACATATAAAGTATACAAACAATATAGATATTCGTACATAAATCACACAAATAATAGACGCATACATAAATGAGGCAGACAATAGAAATACATAGACCATTCAAACGATACAACTGCATAAATCACACAAACAATAGACGCATACACAAATGAGGCAGACAATATAAATACATAGAGCATTCAAACAAAACAGCTGCATAAATCACACAAACAATAGACGCATACATAAATGAGGCAGACAATATAAATACATAGAGCATTCAAACCATACAGCTGCATAAATCACACAAACAATAGACGCATACACAAATGAGGCAGACAATATAAATACATAGAGCATTCAAACAATACAGCTGCATAAATCACACACACAATAGACGCATACACAAATGAGGCAGACGATATAAATACATATAGCATTCAAACAATACAGCTGCATAAATCACACAAACAATAGACGCATACATAAATGAGGCAGACGATAGAAATACATAGAGCATTCAAACAATACAGATACATAAATCACACAAACAATAGACGCATACATAAATGAGGCAGACGATAGAAATACACAGAGCATTCAAACAATACAGATACATAAATCACACAAATAATAGACGCATAGATAAATGAGGCAGATAATAGAGACATATAGAGCATTCAAACAATACAGCTGCATAAATCACACAAACAATAGACGCATACACAAATGAGGCAGACAATATAAATACATAGAGCATTCAAACAAAACAGCTGCATAAATCACACAAACAATAGACGCATACACAAATGAGGCAGACGATATAAATACATAGAGCATTCAAACAATACAGATACATAAATCACACAAACAATAGACGCATACATAAATGAGGCAGACGATAGAAATACATAGAGCATTCAAACAATACAGCTGCATAAATCACACAAACAGTAGACGCATACATAAATGAGGCAGACGATAGAAATACACAGAGCATTCAAACAATACAGATACATAAATCACACAAACAATAGACACATACATTAAAGAGGCAGACAATTAGAGACATATAGAACATAGAAACAATATAGATACATAAATCACACAAACAATAGACGCATACATAAATGAGGCAGAGATATAAACATATAGAGCATACAAACAATACGGATACATAAATCACACAAATAATAGATCCATAGATAAATGAGGCAGATAATAGAGACATATAGAGCATACAAACAATACAGATACATAAATCATACAAATAATAGACGCATACATAAATGAATCAAGACAACTGAGAAATATAAACTATACAAGCAATACAGAAACATACTCAAACGATGCAGACAATATTGACATTAAAACCATACAAACAATACAGAAACATACTCAAACGATTCAGACAATAGATGCATATAAATAAACCCACAAAAACAGAATATATATAAATGAGGCAGTGTTTAAAAATACAGGACATAATTTCAAACAATACAGCTGACAATAAATCAGTTCACAAACATGTGTAAATGCTTTATTTCAAATGAGGCCAGACGACATAAATTCAATAGAGTTTTTCTTTCAAACGTTGATAAAGAGACATTAAAGGGCACTCTGACAGTTCATTCCGAGGCGAACACAAGTGTTGTGTAGGCGTTAAATGCGACATGAATTCAAATCAATACAGCTGGCAGATAAATCACACAAACAATAGCGCTAAATCGTCGTTTGACAGGAGAGATACCCACAGCGACAATGTCCAAACAAGACATTTGATACATAAATTACCGTCAAACAATATGGAAAATTTAACTCTCCTGGTTTGGGAAGGGAGATAAAGAGACAACTAGAAGTACAAACACTCAGAGGCATAAATCACTCAAACAATCAGACACAGGGTAGCGTTAAAGTCAGTGCAGACAATTAGAGACTGTAGAAATAGAATCAATTAGATATCATAAATCATTTGCAACAATAGCCCTGTCACCAGCATTAAATGAGGCAGTTCTGATAGTGGTTCTTGAGCATTGTAAACAATTCCTGCCTTATAAATACAGATGAAGCACAGTTCACACGAGATGGCATAACAAATTTAAATGAGGCAGACAGTATAGAAAACCACGAGCATTCAATCAATCACAGATGCATTCTTCCACAAACAATGGACGGTATCATTGGTGATCGATTAAATGAGGCAGACAAAAACAGACTTATAGAGGCATACAAACAATACTACATAAAACACACAAATAATAGACACTCCAGATCAATAAATGAGGCAGATGGCGAGACACTTCAGTCGCATACAAACGCCGGATACATAAATCGAAGGTTTCTTGATCGATCCATAGATAAATGAGGCAGATAATAGAGCTCATATAGATCATACAAACAATTGTCAGATACATAAATCATGGGGCCAAAAATCAGTTTATTCGTCTCCGGTGCATAAATGAATCAAGACAACTGAGAAATGTTAAAGGACATACGCAATACTCCTGGAGTTTGGGATCGTGTTCACAGGTCAATGAGACATTAAGTCATATTCAAACGATGGACATTTTGAACATCTTCTGTAATACAAACAATACAGAAAAAATACGTTCCAATGAATGTCAGACAATAGAGGCCATAACTCCCAAAAACACAGATACATGTTGTAACTAACTATTTTGATTGTCTACATGTGGGAAATACATACCTGAAATTATGCCCCATGTTTTTGAAACAGCCTGTATATATATAGACACATAAACAAGAAAGACAGAAAATACTAAAAAAAAAACAGACAGTACAGATGTAGGCCTATACGAAAAACACGTATATTCTTAATAGGAAGACAATGCAGACATATAATCCATATAAAAAATACACATACGCAAAGAAGAGAGGTAAATAAACAACACCAACAATACAGACACAAATACATACGAGGTACAAAATTAGGACATATACACCATACAAACAATACAGACAAAATAAAGAAAGGAGACAGAGAATACAAACATATGACACATAGACATATAAGCTCGATGGGGAGATAGGCAGTCCATAAAGATACACAGACCAACATGTTATAAGAAAGATACTAAAAGAAATGAGTCGTAGAATCACAAGATAGAAAAAGCACAACAGTGATTAAATAAGGTACAGAAACATATTATGTGGGACATACAGTTAAACATCTATTGCTGTACGACAATTGTACTAATAATTTCAATCTCTTCTCGTTTCTTGATTTTCGGATTTATCGCCTTACATATTACAACATTTCAAGCCTTCAAAAACTTTTGTCGAAATCCTTATCTTTTATTTATCTTTGTAATGAAGAAAGTTATATAAAAATGAAAGGTCAAAGCTTTCCAGGTCGAAGAGTTTCGCAGGAAGGAACAGGTGTTTGCAGTGTTTGCTTCCTCTTCCTGCATTTTTATCGCCCGCCGGCTAATGAGGCACTTAGCCCCCCAGAAGCACCTGCTCGACCTGCTCACAGGATCGCATATCAGAGACAGCAGAGCAGCGCGCGGTCCACAAACAAAACACATCCATCCACTTGACTGTGGAAATGGAGTGCCTTTGATCATTTTATTACTGATTTCTTTGTGAGCGTGTGCTGATTTACCATCCACTCGCAGTCTCAAGAAAATTACATTGAAAGCAAGTTGCGCAAATTAAATTGCATGCACTTTTTAATTGCAAATCGTGTTTATACTTGTAAATAGGCCTAACAGCTCGGAATCTGTAATATTCTTAGTTGCACAACTTGAAAATTGGTGTGACTACAAAAAAGTTGCAACACAGACTACTCAACATACCAATGAACCAACAAGATTACGACGAAGAGCTAAACACAATCAAATACATAGCACAAGAAAACGGATACAACCCTAACATAATAGACAACATAATACGTAAGACAAAACATAATCACAAAAATCATAAGAATACAAAACAAACACAAGAACACAAAAATACATCACACTAACATACGAAAACAAAAACACACACAAAATTGCAACCTCATTCAAGACATTAAATTACAACAGAACAAATAACACTCTACAAAAACATCTCAACACACAAACAACACAAACAAACAAATACAATCACACACGCGTATACAAACTCAAATGTAACACTTGCAACAACTTCTACATAGGACAGACAGGCAGATCATTTCAAACACGTTACAAAGAACACATCACAGCCATAACAAAATTACAAAACACCTCCACAAATGCAGAACACATCACAAATGCTAACCACACCAACAGAGACATCAACACAGACATGGAAATACTACACATTCAACCAAAAAGCCAGAAACTAAACACACTAGAACAACATGAAATATACAGACACACGAAAACACACTCCAACCAAATTCTCAACACACAACTCAACTTCAAAACACACACACTCTTTGACTCTACACTATACCACACGAACAAGAGGCGCCAAGACCAACAACGACTAGTTCTGAAGATGACCCATAAATAGGTCGAAACATGTAAACGAGCTACGTTGAAATTTAACACAGGAAAGTCTTACCATACATATTCCGAAAAAAAAGTTGCATTTATTCTTTATACACAACATGGAATTTATGAGCAGCAACTTAATTACTAAAGACGAAACAATTCCTTCGAAAACAAGACATCAGTATAACCATGATGCGAGTTAGGATATGACGTCAGAGGGTACAATCTAATTTCAATAACAATAATGAAGAGTCTTCTTAAAAGATATCCTACATCGACTCTTAGGATAAAAATTCACATTTTTTTCTTAATGTCTTTCAAACGTTGGTGACATAATTCTTTGGATTAAACTATAGTACATTATGCAACGAGCCTATAATGATAGTAATTAAGACGCAAGTAAGTTTGTTTATGAAACGAGCGCAAGCGAGTTTCATAATTTTCATACGAGCGTCTTAATTACCATTATAGGCAAGTTTCACACGACTTTTTATGCTCGACCATATTTCTAACTTGAAATTATTCAGAAATATTCATTTTATTTGTATCTGACAGAAGATCGGAAGTGACCTTGTTCATAGCTCGTGAATTGTGAGATGTGCGCAAACGCGAAAGTATTGCTTTTGTTCCGAGGAACAATAATGTCATTGACCTTGATGTAATGCAGAGAATGTATAACCTGGAAATTGATTTACAATTGAAAAACGAGATGACAAATTGAATTTACTGGAATATTATTTACAATTAACGATAATTATTATAGTAACAAAACATAACCCTCTGCGACAGTATTGGATATCCAGCCTCCGTGACGTTTCCCTCGTCTTTCGATTGCATATCCGAGAATAATCGAAAACCTGAACTTTAATGAATAGGTGTACTTTAATGACATGCATTAAAGGACTGCTACCAGGTGTATAATTACTACATTTCGGCATGGTCGAGCATTAAGCAATTTATATCATTCAAACTTGAAAATCGAATTTAGGGGCTTAAAGAATTTTTTAATAAAAAAGTAATACAATTTTTGACTGATCTAACTCCATTATAAATTGACCTAGGGTAAAACTTCTTTCGCCAAAACGATCTCCTATGGAAAATGTTACACACTAAAAATTATTTATTTATCTTGAACCATTCAAATGATATGCCACACTATATAGGCATAAGAAAAAGAAAATATATGTATATTTGTATACTTTTAGGATAAAATAATTATAATCGATTGAAAATAACAATTTTAGTTTAGTTTAGTTTAATTAGTTCAGTTTAAACTTTAATTCGGTACCTCAATGAAGTCTTTTGCCCAATTGGAAGTCTAATTTTTTTCCTTTCTTTATATCCGAATTTGATGTATGTCCTCAAATTTTCTGGACACGAGAACGGGTGCCAGATGCAGAAATTTCGCAGAGGACTGCAGCAAAGAAAGAAGTCATCGGAAGCGGACAAGACTTCGTCCGTTGTGGTTGCAAAAAGAATTGTTTAGAAGTGGTGGTTGTGTGTAAAAAAGAAAATTCTCTGCAACTCTAAATGTCACAATAGCATGCCTTGTTGCAAGAAGTGACTAGTAAAACAAAAAATAATGAGTTCTGTAACATAATTATTCGTAATTCAACAACAAAAATACTAATAATACAAATCTAGATTTCAGGTAGTAGCTCCCTGTAAAGCAGGTTTGAATAGTTTCAAGGAAAAATTGTTCCGGGGCCGGGTATCGATCCCGGGACAAATCTGGATTTGTATAATACATTCGTTACTGGAGGTACGTTAACAGAAAGCCACAATTTAAGTCACACAGTATTTATGTGCACACACAGTTGAGTTCTGGCGTCTTGTCAGCTCATGTGAGTTGTGTGGATATAAAAGGAAAAATTGTAACGGTGTCGTGTATAGTTCCTGGGGTAGCTCAGTCGGTAGAGCGTTCGCGCGCTAAGCGAAGGGTCCCGGGATCGATACACGGCCCCGGAACAATTTTTCCTTGAAATTATTCAATAGTAATAATGTTCATGTGCAATTACCAATTTCCTAAAGTCTTTTCAGCAATAAGTTATTTCTAGATATAACTTAACTATATAAGTGAAAATTGGAATTTCCTCGGATTTTGTAGGATTTCGCGTTCTGAAATCGTTACAACGGGTTTCTACTAATAACAATCACTTATTTCTAGATATAACAATTATATTATACGATGGAAGAGTATTGGAACGGAGAAAAATTCTCTCCGGCGCCGGGATTTGAACCCGAGTTTTCAGCTCTACGTGCTGATGCTTTATCCACTAAGCCACACCGGATACCACCCCGGCGTCGGACAGAATCGCCTCAGATTAAGCTCCAATTCTTGGGTTCCCTCTAGTGGCCGCCCTCTACACTACGTCATAGATGTCTATGAACGTAGGACCGAAGTCCACACATGTGCTGAGGTGCACTCGTTATGAGTGACTAGTTGGCCGGGATCCGACGGAATAAGCGCCGTCTTAAATCACGAAGTGATTTACGCATATCATATACATTATTTTAATGTACCGAAGTACATATGATATTTCCATGCAGAGTTGAAGCTTAATCTGAGGCGATTCTGTCCGACGCCGGGGTGGTATCCGGTGTGGCTTAGTGGATAAAGCATCAGCACGTAGAGCTTAAAACCCGGGTTCAAATCCCGGCGCCGGACAGAATTTTTCTCCGTTCCATTACTCTTTCATCGTATGATGATTACTGCATGGATTATCTGCATGGAAATATCATATGTACTTACTACGTATTGAGCTTCATGACTGTACATTAAAATAATATCTATTAATTACATTAGCCAAAACTACAATTTCCTAAAGAGCCATAGTTATTTCTAGATGTAACTGAATTACGTAAGTGAAAACTGGAATTTCCTAAACAGCTTTGTCACAACTAGAATTTCCTAGAAACTTCAGGTTTTAACGGTTTCGCGTTCTGACTGTAATACATCTATCAGAATGGTTCTTATTTTTAAGCTCTGGAGAATTGGAATGGACACGTTCTGAATTTGTTTCATTACAGAAAAAAATAAGAAGGAAATTAGTTTAGGAGTTACTATCATGATCTGAGAATTAGAATGCTAATCACATTTAAATTTCTTTCAATTATAAAAGTATTTCAATTGAACTGGGAATTGCAGAACCTGCAGCGTATTCGCAGAAAACCTGCTTGGGAGCTAGAAGAAACTTTATAATATCTTGATTCAAGCCAGCTTTCTCATTTGCATTTTCTTTACGGCTGTAAATAATTCTGTTTTATTTATAAACATGAGCACGCGTCCGAGAATAAGCCCGCCGTATTAAAGGTTGGAAGAGCTTAAAACGTGCCCTGTCATTTATATCTACGAAGCAGTGGGAAAAAGAGACGGCGTCGCATGTCAGACGCCTTGGTGCGTCACTGCATGACGCGCGTCCGTCACTCAGCGCCGCTGTGGAAGAACGATAACACCGCACAAAGCAAACACTGGCCTCTGTCATATCTATGTAAAATAAGTCAAGTCCTGGGACAGCGGTGAGGTATACGGCGTGCCACATCAGGTAACGACTTGTCTTGTACCCATGGAAGTAAGTGACAATGGAAATCATGGTGTAGGATTTCCGGTCTATATATTATTATATTAACATCTTGGCCTTCTAAACTGTTATTCAAAGTATTCAACTGTTTGAAAATATCAATAAAGAATGCCCGGTTTCTCCAACGTGAGATATCGATCCTATAACGCTATCGAATGGATAACTGTGGTTCCTTAGTTTCCTGAACGTGAGATATTGATCCTATAACGCTATCGAATGGATAACTGTGGTTCTTTAGTTTCCTGAACGTGAGATATTGATCCTATAACGCTATCGAATGGTTCCTTAGTTTCCTGAACGTGAGATATTGATCCTATAACGCTATCGAATGGTTCCTTAGTTTCCTGAACGTGAGATATTGATCCTATAACGCTATCGAATGGTTCCTTAGTTTCCTGAACGTGAGATATTGATCCTATAACGCTATCAAATGGATAACTGTTTTTGGAGATAATTGAACGTGAGATATTGGTCCTATAACGCTATCGAATGGATAACTATTTTTGGAGATAATTGAACGTGAGATATCGATCCTATAACGCTATCGAATGGATGTTCTTTCAAGCTAAGTTTTATGTATGTTATTATAGGTTGGGATGGAACTTATAAATCCAACCTTTATCCGTTAATTTTGCTACAGAAAAAAGTATTAAAAGTTTGTTTAAAAAGCAGAAAGATTACTCAACTGAATTGTTGTTTAAACACTTCCAAGTTTTCAAGATTAAACAAATTTATTATTTCATTTTATTAAAATACTTTCACAGAAATCTTAATAACTTTGAAAGATATATACATAAATATAGAACTCAAAATATGAATTCTCTGCGTTTATGTGAATCTAAATGTAAAAACCAATGCAGCTTTTTTATCATAGCATGAATCAAGGTCCTAGATTATTAAACAAATTTTATTCTAATATTATTTTAACCACTAATCCTCTCCAAATTAATAAAAAGTAAAAAAAAAAGTTTTATTGGTTTTGTAGTTTAAGTTTAAAGATATTTAACACTTTTTAATCTGTATTCACTCTCAATTTTAATTTTATTCTTGTTTGTACTGGAATCCTCTCCTGAGCACGAGGCTTACTCATTCAGGAGTGAGCTAGTTTATCTTTCATTGTAATCACTTGTATTCATTTGAAATGTAGTAGGAATAAAATAAATAAATAAATACATAAATAAATAAATAAATAAATAAATAAATAAATAAATAAATAAATAAATAAATACTTGGAGATAATTGAACGTGAATTATCGATCCTATAATGCTAGAGAATGGATAACTGAGGTTTTTGAGTTCCTTGAATGTGAGATATTGCACCTGTAAAGATATGGAATGGATAACTGATGTTTCTTTCTTTATTTCTAGATTCTTGAAAGTGAGATATCGATCCTCTAACGCTATTGAATGAATAACTGAGGTTTCTGAGTTTTCGAACGTGAGATATCGATCCTACAACGTTATCTAGTGAATAACTGAGGTTCTTGAGTTTCTCGTACGTGAGATATCGATCCTATAACGTTATCGACTGAATAATTGAAGTTCTTGAGTTTCTAGAACGTGAGATATCGATCCTATAACGCTATCGACTGAATAACTGAAGTTCTTGAGTTTCTAGAACGTGAGATATCGATCCTATAACGCTATCGACTGAATAATTGATGTTCTTGAGTTTCTAGAACGTGAGATATCGATCCTATAACGCTATCAAATAGCTAACTCAGGTGTTTTGAGTTTCTAGAACGTGAGATAGTCATATCATTTTGACAAGTCGTCTGCTAACTTATAAGTACGTAAACGAGGAGTTATCTATTCTTTAACTTGCGGGCGCATGCGTACGACGAAATTCTGAAACGGTCTAATGAAGGTTCTATATCGCTGGTATTTCGAAACTTATTTCAACTGTATAAGAAGGGAAATAAAAGTAATAAATTATCAGAATTATAGGGAAATCAATCTAATAACATCTGAGTAGAAAATATACTCAAGTATAATATAAAGAATAAAAACTATTGCTCAAGTAATAATAGATGAATGCCAAAATTGATTTAGGAAGGGGCGTTCCCGTACTGATGACGTGCTAGTTCTGAAAATGTTAATAGAAAAAAGATGAGAGTATAATTTAGAAACATACTTCGCTTTTATTGATTACGAGAAAGCATTTGATAGAGTAATTCGAGGAAAACTTTGGAAGATACTTATCGAAAAGGGTATTCCATTACATTTAGTAAATGCTATACAAAGTTTGTACATTAGCACTCGAGTATACATCGTTACAGGGAATAAAGTTTGTAAGAAATGTGTAACAACTAACCAAGGGCTTAAGCAAGGATATAGTTTATAATATTGCTATTTAGAAGAGATGCTAACAGAGTGGAAAAATGGTGCTAAGAACGGAAAGGAAGTTGCCACAAGAGAATTTCTGAATAAAATGTGCTTTGCTGAAGACCAGTAGACTATTAATAAACGAAACCTAAGACTATATATACTGAATAAAATAGCACACACATATGATTATAAGATATCAAAAACAAGAACGAAAGTGATGGCTTTCAAAGATAGAAATATAAAGCGATAAAAATTGATACAATTTTAGAACAGGTGTGTCATTTCAACTATTTAAGAAATATGATAACTTACGAATAGGACAAAGACGTACAGATTAAATAGTCCAAGTTTCAGTCCATGTGTGGCAAAATATATAGAACTTTGAGAAAGAAAACTAGGAAAGACACAAAAATTAAATTTTATAAAATAATGGTGGTGCCCACAATATTAGGTAGCGAAATTTGAGTATTAAGTCACTGCTAAGACATTGGAAAAGATAAAAAAAAAAACGGGCTCTCAAGCGTTGTCGTAATAATGTACCATTAAAATGTGACACACTCACGGACAGGAGAACGCGAATTCGATTATGCGCAATGTTCAAAATATACAGAGGTGAGCCTACTTGGAGAGAAATAAAAAATAGGTTGCATCCGCCAAATTACTCTTCAAGAAACGATCACTCATATAAATTGAAGGAAAGAAGACAGAGGACGGACACTGGAAAGTTTTTTTTTCTCAATCGTACTATCAGGGACTGGAATGCTTTACCTGCAGACTTACTAAAGGCTTTACCTAGAATCAAAGATGCATTTAAAAATAGGCTTAAAGATTTTACTAATAGACGGTAGTATATTATACACACTATTTAAAGGATGTAATTGATATTTTGTTATTTGAAGTGTTGTACTATCAGTGAATAAGTGTGTTGTGTCAGTGAAGTGTGTTGTGTAAGTGAAGTTTTATAGTTCATAGTGGTAGTGCAAATTATCTGAACAGTGAAATATTTTGAAGTGTTAGTGAAATCAGGATAGAATCAGTGAAATGTGTCGTAGTTCCAGTGCAGTGAGTGAGTTTACAGCGAAATGAGTGTAGTGCTGAAAGGTACTTGTGCATGTATGAACATATCATACTCGTGGGTTTTAGTTCGAACTTAGGGTTAAGATACAAATTAGATTTACTTTAAATGTTATTTTAAGTGATCGTGCTTCATTTAATGTAGGATGCTCCCTGTTATTATTATTATTATTATTATTATTATTATTATTATTATTATTATTATTATTTATAAATGATATAAGTAAAAGAATAAGTTCTAGCTGCCTTTTATTTGCGGATGATCTCAAAATCTTTCGTAAAATTAATAGTTCGGCTGATTGTCAAATTCTTCAAAATGACATTAATTCAATTTTACGATAGTCTGTTGAAAATGGAATGAAAATTAATCAATCCGAAACTTTTGTTATTTCCTTCTCATGGAAAACTACTTCCCAAAAATGTAATTATTCTCTTAGTAATGTCGTAATTACTAAGAAAGATTGTATTAGAGATCTTGGTGTCTTACTAGATTCGAAATTATATTTCCATGATCATGTGCAATATATTTATAGCCATTCATTAAGAATGCTTGGTCTAATTAGATCTATAACTTATTCTTTTTCTACTCCTATGTGTTTATTAATTTTATACTACACATTGGTTAGATCCAAGCTTGAATATGCATCTGAAGTATGGAACTCCATTACTTCCACTGACTCGGCTAAATTGGAGAATATTCAAAGAAAATTTATTTCCTTGTGTTCTTATAGCTTTTTTACCAAATTCCGAGGACTATAAATATGAGATTAATTGCAAATATTTCAATTGCAGTAGTTTGTTCACCAGACGTCAGGATCTTGATTATTTATTTTTTGTAAAGTCATTAAGGGTGATATTGATTGTGAATCATTCATAAGCAATATCAGTCTTCGTATTCCTGCTAAGGGTTTGAGATTTCATAATAGTACATTATGCAACGAGCCTATAATGAAGGTAGTTAAGAAGTGAGTACGGATATTTATGAAACGAGCGCAAGCGAGTTTCATAATTTTCATACGAGCTTCTTAATTACCATTATAAGCGAGTTTCATACGACTGTTTATGCTCGACCATATTTCTAACTTGATATTATTAATTTTCTTTGTATCTGACCTAGACCAATGTCCCGTATGTTGTGAGATGTTGGCAGACGCAAAAGTATTGATATTTCCGAGGAACAGATGTGCACATTGACCTTGCTAG
>JAJSOF020000001.1:190969320-190979320 GCA_025594305.2 Periplaneta americana | reverse complement strand
ATTTCCCCCACCTGCTTCTGCTCGCCCGTCTGAAACAGCTGGGCTGTCTTAGCTCTTTTCTGAAAACATTAATTTCTCTTAGGAATTGGAAGTTTACGTAATATTATACAGCTGTTTAATTTAACTTAAATAAAAGGGCTCGTTAAGTAATTAACTGTCACGTGATTTCCTCCCCTTTCTACAATCCTGCGGCATAACCACTTGGACGGACAGTAGATAGCATGTCTGAGTAATTTTATCTGTGCGGGTCGGGCAGAAGTGAAGATTGAATTTACAGTACGTAGAGTAGGTACAGAATTATTTCAACATGAGTTACTAGTACGAAGGACGAAACTGGCAATTGGAAATAGATGCAATAGTCTATAGTGTGATAATATGCACAAAAGAACTGAAGCCTGTATCGAAATGAACGGCCACCATTTTCAAAATTGTGTTTAAATATCCATATTATGATTATTTTTCAATTTAACTTCTTTCTCTATATTGTACGCTAATGTGCTGTAGACAGTATAATATACATTGCATAATGAATACGTTCGCATGGATAACTCACTTCGTGAGTAAAAACACTTATTCTTAATACAGTACTGTACTTTGATTAAAGAAAAACCTAATGAAAATTATCAAACTCAAAATCGCGATATTTCCTAGTTTACGTAAATGGATGAACTACTTTTCTTCCTTCCTGTACCTAGTAGAGTGATTTGTATTTTACGCCAGTATCATCTTGGAGGGGGGAGCAAGCGGTGTTTCCGGTTCTCTAAAGGTATAGACAGGTTAATATTAAAAATGTTAGTAAAAGTAAAATGGTGTCCCTGTATAAATAAATAAAATGAATAAAATCTATACTAATAATAAATCTGTAGCCAAAATTTTTCTGGTAATTTTCGATTTTCCAAAAATAATTGGTGTTAACTTGTATAATTAACAATCCTGAAACCGAAAATCGTTTTTTTTTTTTTTTTTAATTTTTGTTTGCATGTATGTCTGTCTGTCTAGATGTTTGTTACCTTTTCACGCAATAATGGCTGAACCGATTTATATGAAAATTGGAATATAAATGAAGTTTGTTGTAACTTACATTTTAGGCTATATGGCATTCAAAATACTTTATTTAAATGGGGGGTCATAAGGGGGCCTGAATTAAATAAATCGAAATATCTCGCTTATTATTGATATTCATGAAAAATGTTACATAACAAAAATTTCTTTAAAAATAATTTCCGATAAGTTTTATTCTACACAAAATTTTGATAGGACTGATATTTAATGAGATAAATGAGTAGTTTTAAAATTAAAATAACAACGCCATCTAAGACGTTGTACTGAAATAAAAACAAATGACTTCGTCTATAAGGGGCCTTGGACAACAACAATCGAAAGCTATTAAATATAGCCTACAGAGAATGTTTCTGTGTTTGTATGAAGTAATATCGGAAGCTAATTAATTGTTTAATTATTATTTCACCATTGAAAAGTGTAGTTTCTCTAGATGGACATAATTCTACAATGTTATTACAGTAACTTCTGAAACATATAGCAAGTAATATAAAGTATACACATTAAAACTAAATGATATGTCAATCTTCATTAAACTATGGTTGCATGTAATAACAATTAAGAAACATGTTAAAGGAATTGTCATTGCACCAAATGAGTGTCTCTGGATCAAAATGATCGCATTTTAAATATTTGGATGCAATTTAAATTAAGTAACATATTAAACGATTTATCCTTCTATCAAACACGAATGTTCCTTGGATCAAACGTCCTATTTTAATTATCTAATTACTTTATATTTATTTCTAACGGGTGCAGCGGAGCGCACGGGTAAATAAATAAATAAATAAATAAATAAATAAATAAATAAATAAATAAATAAATAAATAAATAAATAAAATATACTCCCGCAATTTCACTTTGCCTATGAAAGCTTTTGTTTCTTCATACATTTGCGGTAATAAGGACATTCTTTCCTCGGAGATGGAGACAACATCGTAGCGGTTGCAGGTGTCTATTCAAACGTCGCGGTCAATGACGTCATCCGGAGATACACGAACTGGTCCCGCATCTTGTTCCACTCTTACATTAAAAAAGAGAGAGGAGGAAGTGCTCCGAGGAGGCCCTATTGAGACGCCTGCCTGAAACTGAGAGGGATTCAATCTGGCATCGGGGTTTGAATCCGGTGTGACTTACAAGGGAAGGGTTTCGGCTCGAACAGGAATTTCGTATCCAAAATTTGTATACAGGCGCATCTTTACATCTCTGTAAAGCTCTCAAAAGCATACGTTTGTGTAATGTGTGGTTTGTCTGTTAGAGCACTGTACAAGTTGAGGGGTGGGGAGAGCACTGCACAAGTTAAGGGGATGGGACACCTTACCCGTAAGCCTAGCCTAGCTAAGAGCTAGTGCGAGTGGTAAAATGTATAAAGCACATTTAAGAACATTTTTCTCCAACTTTGTCTGAAAATATTGCAGCTAATCAAAAATGTACACTGGTGTACGAGTCATTGAATGCGCACAAGGACGCAACCTTAATAAATGAATAATTCCAAAGCTAGGACATGGAATGTATGATCATTCCACCTAAAAAAACTAAATATATCCAGCCTCTGAATATCTATTTCCTTAGACAATACAAAATATATGCTCGGAGGATAACAGATTAAATCAGGACTCTTGTTGAGAATCCAGAACTTAACTTGGGAAATGGAGTGTTTATAATGAAAATGCACTTTGTTATTCATAACCAGTTTTCTGCTCCAGTATACCGCCCTATGCTTCAGTATTCCTGGCAGTCAGCTGGTTACGTGAATCCTGAACAAGTCTCGGACTTCAAAAATGTAATTCAGGTAGCATTTGATTTTTCAGCACTGGAGTGTGGTTCAGAAGATTGTTCAGGTGTTGCTTCGGTGTGTTGTGCTTATTGCTCTGCTCCATGCTGTTCATGCATTTTATACAGAATCCTCATGTACATTTTTAAAGAAGTGTATTGACCAATACCAACCAAACGGAGAGTTACACAAATGAATGCTTTTACGGACTTCATCACCATTGTGAGGTAAGCCTCTGTACAAATTTTTAACCAAAAATTCCTGTTCGAGCCGAAACCCTTCCCTTGTTAGTGGATAAAGCATCGGCATATAGAGCTGAAAACCCGGGTTCGAATTCCGGTACCGGAGAGAATTTTTCTCCGTTCTACCCATTCTTCGCCATATGGTAATGCAGAATTCATGCACGGAAATATCATATGTACTTCGGTACATCATAGTAATATAAAGTTAAATATGTTTGGTCAAATCGGCACTAATATCTACGAATTTAAAAAAAAAATCAACTGTAATTATTAAAACCATTCATAACACAGAGTCAGCCCAAAAAATATGGTGAAATTCAAGTATAGAACCCCAAGAGGTTCACTTTGAGGAGTGGGCGAACTCCATCTTAGCGATGAAGTGTACGCACTGGCGACATGTCGAGGCTAGTTTATAGATTTTACAGTCATATCCCGTAAACCAGGCATGTCAATTGATGCCCATAGGAGCAAGCGCGCGCTTTAGAGCTCAGGAGAGCCTGAGAGCTTTACAGCGGAAAGGAAAGAGACAGACGAAAGAGGTACTATATGCCGCTTGGTCGAGCTATATACAGGGATGGCCAGCACTGATACAATGGATAAAGGGAAGATAACTTATTAAAACTGTATCCATGTTAATTTTTAGATTTGTCTGAGAAGCATAAGTGCATTATAAGAATGTAAGTTTTAATTTTAAAGTTCATTTTTCACAAGTTTGACTTTTTGTTAAAAAGATATATTTTATCAACTTCCTTTATAGAAAAGTGAAATTTTAAGATATATGCCTATTTATTTAGTAGCCTTACAGAATGTTTTCGTAAATCTAATATACCGTAAATACGTATTACTGAAGATAGCGTATTGAAATTTTTGAAAATATTCGCATGGAAATTGTTTGTAAGGAAATGATTAACAAAGCAACTACTGTTACATCATAAGCAAAAGATAAGTGCTTATGTGTTGTATAGCTTCAGCACATTTCGAGAAAATAATTTAATATTCTGATGATAGGAAGTTGCTCATCAATATCACCTTAAAACCATAATGCGATGAGAGTTTTGTTATGGAATATTAGTTACACTTAAAACAGATACAATACCTAGGTAACTTTGTTTTGTACTGTAATATTGTTTTGATTAATTTACTGATTATGTACTTTTATAAGGCTAAAGATACCATCAATATAAATTCCAACTTATCATGTCATACTCAATCCCTTTTTTTGGAATATCACTTTCTTTATGAATGATGTGTTTCATCCATTTAGTACAGTATAGTTGTACTACTATGGAATTTATGTGAATATTTCTTCTTAACTCTTTATTATATATATTTTAATGTACCGAAGTACATATGATATTTCCATGCAGATATTCTGCATCATCATACGATGAAAGAGTAATGCAACGGAGAAAAATTCTCTCCGGCGCCGGGATTTGAACCCGGGTTTTCAGCTCTACGTGCTGATGCTTTATCCACTAAGCCACACCGGATAGAACCGTCTCAGATTAAGCTCCAACTCTTGGGTTCCCTCTAGTGGCCGCCCTCTGCACTACGTCATAGATGTCTATGAACGTAGGACCGAAGTCCACATATGTGCTGAGGTGCACTCGTTATGAGTGACTAGTTGGCCGGGATCCGACGGAATAAGCGCCGTCTTAAATCACGAAGTGATTTACGCATATCATATATATTTTAATGTATCGAAGCACATATGATATTTCCATGCAGATATTCTGCATCATCATACGATGAAAGAGTAATGGAACGGAGAAAAATTCTCTCCGGCGCCGGGATTTGAACCCGGGTTTTCAGCTCTATGTGCTGATGCTTTATCCACTAAGCCACACCGGATACAACCCCGGCGTCGGATAGAATCGTCTCAGATTAAGCTCCAACTCTTGGGTTCCCTCTAGTGGCCGCCCTCTGCACTACGTCATAGATGTCTATGAACGTAGGACCGAAGTCCACATATGTGCTGAGGTGCACTCGTTATGAGTGACTAGTTGGCCGGGATCCGACGGAATAAGCGCCGTCTTTAATCACGAAGTGATTTACGCATATCATATATAGTTTAATGTATCGAAGTACATATGATATTTTCATGCAGATATTCTGCATCATCATACGATGAAAGAGTAATGTTATTAACATTTAAAACACAACTGCAATATTAAGAATTTGGTGTTAGTATTTCTGTTTTACAGAAAATATACATAATATCAAATAGAAAGAAGCCATATAAAAATAACGACATAAAATTTATCGTTCCATTTGAAGTTTGTGCACCACTGTTTTCTTAATCCAACAGGCTGCTTATTCATATACACAACCCTTCCTCTTTCCATACTTAGCGCTTGATGCCCGCGCTCGACGTCAAGGTCAGAAAAATGCGCTTGCTTTGACATCACTGCCGTAAACTAACCTGGCCAAAAATGACGACAAAACTGATACAAAGCAAAGGTAACTGTCGTTTATGCAACAGTTTCGTCAAGATATAATCCACCCAGAAGTAAACATTAACAGGGGGCCGAGATACTCGAGTAAGCCTCCTATAAACCGCAAGTAACCAAGGGCCTGCAGCGAAGATCGATACACAGGCCTAGCAACTTTGGATAGGGGAACAATATTTGTCCTGATGTTGGAATAACCCCAAACTATTAGCAATGTTACCCCTTCTCAAACTGAGGTTTGTTTGCTTCCAGGAGCTGAAGACGATATGGGCATGTAACCACAACCGTATAGGGTCAATCCGGCACTGGCATCACCATGCCAACCGTTGGAACGTCAGTTTATTTTCTGTAATTATATACCCCCAGCAATATAAGCCTGTAGCATTCCCCATGCGTTTTAATACACTTTCTCTTTGCTCTCTCGTCTATAAACTGCGAGTCTGTCTGGATGTCATGCGCACAACAGTGGTACAAGGCGTGATGGTATGCTAAGTATGCGGGAATTACAGCTGTATGTCAGTCGTGACCCCACCGCAGACATGCTAACGGGTACTGGAGCTTTATGCTGACAATTCGGGCGTATTTAGGTGCCCAAATATTGCTTCAGTTGGCAAACCACCCCATTTGCAAATTTGATATTAGCTTCATCAAATGTAATGGTATGACTCTGTTCAGAAATAATAATAATTTTATTTATTTATTTATTTATAATATTAATGTGCGAAACAACAGCACAAGGCCAATTACAGTTTAGCACAAGATACAAAACAAAACAACAAATGATGATGAGAATGAATGATAGAAATGGCAGTGAGATGAAATACAATACAATACAATCAATGTTGGTTGCTTGACGGTTGTCAGCCCACTTTGAGGTCTGTGGATATAGAGGGAAAAATTGGATCGGTGTTTGGTAGAGTTCCCGGGTAGCTCAGTTGGGAGAGCGTTGGTACGTTTAACCAAAGGTCCCGGGTTCGATACCCGGCCCCGGAACAATTTTTCCCTCGAAATTATTCAAATAAACTTCACAGGGAGTTATACCTGAAATCTTGATTTGCATAATATACGTCACTGTTCGTTAACAAAAAACCACAATTTAAGTCACACAGAGTTAGTGTGCACTCAATGTTGGTTGCTTGACGGTTGTCAGTCCACTTTGAGGTCTGTGGATATAGAGGGAAAAATTGGATCGGTGTTTGGTAGAGTTCCCGGGTAGCTCAGTTGGGAGAGCGTTCGTACGTTTAACCAAAGGTCCCGGGTTCGATACCCGGCCCCGGAACAATTTTTCCCTCGAAATTATTCAAATCAACTTTACAGGGAGTTATATCTGAAATCTTGATTTGCATAATAAACTGTTCGTTAAAAACCACAATTTAAGTCACACAGAATGTGCACTCAATGTTGGTTGCTTGAGTTGTAAGCCCACTTTGAGGTCTGTGGATATAGAGGAAAAATTGGAAATGGGAGAGCGTTGGTACGTTTAACCAAAGGTCCCGGGTTCGATACCCGGCCCCGGAACAATTTTTCCCTCGAAATTATTCAATCAATATAATAGTCCACATTAATCAATTGACCAAATGCAACAAAATAAATAGCACAAATAATAATTATTAAAATTAGTTCAGTGAGATAATTAAAAATAATGGCAATTGAATAGAGTGAATTACAAATGTATTAATAAAATCAAATAAATGAAGACTGGAATAATATAAGTAATTTTGTAAAGATATGAATTGGCAAGAATAGTATAATACATATCTTGACAATGGCATAAATTTATAAAAATGACATAAAAACTCAAAGTATATACTACACATTAAATGGATCCATGTTCAATCCATGCAAATTAGCATATTTAATACATCTGTAAACCGGAGACAGAGATTTAGAATTCCTATTATAAAACATTTTATGAAATCTTAAACCCTTAGCAGGAATATGAAGACTGATATTGCTTATGAAAGATTCACAATCAATATCACCCTTAATGACTTTACAAAAAAAATAAATAATCAAGATCCTGACGTCTGGTAAACAAACTACCGCAATTAAAATATTTGCAATTAGTCTCATAGTTATAATCGGAATTTGGTAAAAATCTATAAGAACACAAGGAAATAAATTTTTCTTTGAATATTCTCCAATTTAGCCGAGTCAGTGGAAGTAATGGAGTTCCATACAACAAATGCATATTCAAGCTTGGATCTAACCAATGTATAGTATAAAATTAATGAACACATAGGAGTAGAAAAAGAATAAGTTATAGATCTAATTAGACCGAGCATTCTTAATGAATGGGTATAAATATATTGCACATGATCATGAAAATATAATTTTGAATCAAGTAAGACACCAAGATCTCTAATACAATCTTTCTTAGTAATTACATTATTAAGAGAATAATTAAATTTTTGGGAAGTAGTTTTCCGTGAGAAGGAAATAACAAAAGTTTTGGATTGATTAATTTTCATTACATTTTCAACAGACCATTGTAAAATTGAATTAATGTCATTTTGAAGAATTTGACAATCAGCCGAACTATTAATTTTACGAAAGATAATAATAATAATAATAATAATAATAATAATAATAATAATAATAATAATAATAATAATAATAAATAGTGCAAGCATTTGGGGAGGTAAAAAGATAGAGGCTGCATCAATTAAAAATGAATTTAATGGTTTTATACCAAAAATATTAGACAATATCTCGCAGAATTATGTTGTTGTTGTTGTTGTCTAGTGCCTTGCATTTGGCAATGAAGCCACTAGCAGTCGTGCTTTCCAATACTTTTGAACTGTAGTTTCTTCTGATCTTAATGCTTCACAGGTCTGCAAGTGGTCTTCATTCATTTCTGCTGGATCGTCACACAGGACACATATGGGTGAAGCTGAGATACCTATTCTGTAGAGATGACTTGCTAGACAGTCATGATTTGTCAATAGTCTGAAGGCTGCAACTGCTGTTTTCCTTCGTCTCTGGGGGATTACATCTGGGTTGGAAAGTAGTGTAATCCATTTTTTGTCTTTAGCATTTGATTCTATTTCTTGTAGGTATGAATGAGAAAATTTTGTAGTGATCAAACGTTTTATTGAGGAATATGAGAAATTAAATTTAGGCTTTTGTTTTATTGTTGTGCCTTTCTTTGCGAGTGTGTCTGCGGTTTCACTCCCCATGACTCCACAGTGTGCTGGAATCCATTGGAGATGGACAATCTTATTAACTTTTTGGAGTTGTGTTAACATTTTGTAGCATTCTCTTATTTTTTGTTGACTTCTTTGTAGCATTTGAACATATTCCCTGAATTGCAGCTTTAGAATCTGAAAGAATTACTGTCTTGTTATATTTATTTAAGGGAAGATTTAATAATTGTCGGAGAGCAATGTGTATAGCCTCTATTTCACCATCATAATTTGTTGTGTCTCTGCCAACAGAATGATAAAAGGAAAAATGTGTAGATGTAACTCCAGCTCCAGTAAGGTTGTCTGTGGTTGATCCATCAGTATATATGTGTAGCCATTCTTCTGTAGGGTATCTAGTATTGATCGTTTCCAGTGCTAGAAGTTTTTGTATTTCTTTTGGTGCGCAGAATTATCAGGTAACAAAAATCAACAAAATTATACATTTGTGCTATTTGGAACTGTCCGTATATTTATGAGCGTTGTATAAGAACATACGCTTTTACGGATGCACTTATGAAAGTAACCTTAAATAGTACTTCAATTTAAGGGGACAAGATACTCAGAATCATTAAAAAAAAATTGAGTTTTTTTTTGTTTTAACGGAAATAATAATGTAGGCCTAAATAGTAGTGGTAATATTAAGTAATAAGTAAAATTTCAATTAATTAATGTAGGTGTGCACTTCATTCATTTCTCCTAGTGGCACATAAGGATAGTGCTGAAAAGTTAGATTTAGAAGATGTTTGTGACGAATTTAGACGGAGAAACACATTTACGTCACTCCGTGCTATGTAATAGTGAGTCCACTTTCGTTTTATCAATTTATAGTTAGAAAGAATTCAAGTCCCAAGTTAAAATGTTTGTATAACTGTAACGTTCTATTTAATTCATCAGTACAAATTATGGGCTATATATAGATAATTATGTAGGTTGTATAGATAATAAAATTTCATCCAGAATTGACTACTTCATATGTGTTGTAAAACAATGAAATTTTCAGATCCAGAATTTAAAAAAAATTATATGACAGACTTCCTAAATTTTATACGATAATATCATGTATTGTCAAGCAAAAACAAGTTTATTTCTATCCTATGTATTGTATTGTTTCTATCTTATTTGGTTACTATATCAACATGACCTGTACTAATTATACTACTAATAATAAGTTAATATTAATCCACCAATTCAACATCGTCTCTTTTTTCACCAATCTTATTATTACTAACTTTATTATTATCATCTTTATGTGATCTTTTATTTTAAGTATATTTTGTCTACAAAGTATGA
>JAJSOF020000001.1:190866877-190969220 GCA_025594305.2 Periplaneta americana | reverse complement strand
ATATTTATGTATGTTTCAATCTACCCTTCTTAAGAATGTGATCATAGTTCAAGAATTTCAAATTTTATTTTACAAACAGTAGAGATTTCTATTTTTGTGAATTACCTGTATGTATAATCTGTGTAGGCCTAATCAGAATCTTAAATTTTAATTAAGAAAAAATAGGTATGTTTGTGAACAATGTAAAATTCTATGTCATTTTCAAGTCCTTCTATCAAAATGGAACTGTCCCCGAACACGAGTTTTGCTCTTTCGGGGTACTTTCATGTAGCGTTTTTTTATGTGTATGTTATTACTTACTTACTTACTGGCTTTTAAGAAACCCGGAGATTCATTGCCGCCATCACATACGCCCGCCATTGGTCCCTATCCTGAGCAAGATTAATCCAGTCTCTACCATCATATCCCACCTCCCTCAAATCCATTTTAATATTATCTTCCCATCTACGTCTAGGCCTCCCTAAAGGTCTTTTTCCCTCCGGCCTCCCAACTAACACTCTATATGCATTTCTGGATTCGCCCATACGTGCTAAATGCCCTGCCCATCTCAAACGTCTGGATTTATTGTTTCTAATTATGTCAGGTGAAGAATACAATGCGTGCAGTTCTGCGTTGTGTAACTTTCTCCATTCTCCTGTAACTTCATCTCTCTTCGCCCCAAATATTTTCCTAAGAACCTTATTCTCAAACACCCTTAATCTCTGTTCCTCTCTCAAAGTGAGAGTACAAGTTTCACAGCCATACAGAACAACCAGTAATATAACTGTTTTATAAATTCTAACTTTCAGATTTTTTGACAGCAGACTGGATGACAAAAGCTTCTCAACCGAATAATAACAGGCATTTCCCATATTTATTCTGTGTTTAATTTCCTCCCGAGTGTCATTTATATTTGTTACTGTTGCTCCAAGATATTTGAATTTTTCCACCTCTTCGAAGGATAAATCTCCAATTTTTATAGTTCCATTTCGTACAATATTCTGGTCACGAGACATAATTATATACTTAGTCGTTTCGGGATTTACTTCCAACCCTAACGCTTTACTTGCTTCAAGTGGAATTTCCGCGTTTTCCCTAATCGTTATATTATTAAATAAATCTAAATCTAAATCAAAGTGCGGCGAAAAAAATTACTAAAAAAAGATAAATGGGCAGAACAGCTACCCACAAGATAATGCGGAAATTTGTTGTATATAGTTACTAGTACGTAGGAACAAATTGGGAAATATGATGAAGTGTTTGAGCCCACCCAATGATTTTAGAAATTTGGTGCCACTGGAGATGATGATAAAAGAGGTGTAGAATTGTACAGCCAAGTACCTAAAGCCAACGCCTGGATTTTTAATAAGTCTGGACTATCTACATCTGAATGGGCAACCTGCCTCAAAATGAATGCCAATTTAGCAGCAGTTAGAGGAGTACCTGGTCGCTCTTTGGACGGATACCGGTGCAGACATGGCTGCCCGGAGACTGAAACCCTTGCCCACATCCAAGGTCAGTGTAACAGAGGTTTACTCCTCCGAAATGCCAGACCCATCATGTTCGACCCTTAATTGCAACTGCTTTAAGAAAAAAAGTCTTGGATACTAGAAGAGGAAGTTTTTTGCCTTGCTACTAATGGCTGCTCTAGACGTATTGACATCATAGCGTATTCCCAGACTACCAAGAAAGGTTATATAATTGATCCTACCATAAGGATTGAAACGGGGAGTAGCCAGCCGGAGGATGTCAATCAAGAAAAGATCAACATTTATTTGCCAACAGTTGATTACTTCAAAGCAAAATACCAGCTTGAAGACATTGAGGTGATTGGTCTTCTTATTGGAGCTCGTGGTGTGATTCCGAAGTTGTTTGAAAGCTTCAGGAAGACTTTTGAACTACCACAGACATTTACTGCTGACATCATAACTTCAGTTTTGAAACGCTCTTGCCAAATTCTGAGGCATCATATTCACTCTATTTTTTTTCTTCACTTTATAATTCATATATGTTTATTTTAATTTTCTTTCTACAAATTTGTGTAAATATTTAATATTGTAAAATTCGTGTAGGAGAGTATACTGAGTCCTTCTGTGCTGCCCCCAATGGGAGGCAGTTATTATTATTATTATTATTATTATTATTATTATTATTATTATTATTATTATTGTCAGTTTCTGTCAGATGCGTTTCCAATTCACTGTGGGCTAAAGCAAGGAAATGCACTACTACCTTTACTTTTTAACTTTGCTCTAGAGTATACCATTAGGAAAGTCCAGGATAACAGAGAGGGTTTGGAATTGAACGGGTTACATCAGCTGCTTGTATATGCGGATGACGTGAATATGTTAGGAAAAAATCCACAAACAATTAGGAAAAACACGGGAATTTTACTGGAAGTAAGTAAAGAGATAGATTTGGAAGTAAATCCGGGAAAGACAAAGTAAATGATTATGTCTCGTGACGAGAATATTGTACAAAATGGAAATATAAAAATTGGAAATTTATCTTTTGAAGAGATGGAGAAGTTCAAATATCTGGGAGCAACAGTAACAAATATAAATGATACTCGGGAGGAAATTAAACACAGAATAAATATGGAAAATACCTGTTATTATTCGGTTGAGAAACTTTTATCATCCAGTCTGCTGTCGAAAAATCTGAAAGTTAGAATTTATAAAAACAGTTATATTACCGGTTGTTCTTTATGGTTGTGAAACTTGGACTCTCACTTTGACAGAGGAATGTAGGTTAAGGGTGTTTGAGAATAAGGTGCTTAGGAAAATATTTGGGGCTAAGAGGGATGACGTTACAGGAGAATGGAGAAAGTTACACAACACAGAACTGCACGCATTGTATTCTTCACCTGACATAACATTAAATCCAGACGTTTGAGATGAGCAGGACATGTAGCACGTATGGGACGAATCCAGAAATGCATATAGAGTGTTAGTTGGGAGGCCGGAGGAAAAAAAGATCTTTAGGGAGCCGAGACGTAGATGGGAAGATAATATTAAAATTGATTTGAGGGAGGTGGGATATGATAGAGAATGTATTAATTTTGCTCAAGATAGGGACCAATGGCGGGCTTATGTGAGGGCGGCAATGAACCTTCGGGTTCCTGAAAAGCCAGTAAGTAAGTAAGTATTATTACTGTTATTATTATTATTATTATTATTATTATTATTATTATTGGTGAAATGAGTTCGAAATCCAATGCCGAAAACTACCCATCAATTCTGCTTCAAAACCTCAACAAGGCAACTTTCCCAACCAGGATTTAAACCAGGGTTCGCTAGTTTCACAGTCAGACCTGTTAACCTTTACTTCACTGCGGTGGACTAAATATTACCTAACATCCATATGGAAATCTTTGGAGGAACCAAAATTCACGAAATTTAGCCTGTGTTAACTAACAATCTGTTAGTGCATGTATAAAATTTGTTGATGAAACCGGCCCCACATGATCTTGTGGAAACAAAGCAAGGCGGCCCCAACCTACGGTCTGCAGGGCCAAAATGGGCGTGTCTGATGTGTTATGCAACTTCTAGCCCCTTCTCACTCTGGCTTGGTGTTGATTAACTTGAGTATTTGTTTAGGAACTGGCTTGTCTGACCAACATTGCAGGGAGTAGATTTCACAGACCAAGTTGTGGGGCTGTTAGAACTTGGTCCCCCCCCCCCACTGCTGCATGACTGACTTCTTAGGAATCTGAGGCACAGTGCAGACTCCTCATAAGCTACTTCGCAATGCCAGAAATCACCCAAGCGCAACGCGATACATATTTGCACTTAGCATCTCCGGGCATTCATCGATGCTACCATCCTCGTTGACTATTCAACGCTAAGAACTCTACAGTATTATCTACTAAGCTCATGGGCAAGTTAAATATTAATTTGGACTTCCAGAAACTAATCATAAAAAAGTGTTAGTTTTCTGAAAGAATAAAGTCATAACAGCAGCAGCAGTAGTAGTAGTAGTAGTAGTAGCAGCAGCAGCAGTAGTAAAATAGTAACAGCAGTAGTAGCAATAAAAATAGTAGCAGTAGTAAAAGTAGTAAAGTGGTCTTCACTTCAAAAAAGTTTGAGAAACGCTGGCTTAGACAATCTGTACGACTACAGTGCATATTTTCCACTGAGCTTCTGAGGAGAAAGGCGATTACGTCCTTGGATTGTATTGAAACGAATGGGCTGTACTAGTCGAAAGAGTTGGCTTCCTCATATCTGAGTGACTCCGACCTAACGATCGAAGTGCGAAGCACCGATACTTTGGAGAAAGTGGCGGCAATTTGGCAGAGCTGTTGAGAATGGACCCGATACATTCCGACCCTACTTCACTCTCAAGGCCCACAGGGCGAGGGAAAAGAGGAGAGGACAATCTTTTCAAAATAATCGGAAGGACTTAGAGAATTCTAAAAACTAAGAAAAGAATGCTGGTATTTCTGAGATTACTATACAGAGAAAAATCGCTTTTCTACTTTGCAAAAATTTATTATGCTGAATTGAACCCAACCGCGAACTAAACGCTGAGATAACACCAGATTATACGAGCCTCCTACGACGGTGAAATACGGACGAAATCTCCCCAAGTTACTTTGCGCACAGTTCACATATAAAAAGAATTATTAATATTGTATGCACTTAATTTAGCTGTATAATTGAAACATGACGAAAATAAACGTGCATTTTTATTTCTTTATTTATTAATCATATTCGAACAGCCCATGAAGAGTCAAAGAAGACAGTCGGCTATTGGTCTCACGTTCACATGCCTTAGAGGCTTAGAAGAGGTGAACGATCATCCAATCACTATGAAGGTGGTGATGATTCCTCAGAGATCATAATTGGTACTTATTTATTTACATACTTATTTCTTTACTCAAGCGTCCTTTTCATTTCTACCATGATTTTCCTTTCATCCTATAATCACCTCTATTTTTCTTTATTTTTAAATGCATTTAATCGTTTCTTAAGTTATTTTCGCATTGACAAAATAAATTTCTTTAGTCAGTGAAAAAGTAAAATAAATATAAACTAAAAAATGAATATATAATTGATTTAAAAATTATTCACAATTTTAGTTCTATTTCTTTTTGTGCTAGTAATTTCTCCAGTTTCATCAATCTATCATTAATGTCTTCATTGCTTCCTTTTACCTTTCCTTTCTCATTCCAATGTCTTCATTTTTTCACTCCATTTCCAATTCGTTATTAAAATATTATTTTTAATTTCATTCCACGTATTTTATATTCAATTTAGTACATCCTTATTTGCCCTTAACTTTATTGTTCTCTGTTCTCCTTTGTTTCATACTGTACTTCTCTTATACTTTTTATGTTTGTTTTGCACTATTTCTTTAGGCTTTCTAGTTTGTTTGTTCTTCTTTTCTTGCTACTTTCATTGTCTGTGTCTTTCTTATTTCCGTAATTCTTAGTTTCTTTTTTATTTATACATTGTTCATTGTTTTCTTTTTTCTGTCTATTCGTTTGTTTTTTCTTCGACGCTTATCAGTTACTATTTTTGTCGATGGTTCTTTGTTTCTTTCATTTAAGAAGTAATTTTTTTACTTTCTTTTTCTAAGTTCATTTATCCCTTTGTTTCTCAAAGTTTCTTCCTGCCTTTCTTCTTATTTATTTATTATATTATTTACTTGTTTATTTATTTCATTTTTTGTGTTCACTTATTCTCTCGAAGTTGATAAATGTTTCTTTACATCTCTTTGGATGCATATTATTTGTTCTTTGTTTCTGGAAAACTGTTCTTTTTCGTTTCCTTCTTCAATGTTGTTTCATTGTTCCTTTTCCAAAATTCATCGGTTTATTTTTATTTTTTTTCGCGAAATTTGTTACTTCAGTCTATCTTACTTACAATTTTTTTTTTCTTTTTCGAAGTTCGTTAACTTATACTTTCTATCTTTCCTCCTCGAATTTTGTTCGCTCCTTTTCCTATAACTATTGATATTTTCCTCTCTCTAAATGATTTTTTTTCCCAATTTGTTAGTTCACTCCTTTTTTCTAGAAGTTTCTCTCTTTCCTTTTGAATGATTATGAGTTATGTATTCTTCCTCGTAGTTTATTTCTTCCCATCTTGAAATTTCTCCCTTTCTTTCGTTGTCGATGTTGTTTCTTTCTTTAACAATGTTTACTGATTCATTCTTTCCTAGTCGAAATTTCTTTCTTGCTTTATCAATGTTTGTTGATTTATTCTTACATTCTTCCTCGAAGTTTTTCTTTATCTTAGTTTCTATGTTTATTCTTCTTTTCCCTTTCTTCCTCGAAGTTTTTCCTTCCTCTATTGTAGGTTTTGTCGATGTTTTCGTTCATTTTTACTTTCTTTCTCAAAGCTTTTCCTTTCTTCATGTTTATTCTTTCCGTTTTTCTTTAATTTTTTGTCGAAGTTTTTCGTTCCTTGATCGAACATTTTTTACTAAGTTTATTGGTTTATTTTTTTTCTTTCTCAAAGTTAGTACATTCTTCTCATTTTCCTTTCTCAAAGTTTTTTTTTTTCTATATTTTGGTTTCTTTTTTTATTCTTCTTGTTTCTTTGTCAAAGTTTAGTATTCCTTGATGGCAGTTTTTTTTTTTTCAAGAAATGTTCTGGTTTATTATTTTATTTCTTTAAGTTACTTTCTTTCTTTTTCCAATTTTGATATTCTTTTTTTTCTTTCTTTTCTCGAAGTTCTTTCTTTCTTTATCGAAGTTTCCTGGTTTATTCTGCATTTCTTTCTCGAAGTTCTTTCTTCCTTTATCGAAATTTGCTGGTTTATTCTTCATTTATTTCGCGAATTTTCTTGCTTTTCTTCTTCGGTCTTTCGTTCCTTTTCAAAATTTGTTTATTTTTCTAACTATTGTTTTCGAACTTTTTTTTTAAGTTTGTTCATTTTTCTTTTTCTTTTTTGAATTAACTTTTTCTTTCTTTAACGATACTTTATTCTTTATTCCTTGAACTATTTCCTTCTTTAACGATACTGATTTGATTATTCTCCCTCTCTCTCTCTCTCTCTCTCTCTCTCTCTCTCTCTCTCTCTCTCTGTTTTCATCTTCCTTTTTCGAAGTTTTTGGTATATCCCGTTTTTCTCAAAGTCCTCTTTATCGATGTTCCTTAGATTATTCTTTCTTTCTCGAAAATTCTTTCATTTCTATTTCGAAGTTTCTTGGTTATTATTTATTTCTTCCTCGAATTTTTTTTTTCTGTCGACGTTTATTTGCTTATTCTTATTTCGTTCTTGACCTTTTTGTCTTTTTTCGAAGGTTGTTGGTTTAATATTTCTTTCACGAAATATTTTTTCTCTTTTTCTATTAATATTCACTGGTTTATTCTTTATTTTTTAAAGTTTAACTATTTCTTTTCCGGTGTTTTGTTTTCCTTTTCGAAATTTGTTTGCATCACTCTCAAAGAATCTTTCTTCCTTTCTTTTCTTCATACTTGTCTGCCTTTTTTTAAAGAGTGTATGGATGAATTTCATCTTTCTTCTTCCTTTCCGATCTCCCTTCCTCCTTTTCCCACTATCTTTGTTTCTGTCTTCCCTCACCGTGCAGCACTTGTGTCACTGTTTTCCGGAGCTCCACGCGGGCTCACCGCACCGCAGTTGTACATGACATGATACTCCATGAACCGCTAACATGAAGCACTGTTAAACCCAGTCAATGGTAACCCCTCATTACGACATGCACGCAAGTAATTGCTCCAACAACACCACGTGCCCAATTGGTGGACACGAAAATCTATGGAAAACATTTATTGTGGCATCTGTGACCGTATGAACCACATAAAGATGGTGACACATAAAGATAATGAATAATTTCTATCAATTTATCCTAATACATAAAGTGTTAACGATATTTTTCAATTGCACAGATATTCTGCGCCGGTAATGTTAGAATATGAGTTGGTAATCAATTTAAATTGGAAGTTAATGATCATGATATACAGAGTGTTCAAAAAAAAGTTCTTTTCCGAACTTCTAGGGATGATGGAGTAGACGAAAACAAATATTTTCTGTTAAATAACCATGGATCGGGAATTTATACAGAGTGAGTTGTGGGAATGCGCAGGTGAAATGCAACAGTGGAGGAGGTAATAATAATAAGATTTATTAAACACAATGTGTACATTGCTACATTTTAGTCAAAAGTTGCCTTCTTTTGCGTAGAACGTTAGTGTATCAGT
Organism: Periplaneta americana; assembly: GCA_025594305.2. Classification (NCBI taxonomy): domain Eukaryota; kingdom Metazoa; phylum Arthropoda; class Insecta; order Blattodea; family Blattidae; genus Periplaneta; species Periplaneta americana. The sequence goes on along the minus strand of JAJSOF020000001.1, from coordinate 190,961,073 downwards.
CCTTGCTTGGCAGGTTAGTATATGATGCTGACTGCAGCTGTGCCCACAGAGGGTGCAGATGCACTGCTCTGAGGCCGAGTGGTATCCTCGTTTGGCACAGATCCTATGGTGGAACCCGTGGGCCGCCGTCCTCGTGAAGACGTGACGTAGCTCGAAGTTAGGCTTCTTCCATTCTTCCGTGTTCATGGCTGGCGTCTGAAGGAATTCCTGGTCCACGTCTGCTGCTTTTTCTTCTCTGTCCCTAACGTGGGCCTCATATGCTGGTGTAGGTTGAAGGCCGTTGCTCGTCATCAGCTCTCTTACGAAGAAATCCGTGTCCATTAATAGGTATACCAGCCTCGTTTGCGTTGTTCTTGACACTTGAAGAGCTCTTTTTAGGTATGACGCTTTCACGGCTTCTAGCTTCTTTAGGTTCGCTGAGGTTAAGTGAACCCATATCTTTTTCAGCGCGTAGCTAACTATTGGAGCGATCTTGATGTAGAAGAGGCGCAGGGCTGTGGTCGTGGAGAGCTTTTCGAGCTTCTTTATGTCGTACGTAGCCTTGATCGCCGCCGAGCGTCTTTCTTCTATGTGCTTGGTAAATGACTTGCCTGACACTTGCAGTGTTTAGGTGTGATTGAAGACAAAACGATATTACGTTTTATTGCATTAATTATTATGCCTTATCAGTATTCAGTTACCAACAATATGTGCTCAAAATGACCAACATCAGACTCATCGCATAGCCGATAGCGAGGTAGTAATGTGTTATGTATTCGCTGTAAAGTGTCAGATGTCTCCTGTATGATTGTGGCCGCTGCGAGAATTCGTGTAATAAGATCCATCTCCGAGTTAACAGAGGAAGAATACACCATGCTTTTCATGTAGCTCACAAAAAAAGTCTAATAGAGGTCCGGGCATCTGTATGTATGTATGTAATTTACACTGCAAGTGGGCAAGCACCCGGTGGCAGTGGTATATACAATATTAACAATACACAGTTAAAATGATCAATACACAATAAAATTTACAATACATAATAAAAATTACAACACATATACAATTTTATACACAATACAATAAGAATACACAATACAATTTAACACAATAATAATAAAACATAAAATAAAACACCTAATTTTACAACACAACCTACATGATTATGTATAGGTCCTACATAATTTTCAATAGTCTTTCACTTTACTCTCATCTCATTCCCTGTAGTGGCACTATGACGCATTTCACTGACACTTTAGCACACATTTCACTGACACTCTGTAACACATTTCACTCATAGAACACATTTCATTGACGCTATAAATTATCACTGATCGGAACTGTTCACTGCACTGTAAAAGGGCATGACTCACCTCGCTTCACTGATACAACAGTTCAAATAAGTCAAATAATTACAGGCCAATTTACAGGTCCTCCCTGACCGATCCAATCGCGGTACATTCTCTTGGCTTTTCGAGCACCGCAAACAAAGGGCATATCCCTAAGTTCTTTCCACGTTCACGTTTAGCGCTTCATGTTGACACACAACCGCCACTGTGTTACTAATGCTACACAATGTTTACGTATGTACATGCCCACAACGAATCGAATTACACATTCATTTAATTCATCGGTACGTTCATTCAATTAATCGCTAAATTCATTAAACCCATCCAGCTATACATACATCAAATCCATATACACAAAGCCGACATTAAATCCACCCATACATAAATGCATCTAAAAATGCTTTATATTTAACCATACGAGCATTAAAGCCATCCATACATTCATTAAAACCATCCATCCATTCATTAAATCCAGTTATATATTCATTAAATCCATTCATACACTCATAGAATCCATCCATACCGTCATTAAAACCATTTATACTTTCATTAAATTAATTTATACGTTATTAAATCCATTCTTACATTAATTAAATCCACCCATACAAGCATTAAATCCATTCATACATTAATTAAACCCATTCGTACATTCATGAAATCCAACCATACATTCATTAAATTCATCCATACATTCATTAAATTCATCCATTCATTCCTTAAAACCATTTATACGTTTATTAAATCCATTTATACATTCATTAAATCCATTCTTACATTTATTAACTCGACCCATACATGCATTAAATCCATTCATACATTAATTAAACCTATTCATTCATTAAATCCGTCCATACATTCATTCTCATTAAATCCAACAATACATTCATTAAATTCATCCATACATTCATTAAAATCATTTATACGTTTATTAAATCCATTGATACGTTCATTAAATCCATTCTTACTTTCATAAAATCCACCCATACATGCATTAAATACATTTATACGTTAATTAAACCTATTCATACATTCATTAAATCCGTCCATACATTCATTTTCATTAAATCCAACAATACATTCATTTTCATTAAATCTAACAATACATTCATACATTTATTAAATTCATCCATACATTCATGGAAACCATTTAGACGTTCATTAAATCCATTCTTACATTCATTAAACCCACCCATACATACATTAAATCCATTCATACATTAATTAAACCTATTCATACATTCATTAAATCCGTTCATACATTCATTTTCATTAAATCCGACAAGACATTCATACATTCATTAAATCCAACCATACATTCATTAAATTGTACCCATACATTCATTAAATTCATCCATACATTCATTAAATTCATCCATACATTCATTAAATTCATCCATACATTCATTAAATCCATTCATACATTCATTAAATCCATTTATACATTCATTAAATGAAATGTATTCATACATTCGTTAAATCCATTCATACAATCATTAAATCCATTCATACATTAATCAAATCCAATCATTAATTAAGTAAATCCATCCATTCATTAAAGCCATTTATACGTTCATTAAATCCATTCTTACATTGATTAAATCCACCCATATATGCATTAAATCCATTCATACATTAATTAAACTCATTCATACATTCATTAAATCCAACCATACGTTCATTAAATTCATCCATACATTCATTAAATCCATTTATACATTCATTAAATGTATTCATACATTCGTTAAATCTATTCATACAATCATTAAATCCATCAATACATTAATTAAACCCATTCATACATTTTTTTAAATCCCTCCATACATTCACTATCATTAAATCCATCCATACATTCATACATTCATTAAATCCAACCATACATTCATTAAATTCATCCATACATTCATTAAATTCATCCGTACATTCATTAAATCCATTTATACATACATTAAATGTATTCATACATTCGTTAAATCTATTCATACAATCATTAAATCCATCAATACATTAATTAAACCCATTCATAAATTTTTTAAATCCCTCCATGCATTCACTATCATTAAATCCATCCATACATTCATACATTCATTAAATCCAACCATACATTCATTAAATTCATCCATACATTCATTAAATTCACCCTTACTTTCATTAAATGCATTCATACATTCATTAAATGTATCCATCCTTTCATTAATTAAATCCATCCCTGCATTCATTACATACATTCATACATTAATTAAATCCATCCATGCATTCATTACACCCATTCATACATTAATTAAATCCATCCATGCATTCATTACACCCATTCATACATTAATTAAATCCAACCATGCATTCATTACACCCATTCATACATTAATTAAATCCAACCATGCATTCATTACACCCATTCATACATTCATTAAATCCATCCATGCATTCATTACACCCATTCATACATTCATTAAATCCAACCATGCATTCATTACACCCATTCATACATTCATTAAATCCAACCATGCATTTATTACACCCATTCATACATTAATTAAATCCATCCATGCATTCATTACACCCATTCATACATTCATTAAATCCAACCGTGCATTCATTACACCCATTCATACATTCATTAAATCCATCCCATTCATACATTCATTAAATCCATCCATGCATTCATTACACCCATTCATACATTCATTAAATCCAACCATGCATTCATTACACCCATTCATACATTCATTAAATCCATCCATGCATTCATTACACCCATTCATACATTCATTAAATCCATCCATGCATTCATTACAACCATTCATACATTCATTAAATCCATTCACACAATAATTAAACCCATTCATACAGTACATTCATTAAATACATTCGTTCATATTTTCATTACATCCGTTCAATATAATAATCATTTCATGCACACATATGTTCATTATCTCCATTCACATATTTATTAGATTACATTACTTCTGTAGCAAGAGGTTCCTTTTTTCTCAACGTGAAGATCCAGTGCCTTGCATGGAATCAATAAGCGCATTACATTCGAGCCACACGACGTGGAAACAGATTAAGAGATGAGGAGAAAAATAAAAACCATAATTCTGATGTCCTGGAACTTGAGTAGCCTTGTTATAAATCGTAAACTCAGTTAACGGCTCGTTAAATTTTCTAGTTGGCTCAGGCTCCACATACAAAAAAAGATAGGTCCTAATTTTGTTTTGTAAGGTGGCCCAAGGGTCACTAAATGAAGTCTACTCCTGCAACACACTCTCTCTCAATTTGCAGTAAAGCTGTCAACAAAATGTACTTTATACACTCCGTGAGGACGCGGCATGTATCTTCATTTCCGAAGCCATAACAACTCAACTCCAGAGCGCCAAGGAAGGCGAAATGTATGCTCCTAATCTCTGACTATGCTTAACATAAATACACATTTTAACACCACCTCTTCTTCCCCATCTAAAATAATTATATCTACTGTATGTTCCCACTGCGAAAATACATTTTGAGATCCCTTTTCAAGGATTAATGTACTCCTAAATTTACGAGCACCGTTTCCCCAGCTGTAAATTTAATGTCCAGTCGTAAAGAAAACACCAAGACATTTAGAACTGCAGTGTTAATTTTAAAATTATCAACAGTTTTCAAACCTTGTTTATGTCTCAGAAGTTTCAATGAATCCGGTCACAATTTATGCCATCTAGGATATAAATTATCTAGATTAGGAAATACAATTCAAACGATTATCTATTTTATCAACAGTAATCTCACTAGAGGTTTTGATTTATCTAGAGAAAATCAAAACTCGAGTGGGATTTCATTGACTATTACACGATTAGAAGAAAGTATATGAACATTAGAAGTAACGAAGTACTCTAATACAATAAAATATTAATTGACTTACGAAAATACAACTGTCTTCAAATGTACATAGGTTGGATAAAAAGAAATGGCAACAATGCTGTCACGTGACGATGGTGCGTTCGAGAGCTGCCAGCTGTGTGGACATGAACAAGGGCTGTTAGATGAGTTAGTGCAGCCAGCGGCGACAGTACTCCATCAATCTACTGCAGTGTGTAGAACGTTCACTTTCATAGGGATAGTGCGAGCGCCCTAAGACCATCCTTACAAAACTAGAGCAACGTTCCTGGATCAAAATTGAAATGGCACGAGGCCATAGTGCACAAGAATGTTTTCAGGGACTGCATGAAGCATGTGGCGATGCAGCGTTGCCATATCGCACAGTTGCACGATGGGTTAAAGCGTTCCGGGAAGGCCTTGTTGCACCGGTACCAAAGGGGAGGTAACGAATTTCTTGGAAGAATCGTCGCTATGGACGAAACCTGGACTCGCTCGTATGAACCAAACTTGAAACGCCAATCAAATGAATGGAAGCATCCCGGTTCTCCTCGTCCAAAGAAAGTGCGTCCTACACAAAGTGCTGTGAAGGAGATGTTCATTGTGGCGTGTGACATTGATGGGGTAATATTGCACCACGCTGTACCTCCAAGGCAGACGGAAAACGCGGACTACTGGAACATCCACCGTACTGACACGATACGATCCCTGCGATTACGATCTTTTCACCAAAGTGAAAGAACCACTGCGAGGCACCCGAAACAATACCAGAGATGAACTTATCCGTGCTTTAGGGCGGTCAATACGGAACATCAACAAAGATGGACGCGCTGATGGTGTACGACGCCTTCCAGACATTTGGCAAAAGGTAATAAATAAGGGGGGGGCGACTATATATAGAAGGTACGTAAATGTTGTACCCCTGTGAATAAAGCGATGTCAGAAATATCGAACTGTTGCCATTACTTTTTATCCAACCCTAGTATTATTGTACCCTCTCTAAATTACAAATTATTACGCTAGATGGCAGTAGTATGTTATGTTTAGCTGTTTTCTTCTTATCAGTTGTGCCAACTATGGAATTTTCATTGAACTCTGTGGACGGTTACTAGTCAAGAAGGATTTTTTTATTCAGTTTCATTTTTATTAAAAAGTTGCATTCCACTTCGATTATCCAGATCCCAGTAATCAACGTCACTTGACAGATGATTTTCAATAAATTTAGTATTAAACAATCTCTGATACGTGACTATTCATAATATCATATAGCAGAAGCAATAATATAACCTATTATGAACAAGTGTTACAAAAGTTTTAATTAACGATGTTGAAATAAGAAAATAAACATTAATAATTTTAAAAGGAACTATTATTGAAAGTACAATTTTCAAATTTGAATGTTTTAGTGGTTGGTGGTCAAGTTGATGTTATATTGGACGTTTGCGTAAAAGAATTGGAACTCGTTGATGTACATGGTGTATTCCTCAACTTATTTAGGATTTCCGAATGGTGCTCTTCATTTATTTGTAAATAGGATTTCAGGGAAGATGCATAGCTATGACCAGTGATCTTTATTAATTCTTGTTCTTGAATGCCAAAGCGAGTCATATTTGGAAGTGCTGTGTATCGACTGGAGTGGTTTGTAATTTTCTCTCTCTTTTTTTTTACGTACAGACCAATGCAGTTTGAAATGTTGCAAACAAAGAAACACATGCTAGGGACGCGATCAAATTAAACAAATGCTAGGGTCGCGATAAAATTAAACAAATCCTACGGACGCGATAAAATTGTGCGATAAGCAGCCATGATTGGCTGAAAGACGTCCATTCGTACCGTTTTATTGGTCAAAAGTGTAATAGTCATAGGAAATAAATATCGCTTAATAAAATGCTATTGCAAACTTGTAAAGTCAAAGATCTCTTGCGTTTCTTATAAACGATATTAACATTCAAAGATCCAAAAGCGAAGAGAAATCTTGAAATCAATTTAAATAAAATTGTTGCTTCTTTATTTAATAAATTTTCTATATTTAATCCCACTTTTAAACGACAAGAGTTATTCACGGTTTCTCGTTAATTGATTTTCCAAGTGAAAACTTTTCTCCATTTAACGTCTCATTTTAATTACATAGACTCATCAGAGCATATGAAATCGGGTTCACTGGTTACTCGTTTAGACAATAGTAATTTATTTCATGTCACTTTTCCACTACAGATGCTAAAACGTTTCACATCAAATTCATTTGTTTCCAGTTCAGAGAGTGGTTAACTCTCTGTAGAGACCATTCAGAGCATTTCATACCAAGTTCATTGTTCTCTTGTTCAGATAATCATAGTTTTCCATTTAAAGCCTCTTTTAAATTTAGAGGCCTAACAAAGAATCTGACAAGTTCATTCGTATGTTCTTTAGCTGATTAGGTTACCAATCTACAAATGCCAATCAAAGCATTAGGCATCAAGTTTTTTGCTTTCGTGTTCAGGTAATGATAACCCTCTATTTCATGACACTTTTGTACAAAAGTTTTGTATAATTCATAATTATTATAAACGTCACCATGTATTGTGGGTCCCTATCACCACGGCATGGCGCGTCCTCAGGTTGCGGATCGAAGAGACGCGCTCCAGATATGGAAGGTTGCTGCGAATATATTGAATAAGCAGTCGCGGACAGCCGATGAGGGGGTGGTCCTCCAGCTTGAGGGTTGGCCGAAAGGCTAATAACCCATCACCGTAAAAAAACAGCTTGTTACGAATCCTTCAAATAAGCCTCGGAATGGGACTGATTCTCTGGCACGACAACAGGCGAATCCAGAAATACATATACGAGTAGTGTGTTAGTTGGGAGGCCAGAGGGAAAAAGAACTTTGGGGAGGCCGAGACGTGGATGGGATAATATTAAAATGGATTTGAGGGAGCAGGGATATGATGATAGAGACTGGATTAATCTTGCACAGGACCGATGGCAGGCTTATGTGAGGGCGGCAATGAACCCCCGGGTTCCTTAAAAGCCATTTGTAAGTAAGTAAGTATAAACGTCAATCACTACATCTGATATCAAGTCCATTCCTGTTTAGATAGTAGTAACTTTCTAGGGTGTTGAAAAAAGAAAATATTTTGAGATGTCATGATATTCATCAAAATAAGAAAAGTCCACTATGGGTTACATACTTACTTACTGGCTTTTAAGGAACCCGGAGGTTCATTGCCGCCCTCACATAAGTCCGCCATTGGTCCCTATCCTGAGCAAGATTAATCCAGTCTCTACCATCATATCCCACCTCCCTCAAATCCATTTTAATATTATCTTCCCATCTACGTCTCGGCCTCCCAAAGGTCTTTTCCCTCTGGCCTCCCAAATAACACTCTATATGCATTTCTGGATTCGCCCATACGTGCTACATGCCCTGCCCATCTCAAACGTCTGGATTTAATGTTCCTAATTATGCCAGGTGAAGGATGCAATGCGTGCAGCTCTGCGTTGTGTAACTTTCTCCATTCTTCTGTAACATCCCTCTTAGCCCCAAACATTTTCCTAAGAACCTTATTCTCAAAAACCCTCAATCTCTGTTCCTCTCTCAAAGTGAGAATCCAAGTTTCACAGCCATACAGAACAACCGGTAATATAACTGTATTATAAATTCTAACTTTCAGATTTTTTGACAGCAGATTAGATGACAAAAACTTCTCAACCGAATAATAACAGGCATTTCCCATATTTATTCTGCGTTTAATTTCCTCCCGGGTGTCATTTATATTTGTTACTGTTGCTCCAAGATATTTGAATTTTTCCACCTCTTCGAAGGATAAATCTCCAACTTTTATATTTCCATTTCGTACAATATTCTGATCACGAGACATAATCATATACTTAGCCTTTTCGGGATTCACTTCCAACCATATCTCTTTACTTGCTTCAAGTAGAATTTCCCTAATCGTTTGTGGATTTTCTCCTAACATATTCACGTCATCCGCATAAACAAGAAGCTTATGTATCCCGTTCAATTCCAAACCCTGTCTATTATCTTGAACTTTCCTAATGGCATACTCTAGAGCGAAGTTAAAAAGTAAAGGTGATAGTGCATCTCCTTGCTTTAGCCCACAGTGAATTGGAAAAACATCAGATAGAAACTGGCCTATACGGACTGTGCAGTAAGTTTCACTAAGACACATTTTAATTAACCACTATGGGTCATAAAATTAATATTTTTCGAAATATGAATATCTGCTCATCATCATAATAGGATACGCGTAATACGGCTATTGTGATTTTCATTAAAAATAAAAGAGCAGCCCACACCTGTGGAGTAACGGTTAACGCGTCTGGCCGCGAAACCAGGTGGCCCGGGTTAGATTCCCGGTCGGGGCAAGTTACCTGGTTAATATTTTTTCCGGGGTTTTCCCTCAACCCAATATGAGCAAATGCTGCGTAACTTTCGGTGCTGGACCCCGGACTCAATTCACCGGCATTATCACCTTCATCTCATTCAGACGCTAAATAACCTAAGCTGTTGATAAAGCGTCGTAAAATTAGCTACTAAATAAAGTAAAAAAATAAAAGAGCACGCAGTGTTCTAAGACATGCTAGTATTCATCAAAGCAAGACAAAAAGTTTAATAAACATGGATCTTAAAAATCAAAATTGTCTGTTCCTTGAACGGAACGGCAAAAATTGGAGTGAGACAAGTGAGCATCAGGTTTGGAGCTCACATAATTTTTTCCTCAGTCCCAATTTCCGTTACTGAAGACGGACTTACACTTACCCATACATGGGCATCGTGCCTCACTTGAGAATTAGTGCCTCACTGACCTTCACAGAGCTTATCACTCTGAGTGACATCATCTTCACAGTCTCCGTTCCTCCCTCACGTAGCTCCTAGGCGTGGGCAGGTTCTATATCAGTTTCATAAGCAATATCAGTGGTGGCATAATGGCATTATCAAAGCAGTGTGTACGCATTAGAAAAGGATTATTTCATGAGAAATGGAAGAGTTTTTTTTTTTTTTTTTGCTGTTTAGAAGGGGAGAACATACGATGTATGTTATGCTCGAAAATCCTATTAGGCATTAATAAATTTAATATACAATGACATTACTCCTTATATCATAAAGAACATGCTGAATTAGAAGGTAAGACAAATTAAATGTTACTTTTCATACTTTTCCGAAGAAAATTTATGATCTTAACATTTGCATAGTATACTAAATACAACATTATACCTTAAACAGGTACGAGGAATTAAATGTTGTTTGTACGTATTATTTCCAAAAGCAATTTATAAAAAAAAAAAATATCAAATGTGCGTAGAAAACGAAATATGATTTTCTGAAATTATTTTAGGTCTAGAACGTGCAAATCTATTAAGTAATCTTGAGAAACGCCAGAATATTCAAGAAATTAAACGTAGACAACGTGATGGAATATTATTGGCTAGTTACGCAATTTCTCGCCTGTGATTTAAATCAATTCAGCGATGGAGAAATAGTAAAGAGGTTTATGATTAAAGCTGCCGAATTAATTTGCCAAATTGAATAAAAGTTTTCGAGTCTCTCATGTTAACCAAGCGCTTTCCTAATAATTCGCCACTGACCGACTTAGCGATTACGATTAGGTGACGCAGGTCACAGCAGTTTATATTTCCCATCCTACTCTGCAGTCTCCTCTCCTAGTAAACATACATCGTTGTTCTCCCCTTCTAAACAGCAAAAAACTCTTCCTCCCATTTCTCATGAAATAATCGTTTTCAAACGCGTACACACTGCTTTCATAATGCCATTATGCCACCACTGATATTACTTATGAAACTGATATAGAACCTGCCCACGCTTAGGAGCTGCGTGAGGGAGGAACGGGGACTGTGAAGATGATGTCACTCAGAGCGATAAGCTCTGTGAAGGTCAATGAGGCACTAATTGTCAAGTGAGGCACGATGCCCATGTATGAATTCTAGCGCGACGAGATTGGTTAAATAAACACGAAAAAATGATCTGGCGTAAGTTGGACACTCCATTCAAAAATAATCGTGAAAACTTACCTTTTAAAGTACCTCGAAATTCAATCGTTGGCAAAATGAAAAGTGGGGACCAGCAGGAAAGGAGAAAAGGACATCCTAAGACGAATAAGATAAGGCAAACATCACCGTTACGGAGTACACACGTAACCGAAAATTGTGCTCATGTATGCACTTACCTCTTAATTTTTCTTTCCCATTGATAATGGAATAAAAACTCCACATTCACTAAACGGATTCGAAGTCCTGTCTCCGACATGGAAAGCAGGCTAATTATTAGCTTAAAATAAATCATTTTATCAAACATTTCGGCCGAGTAATGTTTAATGGATTCATGCTGACGAATACGTTAGCACTGCGCTATAGTTCCTGTGACAAATTGGGCGTGCAATTTCACTCTCTCAATTAATCATAGAGAATTTTTCATTTAAATTGATAAACGCTTGTATCCGACTTTTACAAAATTATTTATAGCATGGATGAAAGGCAGTAACAAAAAGCAGAGTGTGTTTTGTTTATTTTAATTAAAATAGACACGAGGATCGAAGAGAGGCGTATGTTTACAAGCAAGTTAAATTAGTACTCCGCTACAGTGTTCATTTTATCATTCGCTGACACTTGATCGTACGCTATGACACATCCATGCCGCACCAGATGTGTTAGCGACTGTGCTCTGAGTTTTGTATTGACTCCGTTCTGGAATATAGGCCTATTTTATGAACTATGAATGAATACAAGCTTGCGACCAATGCTGAATTCATATCTTTTCCTCTGATGCGGATTTATACTAGAGAGAGAGGTGGAATCGACAGCAAAAGAAACAATAATTCACTTATTACCTAGCAACAACAGAGATAGTCTTTGTATTTAGTAATAACTAGCTTTACCCGTGCGCTCCGCTGCACCCGTTAGAAATAAATATAAAGTAATTACATAATTAAAATAGGACGTTTGATCCAGGGAACATTCGTGTCTGATAGAAGGATAAATCGTTTAATATGTTACTTAATTTAAATTGCATCCAAATAATTAAAATGCGATCATTTTGGTCCAGAGACACTCATTTCGTGCAATGACAATTCCTTTAACATGTTTCTTAATTTTTATTACATGCAGCCATAGTTTAATGAACATTGACATCATTTAGATTTAATGTGTAAGTTATATTTTATTTTACTTGTTATAGGTTTCCATTGAATTATGGTAATAACTTAATTTTAACCCTTGTTCTCTACGTATTCAGTAAATGGCGCTTGGCCCACTATGGTTCTGAACCCTTCAAATAACTTAAATTGTATTATATAATATTACATATTATATATATATTATATTATATTATATTATATTATATTATATAAGAAGTTACTGTAATAATATTATAGCATTATGTCCATCCAGAGAAATTACACTTTGCAATGGTGAAATAATAATTAATTATACAAATCGGTTAATTTAGCTTCCGATATTACTTCATACAAACACAGAATCATACTCTGTCCAAGGCCCCTTATATACGAAGTCATTTGTTTTTTAATTCATTACACGGCCTTAGATGGCAGTTATTTTAATTTTAAAACTCATTTATCTCATTAAATATCAGTCCTATCAAAATTTTTCAAGGAATAAAACTTATCGCAAATTATTTTTAAAGAAACTTTTATTATGTAACATTTTTCACAAAAATCAATAATAAGCGAGATATTTCGATTTATTTAATTCAGGCCCCTTATAACTTCCCTTTTAAATAATGTATTTTGAATGCCATATACCCTAAAATCTAAGTTACAACGAACTTAATTTATATTCCAGTTTTCATCGAAATCCGTTCAGCCATTATCGCGTGAAAAGGTAACAAACATACAGACAGACATACAAACAAAAATTTCAAAAAAGAGATTTTCGGTTTCAGGGTAGTTAATTATATATGTTAGGACCAATTATTTTTGGAAAATCGAAAATTACCAGAAAAATTTCGGCTACAGATTTATTATTAGTATAGATATGTACGTAAACAACGCCAGACGTCTAATGGAGGCACAACCTTCAAATCGATGGAACTGAACCCCTAACTTCTACAAGAGGAGTAATAAACACCAGAAAAATTAAGACCGAATTACACCGAGACTACAACGGATGGTGCAACTTACCTCAAAAGGGAAAAGACATTATCCTGTACAGTGAATTTTATACATTTTAAATAACACTTTAAGCCCATTCACAATGAAAATTAAACATAACCGTAACATAAACACAGAAGTTTGCGCCCAGGCTACCAAATGGGGGTAGACATAACGGCTCGGTTAGAAAAGCCAACGTACTATGGTAGGAACGATCATGATTTTAAAATCAAATGTAGGAAACAAAAAACGGATGTAGGTAAATTCTCATTTTTAAATAGAACTATAAATGATTGGAATGACCTACCTGCAGCGGTCTTTGAGGGCTGTCCTTCCTTAAGGAGATTCAAGAATAATTTAAAGAGTTGTGTATAAAGTGAAAATTAAAATTAAGGTGACATTCAACATTTAATTTTTTAAGGTGCCTGACGAGTTTACTTCCTTGGTTTGAATTGTAAATTATTTAAAAATAGCGTGTAAGAGGGCCTTAGACTAGAAATATTTAGTTTAAATGTAGTTCTGTTTATAAGTATGCATAAGAATGCAATTATTTGACTTATTTGAACTGTTGTATCAGTGAAGCGAGATGAGTCAGTGAAGTTATGGTTTTACAGTGCAGTGAACAGTTCCGATCAGTGATAATTTATAGCGTCAATGAAATGTGTTCTATAGTATCAGTGAAATGTGTTACAGAGTGTCAGTGAAATGTGTGCTAAAGTGTCAGTGAAATGCGTCTTAGTGCCACTAAAAGGAATGAGATGAGAGTAAAGTGAAAGACTATTGAAACTTATGTAGGACCTATACATAATTATGTAGGTTGTGTTGTAAAATTAGGTGTTTTATTTTATGTTTTATTATTATTGTGTTAAATTGTATTGTGTATTCTTATTGTATTGTGTATAAAATTGTATATGTGTTGTAAATTGTATTATGTATTGTAAATTTTATTGTGTATAGCTTATCATTTTAACTGTGTATTGTTAATATTGTATATACCACTGCCACCGGGTGCTTGCCCACTTGCAGTGTAAATAAATAAATACATACATTCACAATGATTCACATAAGCATTGACATAAACATTACCGTAAGACGTTAACATGAAAGTTTGCAAACTCCAAACTTTCATGCTTATGCTTATGTGATTTGCAAACAGAACACAATCGTGGAGCGCTGAAGTATACGACAGAATATGAGGAAATGGCGTCGTTGTTATGTTTCCATGGTTACCAAGTATGTTTGCTGTTATGTTTATGTTCCCATCGTGAATGATGGTATGACTTCTTAATTTTACTGTAAAGTTAAGTTAACGCTTACGTCATGTTTAAGTTTCATTGTGACTGAGCCTTCACGGTTCCTTTATTATTTGACAACAACTATTGCAGAGAATTTGTGCGATTAACTTTCAATAAAGTTTAAGCTTTTTTAGAAGAGATTATGGCTATTAACGCCTTCGTCGAAGCAGTATTCAGTACTACCAATCGCTAGCGCAAAAAGTTCTAAATTTGGGTTAAATAGGGTCAGTAATTTCGGACAAATAGGGTCAACATGTTTCAAATCAGTCCACTCAAATTAAGTATTTATTTTGAATTTTTGTGACAGATGGTTAAATATAAGAGGAAAACGTCAAATTCGTGGACTGAGAACGACATGCAGAAGGCTATTAAAGCATTTCGCGAGGGAAGAAGCCAACGTCATGCTGCTGAGTTGTTAGGAGTTCCTCATTCGTGTCTGCAACGACGTCTTCAAAGTGGCCAGGACGACAACTTGAAAAGTAAAGGCCGTCAAACTACGTTTACTCCAGAACAAGAAAATTAACTTGTCTCTAGAATTTTGAAACTGTACGCATGTGGTTTTGGACTATACTGCAACACAGTTCGTTGGTGCAGAAAAAAAACAGTGTTTGTTTGTGGAAGGTGTAAAGTGTTATATTAAATCAATTCAATATTGATATTAACGTTCCGTGCAGGTATATAGAGGGAAAAATTGTGACCCGATTTGACCTAAACACTTACCCCATTTTTCCTTATACAGAAGGGTAAAAAGAGTCACTGCAGTGAAATATTTCAGTTCATGTGCAGACAGTTAGTTTATAGTAAAAAAGAAACATTTTTGGGGAAGTAGTACTTACATGTGGCTGTAACTAATGATATGTTATGAGTAGACTTCGTTGAATTGCCACACGCAGCATGCAATCAGGTTGCCGATGTACGGTAGTATAGAGGAGGTGAGCGACCGCCCGGTCTAGTAGTATAAGCAGTTCATGTTAAGAGTTGTGACCGGTTCAAATAGATAGAGCAGCTACAGCTAAAGTATACCTATGTAAGCACTTGTTTTTCAATTACTGTGGTGGAATAGTCAAAGCTTAACATTTGTTCAGTGCAGACAAGAATTCAATCAAACATACTACAATGAGTGTGTTGCTGTTCCAAATTATTGCCCCTGGAATACCCTTACCCCCGCAGCCAGTCTTGACCCGTTGGGAAACGTGGTTGAATGCTGTTAATTATTATGCAGAACATTACGGCAAAATAATGGAGGTAATTGATGAATTGGACAGCACAGACAGTTCCGCTGTTGTAACTGTAAAATCATTGCCTTCTGAAGAGCTATTGGAAGATATTCTGTTCATTGATTCCAATTTTAAACTCGTATCCAAAAGCATCACCCTGTTAGAATCGTCTAAACTACAACTCTCAGAAACCCTTAATATAGTGGATAAAGTATCACAAACCGTTATCCAAAACAACAATTCACTAATTTCAGAAAAAGTGAAATGTAAGTTGAGAAACATTATTGCTAAAAATTCTACCTATTCAAAACTTCGTATTTTAAATGATGTACCATCAGGTCACGACAAGACGTCTGAAGTTGGCGTACTAAAAAATAGTGACTTTCAAATATATACCTATTACATCGTGTGATGTTGAACATACATTTTCCCAAAATAAAAACTGTTTAAGTGACCATCGGAGGAGGTTACTTTGCAGTCGCTCAAAATGTACGTAACTCTTCACTGCAATGCACATATTGAAGGATGATGTGAGTATATTACATTAAATTTTAAGAGTTAATATATCTCACTACAAAATAATTGAATGTATTTATATGTTAAGTCACCAGTGATCGCCAAAAGCTGTGTCGCGACACATGCTCCTGTCTCCACTCAAGCGTAACCATGACATCATACCCCCACCCTCTGTTTACAGCATTTCAGACATCACTTCGATATAAGCAAAGACATTTATCAGCAGCGGACGTACATCATTAATGTTACAAGTGTTAGGATAATATTATGTTTCGATGTCTTTTCGAAAACAGATAGTAAGTAAAAATTTAATTTTAAGGAGCATGGAAGGAAAAGTATTTATTTTGTGCAGAAAAAAATTTTGAGATATTTTAATTTGTTTAAAATTTTAAATGAAGTATAAAAGAACAATGCATGTTGTCATTATTTTTCTTGTTATGAAGGTTATTATGCCCTTATATTAACTGTGAACAATAAACGAACAATATAAAGTAACGACTTCTATGTCGTAATCGGGGTGAAAATACATCGACTTTTTTCGAAAATGTAGTATAATTTGTATATTTCATTAATAAATAAACAATAAAAGTATTGGCTTCTATGTTTTAATCCGTGTAAAATACTTCCACGTTTTTTTAAGTATGTAGTGTAATTTACAACTTCTTGACCAGTCTGGTACGTTTTTATAATTTCAAATATCTGCTGATGTAAAGTACACGCTCTTTCTATGGTAAATAAGAAAATAAATTTATTTTATTTTATTAATAATAAGAAAATAATTAATAGGAGGATAAAAAATTAACATGGAAAAAGTATGTATAGTTAATAAGTAGAAGAATATTATATCGCTTGCGTTTTTGGTCATAGAAAGTCTCTGCACTGTTATTCACTGAACATTACCTGAAGGAGATACCAGTAACTCCACCCTCTCCCTGCGATATTGGTGTGTGGGTTGAATTTCTACTACGTCAAAATTTCTGGTATTTGGCAACCACTGGTTTAGACATTACCTACTTCAATGATAATTCATTATATTTCATGAATGCAGGATAGAGGCTTTATTGTAACCGTAGTATACTGCTTAGTGTTAACATTAGAGGCATACTCTATCCTTTCCACGCCCCCTTCTCATACAGTCTATACCGCGTGCGTAGTAAACCTTGCGATTCTCGTGGCAATTCCACGAAGTGTAGTTGTGCGTGTAATATATTATGAAATTAACAATAAAATTAAGGATTTGTTACTTTTTGACTCCATTTACCCTTGGATACTCTATACCCAAGATTCGAAACGTTGAGTGTTTCATATTTAACGAAAATTGCAGAAAGTTTAACATTTACGGATTCTTCACGGACTTCAGCACAGATTCTTTCTCCCTGTTTAAAGTATTCTCACATGGCATAACCTGCCATAAGTCTGGCCTAAATTGAATCCGTCCTTAGGCCAAATAGCGTGATGAAAATAGCTGGCCTCTACACACAGTTACGTTTACTGCGGTCGTTTGGTTCAATGGGCTTTTAAGGTGTGCAAACAGAACAGGATTACTACCCTTTTCCTACTTCAAAAGTATGCTTTGTGCAGCACATGCTGGCCTCCGGGCACCAGCCACAGACTGTGTTAATAAAACAGAGGAATGTTACACATTTTGTGACATTCTTTCCATTTTCAAATATTACATTCACGGTATGCAGAACTACTGCAGCCGCCCACTCACAGAAACACCCTCAAGTCAAACAATGTAACAATTCCTATGACGATGTTTTCCAGTTTATTTCAAACTCGTAAATTATAACTTTTCCCTCCCAGAACTTTCATTTTTAATTATGATACGTATCTCCAAGCTTAGTTGTAAAATTAAGGCTTTGCTGGAGAAAAGAGTGCTTCTATAGAACATGAGATAGCTACCAACTTGCACTTAAAATTATATAATTACTAAATATGTGTACTTCGAACGTACCCACCATTTACATCGTATGTAGCTTTAGGAAAATACAGTTCCAAATTATCGAAATTTAATTTTTATTAACTTAAAGCAAAATTTTAAGAATCATTTAAATAAATCCCATTTTCATAATTCGTCCATTCGTTTTAATAATTTCACTATTAGTACATTCATGTCATTAAAGTACACCTATTCATTAAAGTTCAGGTTTTCGAATATTCTCGGATATGCAATCGAAGACAACGAAGCAAACGTCACGGAGGCTGGAAATCCAATACTGTCGCAGAAGGTTATGTTCTGTTCCTATAATAATTAGCGTTAATTGTAAATAATATTCAAATAAATTCAATTTATCACCTCGTTTTTCAATTATAAATCAATTTCCAGGTTATACCAAAATTAGTTCATGTTATTCTCTACATCAAGGTCAATGACATTATTGTTCCTCGGAAAAAATCAATACTTTCGCGTCTGCGCACATCTCACACGAGCTATGCACAAAGTCACTTCCGATCTTGAGTCAGATACAAATAAAATGAATACGTCTGAATAATTTCAAGTTAGAAATATGGTCGAGCATAAAAAGTCGTATGAAACTTGCCTATAATGGTAATTAAGACGCTCGTATAAAAATTATGAAACTCGCTTGCGCTCGTTTCATAAACAAACATGCTTGCGTCTTAATTACTATCATTATAGGCTCGTTGCATAATGTACTATTAGCATTCACTCGTAAGTTTATTTTATTCGTAATTATACATTCATTTGTTAGTTTCTTTTATTTACTTATTAATGCATTCATTCATTCCATTAATCATTAATTTATTTTACTTAATCATACTTTCTTGAGTTTCATTTTTTTTATTATCCACAAGTTAGTTTATTCCAATTTTTATTACTTTGTGAGTTTATTGTATTTATTCATTTTATTTATTTATTTATTTATTTATTTATTTATTTAATACTATACACTTGAGCTACATTAGGCATTGCAGCCCGAAAGAGCAGAAGCTCGTGCTCGGACGCAGTTCAGATCAGTTATACAAAATATATCACAAAATTAAGAGAGTTCATTGAGCACAATAACATTAATAAATGGTAAAATACATACAGCATGTAATATTAGGGTCTATATACAAATAGAAAACACAAATATACATGAATATTAGAGTATCAATTTTTAACTCAATTAGCTTAAACAATTAAATAATTAATCTAATTTGTTTCTTAAATCTATGTGTGTTAAGTGTAAGCTCAGGGTAAGCTCTAATTAATGCATTATATATTTTGGGTCCAAAATTTCTGTTGTGTTTTAATCCAGCAGTTGTGTGGCATTTGGCAGTATTTAGAAAGAAACAGTAGTTTTGTCTCGTATGGTACTCATGAGGATCAAATTTAATTTTATTGTGGTTTTTATGGAAGTAAATCAGCAATGTTTGTTTATAAATTTGTTCTAGATTTGATGCACCAAATTCCTGAAAAATTAATTTTGTTGAGTAATCATAAAGTTTATATAGACAAATTTTGATAATTCTTTTTTGGAGCAAATTTAAAGGACGGAGAGTCGATTTTACCATTGCTCCCCAACCTAAAATACCATACTGAATTATTGATTGAAACAGAGCTAAGTACACAGTACGCAGAACATAAACAGGTAAATAAGAGCGTAGAATGGAAAATTTGTGGATTGTTTTACGCTATCTGTTACACAGGAAGGAGATATGCTTGTCCCATTTTAAATGTTGGTCAATAATAATGCCTAAATATTTAACTTGTGAGGATATACTCAAAGCTTTAGAACCGTCAGTTTACTTTATTTAATTGTTCATTAACTCGCTATATATTATATATTCAATTTATTTATTACCTCGTGAGCTTATTTTATTCATTCATTACTTCAATTTATTTTATTTATTCATTCCTAAGTTTACTTTATTAATTCATTCACTTGTTAGTTAATTTTATTTATTTATTTATTCTTTCAGAAGTTTATTTTATACTCTCATTTTGTCGTTACTTTATTATCGTTAAATGTCGGAGCATTATTAAGTTTTTAAGTTTTCAAATCCAAATAGAAGAACTATTATAATGCAATTAAATATGACATTCAAACCTTCCTTTGATTTCCTCTTTAATTATCTTCCATTTCTTTTAACAACTACTTTAACTTAGCAGGTTCATTTCAAAGGATTTTTTGAACAATAATATGCTCAGTAGGAGTAACTTCGGCACCTAAATACCTTAAAAGCCGTAAGTAAGTAAGTTTTAATAATAAGTCTTCATTAATGTTGAAATGCAGAATTTTCTGCGCCATTCTGCTCACGATAAAGCTTCCCGACAAACGAATGGGATTGTCTTGCCACCTAGCAGGATTTCTGGTAACGATAATGTGACGCATGCGCAGAACGTCTATCATGTGACTTTACAGTTTACCGTAAACGAAAACCAGTGTGGAAAAAACTCTCTATTCATTCGTTCACTAACTCGTTAACCACTTCCCTGATTAACCCGAGTTAACTTGGGTTGCTAACTTGTGTCAAAATTTATTAACCCGAGTTAACTCATTTGCGTCCCATTTTCGCTGCTAAGGATTATATCCCGAATATATAAGTTTCCATTCTTTCATGAACCTTTTCCTCACTAGATGGCTACAGAAGTTAGTGATATTGCTATATCTAGTGGTGTTTTTTGTACTTCTCCCTTGCGGGTGGAGTTCTATGCTCATATAGCATTCACACACAGTAGTGAGTAGATGCTAGTTAGTTTTGGAGGTTTCTGTTTGTGTTTATATAGTGTTTTTTGTGCTGTTTTGTGTAATGATGGATCAAGTTAGTGATTCCGAAACTTTTGATCAGGAATATATTCCTGTAGAAGATTAGGAAATGAAACATCGGTATCAGAAGACGAAGTTATAGACCAACAAACAAATTCAGATCAGTTGATGTCGAGTCTTTTCGACAGTGGTTTGAATAGAAGACATCTGGCACCATTTCTTCTACACCTCCGAGGTCCCCATTCCCTGAAATTTTAACAATGTTTCTGATAACGATAATTCTCAATTTTTTTTAATTATTCTTTAACAATGACCTCATCAACATTATATTCGAGGAGACGATTCGGCATGCTAATAAGTGTTCACAGAATGCTGAAAATAATTCGTGGCGGCCTACTACAGACTCTGAAATACGTGTACTTTTGGGCATAGTGATACTGCAGATTATTCACAAACCTGAAAAACAGATGTACTGGTACAAATATTCAATGACTGCTACACCATTCTTCCCAAAACGCTCTCATATAGGAGAGCAGATACTACTGTCCGGAATGCAATGTGCACCTGTGCGTAATACCCTGCTTTCGAATCTATCTCACGACAAGCTATATTTATGGCCTTGATAACAGCACTGGTATTGTACTACCCGTTTCAACTCACGTTACCCGCGGCATCTTCGTGAACCATCCGTTACGTCATACACTGTACAGTCGCGAGAGAATATGAGTCTCTCAGTCTAGACTAGAGCAGCGTGAGGGACGTGTCTACAATGCGTTGAAGCATTTTAATATTTAGTTGTATTATCATTGAATATACTGTGCATGGAATCGAACGGTACGTATTTATACTCCACTGAAGCATTTTAATACTGCATTAGTGATTCATTTAGTTGTAATATCTTTTAATATGCTGTGTATTGAATGAAACGTTTCGTGTTTACATGCCGTTGACGCATTCTAATACTGCATTAGTGATTTATTTAGTTGTAGTATCATTGAATACACTGTGCATTCAATCAAGTTCAGTTTAGGTTTTATATAACCGAATCTACAGGGACATCATTTTATTTTTACTTGCATTTTTATTGGACCTACATTTCTGAATGTACTTCACTCTCACCCCTTCACTAATGTCCTTGCTCCCGTCAGACACACAAACTTACGGCCGCTGTTGCATTCGAAGTCTTCAAGCAGTGAAGTAAACACTGCAGTGTATAGCGTGTTTCAGAAATATGATTGCGTTTTATATAGAAGAAAGAACCTATATTAATAATGTCGTACTAAAAAATAATATTCAAGAAATGATAAATTCAATTTCAGAGAATATGGTTCAAAATGTTTTTAATAATATGCCTACTGAATTGAAGCCTGCATTGTAATGAACGGCAACCATTTTCAGCAACTTGTTTAAAAATTCAGATTAGCTTTTTTTGAATTGAGGTGGCTAGAAGCAAAGGAATGCTAGTGACATTTGTAATAACATGAGTTAAGTGCATCCAGTGTAAGCAAAAGTATCTAAAATTTTAGTGGAAAAGGGATATTTTAATCGCATCACACACTAAAATTTAAATAAAAATTTCACAGATTTTACGAAAGCTTAAATATTTAAACCCCATTTTCTCAAAAGTATCTTAAGTGCACTTACAGCCCTTTACTTATGACCCCCTCAATTTAAATGCACTCTCTATATTGTATGTTAACACCAATAATTAATATGCTAAATAAAGTAGACATTACGTAACGAACATAGCCGCCTGAAAATTTGAGTTTTTGAAAAAAAATGTTACTACTCTACTGTATTTTGATAAATTCCGTAAAAGTGATGATCAAACTGAAAATCGTAATATCGTATTTCCCTACAACATAAATGGATACACTACGTTTCTCTCCTCCTATAGCTAGTAAAATGATTTGTGTACATATTGCACTAGTAACATCAAACTCCTGTAATGGAAGGGGGAAACAGTGTTTCCGAGTATAGCCAGGTTAATGTTAAAAATGTTGGTAAAAATAAAGTGATGTCCCTGTATAAGATAGCCTAATATACTGTGTGGAATTTTCAGGAAAGGATTACAATTGTGACAAAATATGGAAACTCCTCCAAAGAAGAAACCATCCCCGAAAGTGTACAATTCTCAAAGCAGGAAGATAATTTATAACATATTGAAATTTTGTAAAGAGGAAAAAAGGGCGAGTCTCATTCTACCTTTAGCAAAAGCAGTAGAAAGAGCAGCAAAAGCCGTTGGGGTACCTACATAATGTCTATAACATTGCAACACGTGCTGTACCATGTTTCCTATCCCCGCAACTCCGCTTGCTGCCAACAGTCACCGTAGTTCTGATGTAAACAGAGACGGTAGCGACATCACTCCGAGAAGTAACGTGAAGTGGAACAGGTAGTATCTCATAAATTAATCCATTAAAAAAAAAACATAAGTTGGTAAATAGTTCAGGAGAAAATCGAAGTGGGACAACTACCAGAGCTGGAATCAAGGTGCACGAGATAACTCGGGATAATAATTCAGGTATGAATTTATGTGTATTTAATAGTGATTATTTAGGTCATCATCATCATCTTCATCACGGCATAAGCCTTGTGGCTCGTTCCGTCTTCAAGAAAACTGATCCGACCATCTCATCCGTGGCCTGCCGACATTTCTTCTACCTACAGGTTTATACTTATTTATTATTTGTGTGGTATACGATCTTCATCCATTCTTTGTATATGATCTTGCCATCTTTGTCTGTATTCAATGATTGTTTCATTTAGACTCTGAATTTCCAATTCTTTTCTAATATCTTCATTTCTCTTTTTGTCTATGAGTCTCATCTCAGCAGCCTCTATTTTCTTCTGTTGTGAGATTATTTCGGTAGGCCTATGTAAAAGAATTAGTGATGTACAGTGATTCTGCAATATTAAATGACCTCTTTACGAAAATAAAAAAAAATATGACACTTTTTTTTTTCACAAAACTGGTAAAATATATAGTAAGGGAAGAGGTTAATTCAATAATTCTCTAATCGTGCCACTGATTCATCTGGTAACTTATTCGCTGAACGCTAGTGAACACTTCTCCGTGGACCCCGAGGCAGCATTGTCCCAGTCCCAGGTCGCTGTTACCGCTGCAGCCACAACTGATTGCGCCCCTCGTGTGAAGTATGTTCTCCAGGAACTCCAGGGAATCCGGGTCACAGGAGCAGCCGAAAGAAATGGCCGTGTTTACGTGTGTATATGAACAGTAAGCAAGGCCTCCTGGTATTTATGA
This sequence comes from Periplaneta americana, assembly GCA_025594305.2. Classification (NCBI taxonomy): domain Eukaryota; kingdom Metazoa; phylum Arthropoda; class Insecta; order Blattodea; family Blattidae; genus Periplaneta; species Periplaneta americana. The sequence continues at coordinate 190,936,765 of JAJSOF020000001.1, read as the reverse complement.
GACCGCTCTCGACCTCTGCATTGATTCTGGGACTTTGTTTTTGTAGCCAGGCAGGGTTACTTACGAGATGGAGGAATGGAACCCACTCACACGGAGAGAGTTCTGCGTTACATTCTATGGTTACGGCTTGAGCCCGGATTTGTATGCACAATCGAATAATAAAATATGCATGCAAATATGCAGAAAAATGTATAATATGCGCCATAATAGGCAAAAACAAATAAACAAAAATCAAATAAACTATTTGTTTTGTGGGTAGTGTTTGTTACAGTAGATAAAGAAAGTTGAATTAATCTGCTTACTTTGTATTGTACAGGGACATCATTTTATTTTTACTTCAATTTTTATTGTACCTGAGATTTTGAATGTACTTCACTCCCACCCCTTCTACTAAAGGAAGATCAACCGTCCTCCACACAGATCCAAGACCGCATATACAGTCATAGTAGCCATACGGTCATACTAAACATTACGTTCCAAAAATATGTTCGCGTTTTCTAGTGACGAAAGGGCTTTCAATATTGAATTATTTTCGCATAGGTACTGTCGCCCATTTGCCTACGTAGCATCCCGGTTTCCCCCACTGCTTCTATTCGCCTCTCTGTAAAGACTAGTGGCTGGGCTGTCTTAGCTCTTTCCTAAGAACGTTAATTTTTGTTAGGAATTGGACGTCTACGTAATATTATACCCATACAACTGCTTAAAATATGTTAAATAAAAGGGCCTATTTAAGTAATTAACTGTCACGTGATTCCCCCCCCCCTCTACGACCCTGCGACATAACCACTTGGACGGACAGTAGATAGCATGTCTGCGTAATTTTATCTTTTCGGATCGGACAGAAGTCAAGATTGAATTTACAATACGTAAGGTACTCTTTTACAGAGTAGGTACAGAATTATTTCAACATGAGTTACTAGTACGAAGAACGAACTGGTAATTGGAATTACGTACAATAGTCTATAGTGCGATAATATATGCACATTAGAAGTGAAGAATGTATTGACATGAACGGCCACCATTTTAAAAAATGTGTTTAAACATCCATTTTATGATTATTTTTCAATTTAACTTTATTCTTTATATTGTATGCTAATGTGCTGTAGACAGTATAATATACACTGCATAATGAATACGTCCGCTTGGACAGCTCAGTTCGTGAGTAAAAACACTCATTGTTAATACTGTACTGTATTTTGATTAAACAAAAATCTAATAGAAATTATCAAACTCAAAAGCGTAATATTTCCTAGTTTACGTAAATGGATGAACTACTTTTCTTCCCTCCTATACCTAGTAAAGTGATCTGTTTGTATATTACGCCAGTATCATCGAACTCCAGTCGTGGAAAGGGGTACCAAACTGTGTTTTCGGTTATCAACGAAGTATAGCCAGGTTAATATTAGAAATGTTAGTAAAAATAAAATGATGTCCCTGTATATGTTTGTATAGTTTTGAGCGATGAATTTTATATGCTTTAAATTGAATAGTAACCTGTATAGCTCTATTGATAAATTGTTTGTGTTTGTAATTTGAAGTATTTTGCATGATATGTATTATCAATTTCTGTATATCACAACTGATTCAATTGTTTATGCCTTAACTTTAATTAACTTACTTGTTTAGTATTGTACATATAGCTCAACTGATGAATGATCGTTTGCGTTTGTAAATTTCATAATCTGATTGACTATGTATTGTATAGTTTTAGTAGAGCCATCGATGTAGCTCAGTCGGCAAACTCGCTGGGCTGCTGATCCGGAGCTGCGTTCGGGCTTGTGTTGGATCCCCCTTTGATCTCATTGAATGGTTTCTTCCGAGGTTTTCCCCAGCCGTGGGACTGAAGCCGGATGGTCTATGGCGAGTCCTCGGCATCAACTCCTTTGATTTGATTACCTGGTTGGGTTTTTCCGAGGTCTTCCCAACCAAAAGGCAAATGCCGGGTAATCTTTTGACGAATCCTCGGACCTCACCTCACCTCACTACATCTTGCCAAAATATTGTAAAAAATTGCACAAAATTGTAGAAAATTACTTAATTGTAAAACTGTAAAAATTTGTAAAAATTGTAACTGTAATGTAAAAGTTTGACTTATTCCACATCTTAAAGCTTCATTGCTCATGTAAGATCTATGGAATAAAATAAATGAATGAATGAATGTCCTAAGGTTTTCTTGTGTAAAGCTCCTACGACTGTCAGTGAAGAAGTGAAGAAGATTTTATACAGGGTGATTCACGAGGGTTTACCGTCACTTACGGAGCTTATTTCCGAAGACATTCTGACCAAAAATGTTAAATAAACATGTGTCCTAACCTTAATATTTTCAGAGTTACACTAATTTGAAGTTGTAGTAAAATACCGTTATTCTTTAGTTTTAAGGGTAAAAGAATATTATAAATACAGAATGAACTATTCAGAAGTATCATTTCTTTAATTGGCTAGTGTTCTGAGGCTAAAAATGTGTTGCTATTTGCTTTGTAAACATTTTGTTTCAATTTTTAACTAAAAATTACATCATTCTTACGCACTTATTACAAAAATTGTTACAAATCATACGACTTTAGGAACTTGAGTCTTTATAGTTTAATTATGTATCCTGATGTACAGTCTTGAAGAATTTACAAGAGTGGCGTGATCAATTGTGTGATAAATGCGTAAGAACAATGTAATTTTGTGGTTAAAAATTAAAAAAAAAAAAAAATTCTGTACAAAGAAACTATGGAATTCACAACACATTTTTAGCTTCAGAATAATAGCAAATTAAAGAAATGATACTCCTGAATAGTTCATTCTTTTCCTATAATATTCTTTCACCTTTAAAGCTAAAGAATAATGGTATTTTACAAATATTTTGAAATTAATGTAACTCTGAAAATATTGAGATTAGAACACAAGTTTATTTAACATTCTTGGTCAGAATGTCTTCGGAAATAAGCTGACATCTTTCGTTTATAGTGCCATGTTCATGGTTAATTGCCTCTTATGCCTTCCTATTGCGTTTTTTTTTATTTTAGAGCCATGTTCATCTCTACTTTCCCTTTCTGCCCATCTGATGTGCCTTTTTTTTTTTTAGTTTGTAGTGCCATGTTCAAGTTTAAATACATTTTCCCCCGCCTATTGTGTCTGTTTTTTAGTTTCGAGTGCCATGTTCACATTTAATTATATTTTTCCCGGCTAATGTACATTTTTTAACTACATAGTGCCATGTTCATGTTTAATTTGCTTTTTTGTCGGTCTATTGCGCCTTTTTTTCAGTTTACAGTGTCATGTTCATCTTTAATTTTTCTTTCCGTCCGCCTAATGTACCTTTTTTTTTAGTTTGTAGCACCATGTTCATGTTTAATTACATTTTTCCCACTTATTGTGCCTGTTTTAAGTTTACAGTGCCATGTTCATGTTTAATTGCCTCTTTTGCCCGCATATTCTGTTTTTTTTAAGTTTACAGTGTCATGTTCACAATTGATTACATTTTTCCCCGCCTGTTACGTATTTTTAACTATATAGTGCCATGTTCATGTTTAATTTCCTTTTTTGCCGGCCTATTGAGCATTTTTTTAAGTTTGCAGTGTCATGTTCATCTTTAATTTCCCTTTCTGCCCGTCCATTGTGCCTTTTTTACTTTATAGTAATATGTTCTTGTTTAATTATATTTTTTCCGATTAATGTTCATTTTTTTAATTTTTAGTGCCATGTTCATGTTTAATTACCTCTTTTGTCCGCCTACTTTAGCCTTTTTAAGTTTACAGTGCCATGTTCATGTTTTATTGCCCTCTTTTACTCGCCTATTGTGCCTTTTCAACTATACAGTGCCAAATTCATGTTTAATTTCCTTTTTTGCCTACCTATTGTGCCCTTTTTAAGTTTACGGTGCCATATTCATGTTTTATTGCCTTCTTTTACCCGTCTACCTTTTTTAGTTTATTGTGCCTTTAATTTCCCTTTTTTTCCAGCCTATTGTGCTTTTTAACTATACAGTGCCATGTTAATGTTAATTTTTTTGCCTACCTATTGTGCCTTTTTAAGTTTACGGTGCCATATTCATGTTTTATTGCCTTCTTTACCCGTCTATTGTGCCTTTTTAGTTTATAGTGCCATGTTTATGTTTAAGTGCCATGCCTTTTTCTATACAATGCCATGTTCATTTAATTTCCTTTTTGCCCGCCTATTGTGCCCTTTTAAGTTTACGGTGCCATATTCATGTTTTATTACCTTCTTTACCCGTCTATTGTGCCTTTTTAGTTTATAGTGCCATGTTCATGTTTAATTTCCTTTTTTCCATGTGCCTTTTTAATTACAGTGCCCATGTATAATTTTTTTGCCCGCCTATTGTGCCTTTTTTAAGTTTACGGTGCCATATTCATGTTTTATTGCCTTCTTTACCCGTCTATTGTGCCTTTTTTAGTTTATAGTGCCATGTTATGTTTAATTTCCTTTTTTCCAGCCTATTGTGCCTTTTTAACTATACAGTGCCATGTTCATGTATAATTTCCTTTTTTGCCCGCCTATTGTGCCTTTTTTAAGTTTACAGTGCCATATTCATGTTTTATTACCTTCTTTACCCGTCTATTGTGCCTTTTTAGTTTATAGTGCCATGTTCATGTTTAATTTCCTTTTTTCCCGCCTATTGTGCCTTTTTAACTATACAGTGCCATGTTCATGTTTAATTTCCTTTTTTGCCTACCTATTGTGCCCTTTTTAAGTTTACGGTGCCATATTCATGTTTTATTGCCTTCTTATACCCGTCTATTGTGCCTTTATTAGTTTATAGTGCCATGTTCATGTTTAATTACCTTTTTTCCAGCCTATTGTGCCTTTTTAACTATACAGTGCCATGTTCATGTATAATTTCCTTTTTGCCCGCCTATTGTGCCCTCTTTAAGTTTACAGTGCCATTCATGTTTTATTACCTTCTTTTACCCGTCTATTGTGCCTTTTTTAGTTTACAGTGCCATGTTCATGTTTAATTTCCTTTTTTCCCGCCTATTGTGCCTTTTTAACTATACAGTGCCATGTTCATGTTTAATTTCCTTTTTGGCCCGCCTATTGTGCCTTTTTTAAGTTTACGGTGCCATATTCATGTTTTATTGCCTTCTTATACCCGTCTATTGTGCCTTTTTTAGTTTATAGTGCCATGTTCATGTTTAATTTCCTTTTTTTCATGTTTAACTATACAGTGCCTGTTCATTTTAACCCTATTGTGCCCTTTTATTACAGTGCCATGTTCATGTTTAATTTTTTTTTTATTGTGCCTTTTTAACTATACAGTGCCATGTTCATGTTTAATTTCCTTTTTTGTGCCTATTGTGCCCTTTTTAATTTACAGTGCCATATTCATGTTTTATTGCCTTCTTTTACCCGCCTATTGTGCCTTTTTAACTTTACAGTGCCATGTTCATGTTTAATTTCCTTTTTTGCCCGCCTATTGTGCCTTTTTAACTATACAGTGCCATGTTCATGTTTAATTTCCTTTTTTGCCCGCCTATTGTGCCCTTTTTAATTTACAGTGCCATATTCATGTTTTATTACCTTCTTTTACCAGTCTATTGTGCCTTTTTTAGTTTACAGTGCCATGTTCATGTTTTATTGCCTTTTTTCCCGCCTATTGTACCTTTTTAACTATACAGTGCCATGTTCATGCTTAATTTCCTTTTTTGCCCACCTATTGTGCCCTATTTAAGTTTACAGTGCCATATTCATGTTTTATTGCCTTCTTATACCCGTCTATTGTGCCTTTTTTAGTTTATAGCGCCATGTTCATGTTTCATTGCCCTTTTTCACTATCTTATAGTATTATAAATGTCTAAGCATCCGGGTACTAATAAATAATCACTGCCAACGATTCGGCAACAATACATTTTATTCAGTTTAAGATAGTTAAATTTCCTTCAGAGTCACTGCGTATAATCCAGTCTTGAAAGAAGCCTGTACTAGCAGTAAGACTAAGGACGCTGTTGTCATATCTGTACGCTTGCCTGCCACATTGTTGCGGCGGGTAACGAGGTCCTTGGGGAGTGACCACAGCGCCTCCTCTGCCAAGCAGTGATTGACACTGGAATCCATTCTTTTATTGATCTGTGTTTAATCGAAATTCTTCTCTGGTGCGGAGTGTGGGGGTAGCTACCTCCTGCGCTCTACAATGTGTCTGGATGACGGCACTCATTCACGGAATTCTGCGCGTGGCGGAGAGCAAGACTGAAACATGTACACGCGTCACTTCATTCGAGTCTTATCTCTTAGCAACACTACTCGCACATTCATCCCTAAACTCTTTACTTTCGCAGAATCTTACCGCTATCCATTATTGCCAATTATGTATGCTATCATTATCATAAACTAATAAAATAATGGATCTGTTTAAAACTTGCTTTTGGGGAAAGATTAGAATATACAGATTACTTGATATTAAAGAAGTCAGAAATTCAAACAATCTCACTGAGAAAAAAAATATGTTATTTAATTTTGATAGCTATCCAGTAAATTATTAAAACATTATGGAAATGCTATTGAAAAAGTATATAAATTGTTCAAATTCACAGTCACTATATCAGGAAAATATGTAGTACACAAAATATGTATTAAATTTTAGTACTAGTGTGTCTATGTTCAGCGATTTCTTCTTCTCAACTTCTATGAAGTTTTTTCATAGCCACTATCTACAAGTCTATTTATGAGGGAATGATACATAAGAAATATAATAATTTTAGTAGTAGTCTGTGTACAGAGATTTCTACTAAACTATTAGACGGATTTGGTTCATATTTAGTATCTAGAAATCAATATATAATTATATAACTTATAATAGATTAATTTTAGTATTAGTTTGTGTACAGCGATTTTTACTGAACTACTAGACTGGATTTTGTTCATATTCAGTATCTACGAGTCAGTTTATAAGAGAATGATATATATGAAATATAATAATTTTAGTACTAGTCTGTCGGTGTACAGCGATTTCATAAACATATTATAATTCTAGTGCTAGTCTGTCTGTGTACAGCGATTTCTACTAAACTATTGGATGGATTTTGTTCATATTCAGTATCTACGAGTCAATTTATCAGGGAATGATGTACATGAAATATAATTATTCTGTCTGTGTACAGCGATTTCTACTAAACTACTGGACGGATTTTGTTCATATTCAGTATCTACGAGTCAATTTATCAGGGAATGATGTACATGAAATATAACAATTTTAGTACTAGTCTGTCTGTATATAGCGATTTCTACTAAACTATTGGACGGATTTTGTTCATATTCAGTACCTATCGAGTCAATTTATAAGGAAATAATGTACATGAAATATAATAATTTTAGTACTAGCACAGTCTACTATATACAGTCACTATATGCATTGCCTGTAATGAGGCGATACTAGCGATCCTAGTGGTGAACAACTATCTAATGTTTGCATATTTACTATGTATTGAGATTCGCGACTGTAGATATTAGTAGACTGTGGTACTAGTCTGTCTGTGCACAAGGATTTCTACTAAACTATTGGACGGATTTTGTTCATATTCAGTATCTACGAGTCAATTTATAAGGGAATGATGTACGTGAAATATAATAATTTTAGCACTAGTCTGTCTGTGTACAGCGATTTCTACTAAACTATTGGGCGGATTTTGTTCATATTCAGTATCTACTTGTCAATTTATCAGGGAATGATGTAGGCCTACATGAAATATAATAATTTTAGTACCGGTCTGTCTGTGTACAACGATTTCTACTAAACTATTGGACGGATTTTGTTCATATTCAGTATCTAAGAATCAATTTATAAGTGAATTATGTACATGAAATACTACAATTTTAGTAGGCCTACTAGTCTGTATGTGTACAGCCATTTCTACTAAACTATTGGGCGGAATTTGTTCATATTCAGTATCTATTTGTCAATTTATAAGGGAATGACGTACATGAAATATAATAATTTTAGTGGTCTCTCTGTGTACAGAAATTCCTAGTGAACTATTGGACGGATTTTTTTTTTTTTTCATATTTAGCATCTACGAGTCAATTTATATGGAAATTAAATATATGAAATACAGCAATTTTAATAAATAATGAAAGAGTCTCTTTTGCAAATCGAAAATACGTAGTGAATATTCACTTAAAAAAGTATCGCCTTATAGCAAATACGTTCCTGAGCTTTTTTTTTTATTGCGTAGCATAAAACCGTAAACCAAACTGTGATGCTGATATGAAACGGACATTTATCTCATAACTGAAATTAAATGTTAGATCTAGAATTACCTTTATATTTTGCTGTGAGTTCACACTAAGCTTTGATCCCCTCTAGCTATTCGACTCAGCAGATGAACCGTCATTTATAAATTACAAAAAACGAACCACTGAAGCAATATATACGTGTAATATATATGAACACACTTCAATGTTAATTTTCGTGGCAAGTTTGTAAACGTAAAATTATTATAAATAATGATACAATAATTAATCGCGAGAAAATGGACTGTCTTACCTTAGAGCCTTTTGACGATTTAGAAATTTAAAAATATTGTAATATTAAAAACGCAGGAATTCCTACACATCTAATTCAAGCAATGCAATCACTTTATAGAAATACCAAGATAAAGATGTCAGAACTAGAGGCAGATGATGTGGATGAATTATTATTATTATTATTATTATTATTATTATTATTAATATTGTTTTAATTAAGATTGATAAGGAAGTTGCGTTAATATTTGCTTTTATTTGTGTATAGATATATTGAGTGGGTATTTTTTTTAATTATGACGGATTCTGACGGATTTCCAGATGTTAGACTGACGGGGATACAGTTTATGCGTTGGCAACACTGAGAAAACCAGCTTCTTAGAATGTTCTGTGCGGACACCAGCTTACGAACCCTCATTACAGGGGACAAGTAGTGGTAACATTATCCGGGCAGTTAGGACAATAATCGATACGGTGTCATAGCTGCTTACAAAGCGATATGACCATGTAATAACCGTGGCAGCATCGATTACACGGCGACCCGCATTGTGCTATCCGCGATGGGTTTACATTTCTGTTAATTCCATCCATACACAGACTCCAAGTAGGAAGCCTTACAGTCCCTTCTCCTTCACTGATGTAATATGATCAAATCCAGGACATTGTTCACTGTAAAAATGTAAACCAGACAAAGACGAAATCATATTATGTAATGACAGGAAGAGAATATGAAAGGTCGAATGCAAAAGTTCCTTTTCAGATATCAAAAGTGTATTGGCAGTGTTACTTTTGTTATTATCTGTAAAGAAGGTATGGTTTAAGACATACTACACTGTATTCCAAATGTGTTTTTTCACTATGCCATAGATGCAGAAATATCAAACATCTTGGTTTTTGTACCGTGCCATAGATAAAGAAGAATCAAACGTCTTGATTTTTGTACAGCACCATAGATAAAGGTGCATCACAAGTTTCGACTTCTGTAACCCTGCCATTACTGAAGGAACATCAAACGTTTTGGTTTTTGTAGTATGCCACAGATAAAGGAACATCAAACGTTTGGTTTTTGTACTGTGCCACAGATAAAGAAACATAAAACGTTTTGGGTTTTGTAGTGTGCCACAGATAAAGAAACATCAAACGTTTTGGTTTTTGTAGTGTGCCACAGATAAAGAAACATCAAACGTTTTTGTTTTTGTAGTGTGCCACAGATAAAGAAACATCAAACGTTTGATTTTTGTAGTGTGCCACAGATAAAGAAACATCAAACGTTTTGGTTTTTGTACAGCAGCACAGTTAAAGAAACATCAAACAACTCGTTCTATGTAACACATCACAGACAAAAGGACATCAAACATCTCAGTTTTTCTACCGCGCCACAGATAACGCACCAAATGTTCCGGTTTTTGTACTCTGTCATAGATAAAGAAGCGTGAAACATTTCGTATTTGTAGTGCATCACAGATGAAGGAGCATCAAAAGTTTCGGTTTTTGTACCGCGCCATTATTGAAGGAACATCAAACGTTTTAGTTTTAGTGGCGTGCCAGAGATAAAGAAGCATAAAATGTTTTGGTTGGCTTTTGTACCGCAGCACAGACAAGGAAACATCAAACATTTCGTTTTATGTAACACACCACGGACAAAGAGACATCAAACATCTCGGTTGTTCTACCGCGCCACAGATAAAGCACCAAATGTTCCGGTTTTTGTACCCTGCCATAGATAAAGAAGTGTGAAACATTTCGTATTTGTAGTGCACCATAGATGACGGAGCACCAAAAGTTTCGGTTTTTGTACCGCGTCATTACTGAAGGAACATCAAACGTTTTAGTTTTAGTAGCGTGCCATAGACAAAGAAGTATCAAATGTTTTGGTTGGTTTTTGTACCGCAGCACAGGCAAGGAAAAAACAACTCGTTCTATGTAACACATCACAGACAAAGTGACATCAAACATCTCAGTTTTTCTGCCGCGCCACAGATAAAGCAACAAATGTTCCTGTTTTTGTACTCTGCCACAGATAAAGAAGCGTGAAACGTTTCGTATTTGTATCGCACCATAGATGAAGGAGCATCAAAAGTTTCGGTTTTTGTACCGTGCCACAGATGCAATAACATCAAACGTGTCAGATTATTCATCGTGTAATAGCTGGAGTAACTTCAAAAGTTTCAGATATTGTTTTGTGCCATAGATGCTGTAACATCAAACGTTTCAGATTTTGTACCGTGCCAAGATGCAGTAACATCAAACATTTCAGATTTTGTACTGTGCCATAGATGCAGTAACATCAAACGTTTCAGATTTTGTACTGTGTCACAGATAAGTATCATCAAACGTTTCAGATTTTTATCGTGCCACATATGCAATAAGATGGAACATTCAGATTTTGTACGTTTCCATAAATGTAGTAACATCAAAGATTTCAGACTTAGTACGCTTTCATAAATACAGTAACATAAAATATTTCAGCTTGTGTGCCATGCCATAGATTCAGTAACATCAAACGTCTCACATTTTGTACCGTGCCTCAGATGCAGTAACATCAAACATTCAAGACTTAGTACGCTTTCATAAATACAGTAACATAAAATATTTCAGCTTGTGTGCCATGCCATAGATTCAGTAACATCAAACGTCTCATATTTTGTACTGTGCTATAAAAGCAGTAACATTAAACATTTCAGTTCTGTACTGTATCCTAGATGCAGTAACATCAAATATTTCAGATCTCTACCGTGCCATAGACACGGTAGGATAAACATGAGATTCTGTACCGTGTCATAGTTGCAGTAACATCAAACGTTTCAGATTTTGTACCGTGCCAAGATGCAGTAACATCAAACATTTTAGATTCTGTACCGTGCCATAGATGCAGTAACATTAAACATTTTAGATTCTGTACCGTGTCATAGATGCAGTAACATCAAACGTTTCAGATTATGTACCGTGCCATAGATGCAGTAACATCAAACATTTTAAATTTTGTACAGTGCCACAGATGCAGTAACATCAAACGTTTCAGATTACGTAAATACAGTAACCGTGCCATAGATGCAGTAACATCAAACGTTTTAAATTCCGTACCGTGCCATAGATGCAGTAACATCAAACGTTTCAGATTACGTACCGTGCCATAGATACAGTAACATCAAACATTTTAAATTCCGTACCGTGCCATAGATGCAGTAACATCAAACGTTTCAGATTATGTACCGTGCCATAGATGCAGTAACATCAAACGTTTCAGATTATGTACCGTGCCATAGATGCAGTAACATCAAACATTTTAAATTCCGTACCGTGCCATAGATGCAGTAACATCAAACGTTTCAGATTCTGTACCGTGCTCTAAATACAGTAACATCAAACGTTTCAGATTATGTACCGTGCCATAGATGCAGTAACATCAAACGTTTCAGATTATGTACCGTGCCATAGATGCAGTAACATCAAACGTTTCAGATTATGTACCGTGCCATAGATGCAGTAACATCAAACATTTTAAATTCCGTACCGTGCCATAGATGCAGTAACATCAAACGTTTCAGATTCTGTACCGTGCTCTAAATACAGTAACATCAAACCTTTCAGATTCTGTACCGTTCCATAGATGCAGTAACATCAAACGTTTCAGATTCTGTACCGTGCTCTAAATACAGTAACATCAAACCTTTCAGATTCTGTACCGTTCCATAGATGTAGTAACATCAAGAATTTCAGATTGTGTACCACGCCATAGATACAGTAACATTAAACATTTCAGGTTCTGTACCGTGCCTTAGATGTAGTAACATCAAATATTTCAGATTTTGTACCATATCAAACATGTAGTAACGTCAAACGTTCCGATTTTCGTGCCGTCAAATGCATGAAAAACATAAATTTATGAACTACCGTCTAACGATATGGCTGTAGTTTCACTTTCTAAACTAAAACTATATAATTCATTCACAATGGTCTCCCCAAGGGCAAGTCTTTCACTGCAAACGCAACATTCTCCCTTTATTCCGCGTTTCTCTTAGGCTCTGCATACGATCCATGTATCTTAAAGTTATCTATCATCTGGTATTTTCTTCTAGCCCCAACTTTTCTTCCGTTCACCATTCCTTCCAGTGCATCTTTTAGTATGCAGTTTCTTCTTAGCCAGTGACCCAGTCAATTTCCTTTTGTCTTCCTGACCAGTTACAGCTAAAAATATATCAACTTTATTGCAAAGAATATGGAACCCCTGGCGAGGGAATCACTTTGTATATTGCCACGTGATGAAGTGCACAAAAAGGATGACAGTATTACTACTAGGTATTATAATCCATACGATAGTGTAAACAGAAGCACACCATGGATGTCCAACGCAGAGTTTATTTTGTAATATGAAGCACAGAAACCATTATGACAAGTGAACTCAAAGGCGTTCAGGCACTTCTACAATAGGTACCAATTGTATATCATGTTCTTATTTCTTACTAGCTAAAACATAATGTGCGCTCCGCTGCACCCGTTAGAAATAAATATAAAGTAATTACATAATTAAAATAGGACATTTGATCCAGGGAACATTCGTGTTTGACAGAAGGATAAATCGTTTAATATGTTACTTAATTTAAATTGTGTTTAAAATATTAAAATGCGATCATTTTGATCCAGAGACACTCTTTTGGTGCAATGACAATTCCTTTAACATGTTATTAATTGTTATTACCAATTATTTTTGTAAAAGCGAAAATTAACAGAAAAATTTTGGCTAGAGATTTATTATGTTTATATTATATTATATCATGTAAAAAGTGAGTTGATAACGGATGTACTGAATTAGAAAGTTTTTAATTTGTTGTGGGAGCTTTGAATCTCAGGAGGAACAGCTTTTACAACAGCGCAACATAATCTGCTTGGCTCATTACCCAATTTTTTTGCATTGCATTTATTGTATATATATTTTATATATTTTAACACGATTCAATTGAGCATAGTTAAAATTTGAATTATGAAATAATGGATTGCTAAGCTAACGTACTATTACTGCATACTAAATCAATACACTCTCGTTTTCGTTAATTCTCTAAGATAAAAATGAATATGTTCATAAACATTGTTTTAAGAAATACAGGAATCCATTTATATAATTATGAATATACAGAATAACCTATCAAGTTTTCTGTGCATAAGAAGCTATTTTAATCTTACCTGTCCTCAATTCACTCACAAGTTACTGTAATAACATTATAGCATTATGTCCATCCAGAGAAACTACACTTTCCAATGATGAAATAATAATTAATTATACAAATCGGTTAATTTAGATGATATTACTTTATAAAAGCACAGACACATTGTCTGTAGGCTATGTTTCATAGCTTTCGATTGTGTGTCCAAGGCCCTTATAGACGAAGTCATTTGTTTTTTTATTTCAATACACCGCCTTAGATGGCAGTTATTTTAATTTTAAAACTCATTTATCTCATTAAATATCAGTCCTATCAACATTTTTCAAAGAATAAAACTTATCAGAAATCATTTTTAAAGAAACTTTTGTTATGTAACATTTTTCACAAAAATCAATAATAATCGAGATATTTCGATTTATTTAATTCAGGCCACCTTATAACCCCCTTTTAAATAATGTATTTGAATGCCATATAGCCTAAAATCTAAGTTACAACGAACTTAATTTATATTCCAATTTTCATCGAAATCCGTTCAGCCATTATCGCCTGAAAAGGTAACAAACATACAGACAGACAGATAGACAGACAGACAGACATACAAACAAAAAAAAAAAAAAAAAAAAAAGATTTTCGGTTTCAGGATGGTTAATTATACATGTTAACACCAATTAATTTTAGAAAATCGAAAATTACCAGAAAAATTTCGGCTACAGATTTATTATTAGTATAGATAAAGATAAATAAGCAAACAATAAAGAAGACGATTACATTAGGCCTATCATTCCCGTTGTTTTTATGTTCAGGTACTTTTGATCATCAGATTTTATATAAACATTTATATTTCGTATGATGTATTTGTATTTTTTTTATATATTTTAATATTGTTTTCTGTTTTAATTATAGTTTTCTCTCTCTCTCTTTGACAAGTCCTATGGTTTTAACTCTTTTATGGACAAATAAAAATGAAAAAAAAAAAAAAAAAAGTGAAAATGAAAAAATGATGTGGATTGCTTCCTGGAAAATGTATCAATTACCTTTTTGCTGTTAAAAATTCGCAATCCAACATAAATTTAGAAATCCATTTATATAATTACCTGTCAATAGAACTTAATTAAATACAAACACTGCGTCATTCTACAAGATTTATTATACTAAAAACAGAAACAAAGATCATTATTTCAGGCAACAGCAGTCTAATCAATTAAATTATACGTATAGATGTAATATTTATTTAACCTTTGCAGTGGCGGTTTCCCATCTAGTTTCAGGGTTCCACATCCACCATCTTTATCGTATTCCTTTCACTGAATGGAAATTGACTTGTTACTCTTCCCAATAATATTTTAATTAATTCTTTCTGAGTAGCGATTTGTTTAACAACAACACAACATTCTTTTACATTCAGTCCAGCGAGGTGGGGCAATTGCTCCGTCACCCAGATGACGATCGGAATTCTCACTCGTTTCTCGTGCGCGCGCATCTAGCGTAGCTTTTCACACATTGAGCAGTTAAGCTGTGTATTTCGAATGATGGTGGCAGTCGACGTGCAACCTAAGAACAGTTTATCCAATACATAGTTATGATTTATTCGTAGTTTCGTTGTAAAGAGGACCACACTTCCTCATAATTATTCCGTTACTTGTTTCTTTCTGTCGGGGTAAAATTTATATTGCTTAAAGACCGTTTTCAGAATATAAAAATATATACATAAATATCAGCAACAATCACCTAAAAATTATAGCACGAACTGTAAAATATCTCTCCTCTTTGTTCCAATCAGAAGTAAATTTTATGATTTCTATATGATATGAAGATATGAGATTCTCTGTTCCTCAGATTACAACATATAGCTCCTAACATATGCCAAAAGATATTTATTTTATTATAATTCTTGCTAATATTATTGCATTACATTATAGTTATTTTTAAATATAATTTCTTTTGTTTTTCCTTGCTTCAGTAACATTTTACGTAAATCATCAGAATTAATTATTGCAGCAAAAACTACGGTATAATAATAATAATAATAATAATAATAATAATAATAATAATAATAATAATTTTATTTTAGTACATTAATCATAGTATTTTGTTATTTTTATATAATTGCAATGCAGTTTGGGGATATAAATATATTTTGGGAGTACGCTAGCAAAGAAGATTGAATACCACTGAAATAGAACAACAAAGTCGAGGAATATTATTGACAGAAAAAAAAAATCGATCATATGAAAATGAGTATTGTTAATTCAATATAAAAAGCGAATCTGACACAACGTTATCACAATTTTTTTCCTAGAATATTAATAAAGACCTTTGGGAGGCCGAGTCGTAGATGGAAGATAATATTAAAATGGATTTGAGGAAGGTGGGATATGATGGTAGAGACCAATCGGGATGGGGATGGCAATGAACGGGTTCCTTAAAAAAGTAAGTAAGAATATATAATTACATATCCAAAGAAATCAAATACGATAATAAATTAATGAATATATGAATGAATGAATGATTTAATAAAAATTAGAAACATATAAACTAATAAATAAGTAAATAAAAAGAACGAAAGAAAAATAGTGAAGTTATGAAGAAAGGAAAGAAAGAAATGAATGAATGAATGAATGAAAATGAATGAAAATAAAATAAATAAATAAATAAAAATATAAATAAAAAATAAACAAAATTAAATAAAAGAAGAATAAATAGAAATAAATAAATATTACGTCACTGTCTTCAGCAATATCCTTAACATTTGTGCCGTGTTCTAGGCGTTGAATAATATTTACTTTGTCAGAAATACTCAGACTTGAAAGTGTTTGTGACATGATGCCTTACCGATATGCGGGGGCTTGGATTATCGTCACAGCAGATCACGTTGTACTGTTTTGCTGCTTTCTTTAGACTCAAACGCATTCTACTAAATCGACGGAGCAGTGTATATGAAAAAGTACTGCTTGTTCACTCCACGTAAGCTACTACTACGTTGTTTAGCACCTGATTTCACGAGCACACCGAGGATGCCGCTGGCGGTATAGCGAAGTTTTGCTCACTCTATATTACACAATATGCCAAGTTGTTAATGACAGTAAGTTGATACAGTATTATAATATGAGCCGTTGTAATTATCTAACATAAATTTCATCTCGACAGTATATGAACCTGGATTTTCGGGATGGAAGCCGATGGATTAGTCATTCTACTAACCGTCGGCAGACATTAAATAGTTCCGTTGGCCATTTAATCTGGGGAGATAGCAGTCAGAATTGACTAGAAGGCGAGTTAGGGATCAATAGCGGCCGGCAGCCATCAGATCAAACAGCTCTAACTCGACTGCCATTACGTCAGTCATCCTCCGGATATAATCAGGGAGTAAACAGTTGATGGCCGCATATACGGAGTAGCCGAGAGTTCTCGACGCGTTTCTTGTGCCCTGAAGCGGTTAATAGCAATTTAAACTGCATAATTATATTATTGCGAGTGTGTGAAGAGGATGGCTTCTTGTGGATAACTGACAATATGAAGGAGTTCAATCCTCAAGCTAATCCTCAACCGCCCATTCACTGGACCACTCAATTATCTGTCTGTGTCTCGCTATAGTTATCTCTGTCTTTCTACACTTACCTCTCTAACTACCTATCTGGTTACCTACTTACACACCTACCTCTCTGTAACTACCCAGCTTTATTCTCTCGACCTATTTACATACCTCCCACTCTATCTGTTTACCCATCAACATACAGGGTGAAAAGTAAGTAACGTAATTAATTTCAGGGGGGGGGGCAGAAACATGGACATTACGACGAAGTGAAGAGAAGTGAATAGAAGCATATGAAATGTAGATATGGAGAAGAATGGAACGTGTGAAATAGACAGGATAAGAAGTGATGCTGTACTAAAAGAGTAGGTGAAGAAAGAATGATGCTGAAACTGATCAGGAAGAGGAAAAGGAATTGGCTGGGTCACTGCCTGAGAAGAAACTGCCTAATGAAGGATGCACTGGAAGGAATGGTGAACGGGAGAAGAGTTCGGGGCAGAAGAAGATATCAGATGATGGCGACATTAAGATATATGGATAATATGAGGAGACAAAGAGGAAGGCAGAAAATAGGAAATGAAATGAATGAAATTCTTTGACACATTTCAAACAAAAAAAAGGTTAGTGCAATTTTGCTCGTTTTTGCTTCCTTTTCGAGATAAACTTTGCTTTATATGAAACATTTCATAGCGTATTTTGGGAAAGACATTGATTTAATTCCCAATAAGCTCGGCCAACTTAAGAGAGGAATGTATTAAGATAATGAATGATTGAAATAATTTTAGTTTGATCATTTAAATGTCCTCAGAACAAATGAAACATTGCAAAATTCCTTTGTAGAATCAACATTTACATTTGCTACTTACCCACCTATGTACCCACTCATCTAACTACCAACCTATCCTCTCACCTACATAGACGATTACCTATCCATCCATCCATCCATCCATCCATCCATCCATCCATCCATCCATCCATCCATCCATCCACGGACCCATTCGCCCACATCTCCAACTACCTACTTACCTATCCATCCACTACTTACCAATCCACCTACCTATACTTATCTAATCTAATCATTCATTATTTCTTGCATCCATCTACCTACCTACAAATTGAAATACCCATCTATCAAACAGTCTAACGTCTACTTATGTGTATAATACACATCTACATAGTTTGAGTCCGTGTTTAGTTGGTATAGTTCATGTATTTTGTTAGTATAATTTTTGTGTTTAATTGTATGGTTTTTGTGTGTTTAGTTTGTGTCTGAGTTCAGACTGTATAATTAATGTGTTCAGTTTGTAAAATTTGTTGTGTGTTGAGTGTTGATAATTGTGTCCAGACTATAATTTATGAGTTCAGTTTGTATAGTTTTTTGTGGGTGTTTAGTTCGTATAATTTATGTGTTTAGTCTTATAGTTTTCGTGTTTAGCTTATATAGTTTGTCTTTAGTTTGTAAGTATAGCGTAAGCTCTCTTGGACTGTCATAAAATAATGTTATAAATTTTCAATCAAAGACACAACTATCTGCAAATGTTTATTTGCTACATGAATATAAGGTATATAAACGTTTTCGCCTTGTGGGGCATCATCAGATATATTAAAATTATGTGATCTGAACTTAGATTAAATTAGATTTATAAAAAGCAAATACGAACAGTGTGTAATACATGGTGATAAAATTTCATGAGTTTTATGTATACTAATTGTAACAAGAAATAAGATAAAAATGAATTTCAATGTAGTGTAAATTCAAATATGATTAAAATGGAATTGTGTGTACATATAACTCATGTTACATTATAATACATATTTATGAAATAATGTTACGCAAATTATGATCATGTTAAAATGAATAAATGGATAACATCTTGGGTTATAGTTATTCAATGTTTAGAAAATGACACGTCTTGGAGAACTGTGTATCATACCGAAGTTTGCAGTAATCGATGTTGTAGGTTGATTGTGATGTGCGTATGAATTATCATTCATATACTGTAAACATAAAAGTACGATTTATTTATACAAATTATGAGCATTATTTAGTGATCAAATGGGATAGAAGTCTAATTTCATTTTGGAGATGTGAAAAGGTGTTAAGATTACTTACGAGTACTTTGCTTGATTGTAATCTAAATGTTGTCTAGTTTCGATGCAAATAGTGGTTATCCTTGATCCTTTAGACCTAAAAAATCTATCTTTTATAATGCATATCGTTGTTGAATTACTGTGTTTAATTAAGATGTGTGTATATGGAAGAATTCTGTAAAAACAAGAAATGTTGCCATTAATATTTCGATCAATTTGAACTATTTTAAAAGAAAAGTGATGTGAGAATAAATAATTAATTCTATGAAAGTGAATATGGGGTATTAATTTGTGTAATGTTATATTAATAACGGTTTCCAAATTACTTACGTACGTATATGTCTCGGTGTATGTGGGAGTGTTGATGGTTTGAAGTAGACTGAAGTTGAGTGATCGTATATGTTCTGCTGTGTAATGGCGGAGTAATATTGAAGGGAATTATTTGAAAGACGGCGTGTCATGATGTAAATGGATCTACTATAAATTGTGTAAAGCGGGTTTCTAAAGTTTAGTAAATTATCATTAATTATATTTTTTTATCTTTATTGTGGTAATATGAAATGAAAAATTCTTCTGCTGCATTTATGACATTATTATTGTATGTTTTTAAAATGCTTAATGTATCCTGACGTTGACCTAGTTAGTGTCCAGTATTGATTAAGTGTGCCGCGTATTTTGATTTATCTCTATTGTTCTTAAAGTCATAAATATGTTCCTTATATCTAGTTTTTATGTTACGTTTGGTCTGGCCTATGTACTTCTTTTCGCATGTGTAACATTTAAACATATATATATATATATATATATATATATATATATATATATATATATATATATATATATATATATATACTACTAGGTTCAAAAAGTTCCCGGAATTTTACTACCATTTTCGTATTAATATATAACAAGGGATATTATACATTTGTTTTGTTGGTAACATTCATGATGTCATTTCCTTAAAGTTTGCTGATAATGGCAATTATTGGTTTGAGTTGTAGGCAATTGTTTATCATAGTGTTTTGTTTGTTCGTCGCATTTTGTAATTATGTCCACAGAGCAAAGTACAAACATCAAGTTCTGTGTTTTGCTGGGGACATGATCAGTATGGCTGATGAAGATGGTGATTTCTTAAACAAAATGAAACTGGTGCTACTTGTACGACCCAGTCCCTAAACGACAGTCATCTGAGTGGAAATCGAAAACAATCTCCTCGGAAGCAAAAATTTCCTAGGGACACTTCCAAAGGCAAAGTTATTTTAAATGTTATGTTTTATTTAACGACGCTCGCAACTGCAGACGTTATATCAGCATCGCCGGATGTGCCGGAATTTTGTCCGCAGGAGTTCTTTCACATGCCAGTAAATCTACTGACATGAGCCTGAATTTAAGCACACTTAAAGCAAAGTTATGTTGGAAGTTTTCTTCGACTCTCAGGGTCTCATGCACCATGAGTTCATTCCAGAAGGTCGTACTGTAACGAAAGAATTGTACGTAGAAACCCTCCGTCGCCTCTGGGACGCAGTGAGAAGGAAACGTCCAGAAAAGTGGGTAGAAAACAACTGGTTCCTTATGCATGACAATGCACCTGCTCATCGCGCAATTATTGTAAAGAATTTTCTTGCCAGGCACAACATAACTGCTTTGGATCACCCACCATACTCTCCTGATCTCTCACCACCTGATTACTTTCTGTTTCCCCGTCTGAAAAGTCATCTGAAAGGACGGAGATTCAATGCTGAAGAGGTTATCGCAAACGCGACGAGAGCACTAAGACGGGTTTCACAAAATGGCTTCCAGGCCTGCTTCCAGGAACTCTACACGCGTTGGCAAAAGTGTGTTGTTGCGGAAGGCAACTATTTTGAAGGGAATGCTGTAGAATAGTGTTTAAGGTACGTTGTTTCTATGATGCTAGCAAATTCCGGGAACTTTTTGAACCTAGTATGTATATACACACCTTTACTATTTAACTTATCACTGGTGTTTATTGTATTAGGGATATTGTTATTTAATTTATTATTTGTTTTGAATGCTATATTTATATTTTCTTTATTGAAGAAGTTTTTTAATTCATTATATATATATATATATATATATATATATATATATATATATATATATATATATTTGTTGTTAAGTATTGACCAATGTTTTGGTTTTTATTGTTGGATCTTACTAAGGTTGTGGCTGTCTGTCGTTGTGTAATATTTTCTTTTTTCCGAATTAGTTTTCGTATAAGAGTTTTACTGTATCCATTTTCATTTGCAATATCTAAAATTTTTTGCTTTTCTTTTTTGTATTTGTTTTTGGATAAAGGTACTTGTATTAATCTATTTGTTAGATAGTTGAACATGCTTTGTTTTTGATTTTGGGGATGTATTGAATCTGCAGGTATACTATGTGTTGTATGTGTTGGTTTTCTGTAGATGTCGTAACTTAATTTATATTTTTGCTTTATTATTCTTAGATCTAAAAACGGTATAGAATTATTCATTTCATATTCCACGGTGAACTTCAGATTTTTATATAATTTGTTGAATGAGTCGAGAATGGAATTGTCTGTTGACGTACTTTCATATATTATGATAGTATCATCTACGTACCTATAGTATGATTTTATGTTATGTTTATTTAAAATATCGCTATTTTTTTTTATCTTCTAGGTTTTGTAAAAAAATTTCGGTGAGAGTTCCTGATAGGGGGTTGCCCATAGCAAGGCCGATGTTTTGTTTATATATTTTCTGATTGAATGTAAAATAATTTTGTGAAGTGACAGTATTTAACAATCGTATTATTTGTTTAATTTTAGTTTCTGGTATTTACAAATTATGTAATTTTCCTTTAATGATGAGTATAGTTTCTTGAATTGGGATGTTTGTGTACAAATTTTCTATATCTAAAGACATTAATTTTGAATTCTTATTGATCTTTAATCTTTTCAAGTTATCTATTAAGTGCTTTGTGTTTTTTATGGTGTATTGATTTTTTATCTGTAATGTTTGTTTTAGCAATTTATCTAAGAATTTACTTTTGGACTGGCTCCCAAGTGTAGTAGACTTTCAGCTCACCCTGCACGCCTGTAGGAGACCGCTGCCCCTATGGGATTTCAGACTTTTCGTATTTCATACACATACGTAATCCATCTATCCAACCATCCATCAATCCATCCACACACACACCCACTGGCAAACGGAGCACTAGGCCTTTCATTTTAGTAAATTTATTTTACACAAAGCATAATTTTGGAATCTGTATTTATCAACAAACTCGAGATACAGCGATGAGATGTGTGTAACATATTATACAGGTTACTTACCAACAGGCAAGCGAGATAGAAGCCAAAGCAGGTACTTACCTGGAAAAAAAAGAATATTAGCATTATTAATGTTTATTCCATAAGATTTATAAACATGTGCACATCAAAGTTAAAAGAGAAACAATGGGCCGTATTAATGTACAGAATTATCTTGAAAATTAATACAAAGGGGACAATGTAACGGAAAAATTCGACGAACAAACTTCAATACCAATAGAAGTGTGAAGCACATGAGCAGGCACAAAAGTTATTCAACGTACTAATAAAACGGCAAGATTTTACGCTATATTTTTTTTTCCATACTGAAGTTCATATTGGTCGCAACTTTCTTCTTTACAATATCTAGGTATACGAAAAAACTTTCCCCCGTGTTTCGAGCTGAGGTAAAATCAGCCTTTGTTAGACAAATGGTACAGACAAATGAGAAGCTGTAAAACGAAACCCGTTAAGTGCATCTCCACTTCAGAGTTACAAGTGAATGAAGTATACAAACCTGGCTTTCAGGCACAGCTGCTTGTAAAGCTGATTTGAATAATTTCAAGGGAAAAATTGTTCCCCGGCTGGGTATCGAACCCGGGACATTTGGCTGAGCCCGCCAACGGTCTACCGACTGAGCTATCCAGGAAATCCACCAGATCCTGGCTCAATTCTGCGGTGTTCAGGTAAAGAGGTATAAGTCATTTTTTTGTGCAGATGGAATTTTATTCCCCAGATGAACACACAAGTTAAAAATCAAAAGAATACTAGCAATTTATGAGTTTTATTTGTGTAGAAAATTATTTGCAATAAGGATACGAAATTTAATTTTACTTTAACTCCAAACTCATTTCTATGACTTGTCTTCTTTCACTCAAACAACACATTTTATTCCCTTTATATCCACATACCTGAAGTGGGTTGATAAGGCTCAGACCTCAACATTGAGTGCACACTTTCTGTGCGACTTAAATTTGTGCTTTTCTGATAATGAACAGTAACGTGTATTACATAAAACTGGCTTGATTTGAATAATTTGAATTAAATATTTAGCTCGTTGTAGATCCCTTCCGAAAATGTGGTGTGCTTCGAACCTATCCAGATATTAATCTAGCTGTATCATTGTAATTTATTTTAATCAGCATGTGTTGCAGGAAAAGATAAACCCCAAATAAACATGAAAGCTTTGTATTAGGCCTATATGGGGCTTCAGTGAAGCGTTAGTTTTCCTACATAATTTTCCTATTTCCCAAAATCCATCTTTCGTCAGTTTTGAGAACTAATTACATTTCAAAATAAAACTAAACACACACTACAATAAACAATAGGCTATTACACGAAGGCTATCACCTGAAGTATTGCTCGCATATTTAGAGCTCAAATTCAATTGGTTACTAAAACCTTCAAGACTTACTAAAAATAATTTACAGATCTGATTCTAGGGTGTGTAATTTTCTGAGTACAGCTGTGTATTGGATATTAAAACTACTAACTATTGAGGTGGTTTGATGACATTATTACCATTAGAAATGAAATATTATTAAAGTTAATGCCATGATGTTTATATATATATATATATATATATATATATATATATATATATATATATATATCAGTTCCTAAGGAAAGACCAAAAGGTATTACCTACTGATAAAATAAGAGGCCTACAAAATTTTGTAATCTCTCGATCATTTTGGCAAGATCTCTTAACAGTGTAAAATGATTTTACCCTCTACATTTCAAGCTCTACATGCAGCAGCTATACCAAGATGCTATGTCTATTGTTCGAAAGCATAGCAAACCTGACTTTTTTTAACTTTCCCCTACAATCCACAATGACCTGAAATAGCTATTGCTTTACTCCCATATGAAAAACTCACTGATCGTCCTGACATTGTTACTTGTGTTTTCGCGTTGAAACTCGAAAACTGAAGCTGGATAGGTTGAAGAAAAAGTATTTAGCATAAAAAAACATTCAGAGGGAGTATATTTCATTGTTATGGAAGGAAATAACTTTCAAAATGCATGGTATTTTTCATTGAAAATAATATGCTGCACAAGCCATCAGTATAGTAGGAAGTTACATTCCCTTTCTCTCTTATACCGAATTTTGCACACCTCTACTCTCTCTTACTTATCTGTCCGATTCCACAGTCTTTCTCGATTTCATAACTTAAATACTCGGTCACAATATGATAACACGCTAGAAATACCACTCCACACATCATCTCTTTCACTGTTGCTACTTCTCGTCACTGGAATTCTCTGCCGCCTGAAGTCAAGGGCTGCCGAACTTTAATTTCCTTTAAATGTAAATTACAAAAATATCTTATGATGAGTTGCCAGACCTAACGAGTTGCAAATATTTAATAGAATGTGTTCAACTGTATTTATTTTTATTTTTTATTTTCTTTTTGTTTCTTATTTTTATTGTGTAACCATGTCAATCGTGTTTATTTATCACACTTAACGCCAATATTTATCCCACTGTGTTGTTTTTTTATTATTAATCTATTTTTGTGTACATTTTATTCAATTGTCGATTTCTGGTTTAATTATGCAAATCCTACTTAATTGTAAATCTAATACTAATATGTATACTAATGTGTTTATTTTTATTTTTACTGTGTACATTTTTTTTATTGAATTATCGGCTTCTGTTTTTATGTGATTCGTATTTGATTCCAACAACATTAATATGTATTTCACACCATGTTTATTTTTATTTTATGAGGTAAATTTTTATGTAACTACCTCTTTTGATCTCATTATGTACCTAAATTGTATCAGTATGTAATTACTTAATTCTGATCCAGTTTTATTTTCAGCTATGTAAGCAAGTTTTATCCTGGTTGAGTGTAAGCGAAAGCCTTACGGCCTTAACTCTGGCAGGTTAAATAAAGCCATTATTATTATTATTATTATTATTATTATTATTATTATTATTATTATTATTATCATGGTATATAACTTGAGGAATTCCTGAAAATTTTCGTGATTATTTCACTTCCACCCTGTATTTTACGTGAATCATTACCGGGTAAATTGACAAGTATATACTGAATACGATAAAGCGAGCCAAATGGCATCTGTGCACAGGGATTCACAGACGACGGCGACGTCATAAATGGAGTCGTGTACACAGACGCATCGTGTTACAGGTCGTATTACTCCAGCACGGGCTGCAAGACCGACCGCCTCCACGAATATCGCTGAATAGAATTATTCCTGCAAACTCGGAGAGCGCATGGGAAGTGACATATAGGGAATTGTTAATGAACGCGCAGAGTACAGCCATCCAGAGTAGAAAGGAACTCATATATAATCAAATAAAAGGGGGGAGGAGACGTGGGGGGCGCCCACTCCGCCACAATGGAAGCGCAATTCCCGTGTTTTTGAATACATTTGCACAAGACTCTCTTAAAGTTTCAAAGATTGATGTACATCCTACATATTTAATGAAAAATGATCGCAATATTGCAGGATTTTCATAAAGAGTCTGCGAGCTCACTTAAATCGACGTTGCGACGGTTGGAGTACCAGATATGGAAATGCCACCTGCACATGCACACCGCCTTCTAATAAGAGCGGCAGCAACGGGGATCAGCCAGGATAATCTCTTCAGCAATCATCCATTGCAATTGCAATTATTATTTGCTTGCTAACCGTGCTTTTCTACAACTCATCCTCTAAACCCCGAGGAGAGGAGAGGAGAGGAGAGGAGAGGAGAGGAGAGGAGAGGAGGGGAGAGGAGAGGAGAGGAGAGGGTTGGGGAGGGGAGGGATAGGAGAGGAGAGGTAGGGGAGGGGGAGGAGAGGAGAGAAGAGGGGAGAAGAGAAGAGAAGAGAAGAGAAGAGAAGAGAAGAGAAGAGAAGAGAAGAGAAGAGAAGAGAAGAGAAGAGAAGAGAAGAGAAGAGAAGAGAAGAGAAGAGAAGAGAAGGCGGAGCGGAGAGGGGAGGAGAGAAGAATGGTGAGGAGATGGGAGCGGAGGGGAGGGGAGGGAAGGAGAGAAGAGAAGAGAAGAGAAGAGAAGAGAAGAGAAGAGAAGAGAAGAGAAGAGAAGAGAAGAGAAGAGAAGAGAAGAGAAGAGAAGGGATTGGAGGGAAGGGAATAATAATAATAATAATAATAATAATAATAATAATGTTTAATAATAATAATAATAATAATAATGTTTTAGTTTCGCTGGCAGAGTTAAGGCCACATAAGGCCTTCTCCTCCACTCAACCAGCCTTAATCAATACAATACATATTTAAATTACAAACTACACTTAAAAGGTTCTCCAGCAATATTCTTCAATTTTAACAACTAGTAGACTACATATTTATTTAAATTTAGATAAACCTATAAGGTAAAGTAGTAACTTAATTTATGAGCTAATTTAATTCAATCAATTATAATTAATTTAATATTTGAGATAGCTAGTAAAATGATGAAAATTAATTTAATATAACCTTACTAGAACTATGTTACAGGGAGAAAACAAAAAAATATATACATATATATAAATCTAAAATATATATTAAAATATATTTTTATAATGAGAATATTAATGTAATTGCCATTAAAGGTTTTGTAAATCTATTTAGAGAAATTAATGATGATAATAAGAATGGACAGATGTTAGTTTCATTATAAGTAACAAATATTAATCAGCAATTAATCTGTTAAGTAAGAATTTATGTAATTTTGACCTAAATGAAGTCATTGTCCAACAACCTCTTACATCACTCGGGAGAGGAGAGGAGAGGAGAGGAGAGGAGAGGAGAGGAGAGGAGAGGAGAGGAGAGAGAGAGGAGAGGAGAGGAGAGAGGAGAGGAGAGGAGAGGAGAGGAGAGGAGAGGAGAGAGAGGAGAAGAGAAGAGAAGAGAAGAGAAGAGAAGAGAAGAGAAGAGAAGAGAAGAGAAGAGAAGAGAAGAGAAAGAAAGAAGTCGAGAAGAGCCAAAAGGAAGAGAAATTGTATAGAAGATAGGAAAACAAAAGACAAAAGTGGGAAAGAAGAAGAGCTAAAGGAAGTAAAGTGGAGAAAACCGTACAGAGAGGAGAGAGAAAATGTGGACTATATAAGATAAATGAAGAGGAAACGAAATGGACAAGAAATAAAAGAGGTGAAAAGACTTGCAACTGAAGACAAAGAGTCAGAGCGAGGTGCAGGAAAAGAAAAAAAAGAGAGTAGAGAAGAGAGAAAAAGAAGAGACAGCAGTAGAGAAGAAATTTTTGAATGAAGTAGAAATATAATGAAAATATGAAAGAGGTGTAGACGAAAGAAGAAGAGACAGAATTGGGTAAGAAAAAAGAAAGACACGAAGTAGTGATGTATAAGAAAAAGTAAAGAGATAATGAAGAAGAACAAATTAGAGAGGTACTCGGGAAAATACAAAAGAGACATCCTCTCTGTTTTCCTGGATTTTCCTATGGCATAAAAAGTATCCTTGCTTTAGCCCGCAGTGAATTGGAAGAGCATCAGACAGAAACTGGCGTATACGGACGACGCTGCTGTATGTTCTCACTGAGAGACAATTTAATTAATCCAACTAGTTTCTTGGGAATACCAAATTCAATAATTACATAAAACTTCTCTCTTAAGCGAATCATATGCCTTTTCCAAATGTACGAATAACTGATGTACGTAACCCTAAAATAAAAGAAATCAAGGAGTGTTAAATCTGGAGACCTGGCCGGCCATTCTACTGGTCCACGCAAACCAATCCAATGTCCAGAGAACTGTTCGTTCAGTCTGCTGCAACATTTCTGTGGCTTAACCCACTATGATGAAGAATTATATCAATTCTTTCCTCTCTCGATAATGCCATCACGAAAATCAAGAAATTTGTTAAAGGAAAGCTTAAAATAATCAGAACAATGCATTGAAACTGTCACAGGTTAACCAAACAGTAAAGCAGGAAACGTTTAATTTCCAGAATTGCATAAAAATACCTTTTCCAAAGCCTCCTTAGTACTGTACCATGTTACAAAATATCTGTAGATTATGTCATTATGATAGTTATCTTTAAATAACTTGAAAACGATTAGAGATATCTCCAAACGGATTGCACCATCGTTTTCTCAAAAACTTTCAGAGGATTCTGAGTAAGGTGGGTGCTCCTGTTATGGCCATGTTCCTGATATGGCCACCCCCCTATTGTGAGTTAGTTAACCAAAAAATCCGCTAAATTGCAGCAGAATCCAGTGAAAGGGAATCCTGGTATGTCACTTGATCGTTTTCCATCCAGTCAGGTTGAGCAATATGGCGTCAGTTGCCTGTTTTGCGGTTTTCATGTGACCTCTTCTTATTTTCCTCTAGCAAGTCTCCCTTGTTTTATGCATATTTTTCAAAGACTTGTTTCATGAAAACCATAGTACTCCATTCAGTTTTTAATGTTCTGTTGATTGGTGTTGTCGTTGATGGCGTATCTTTTACGAGTTGTTCATAATCAAACGATTTTCGTGAAGGCTTACCTGCTCCTGATATGGCCATATCAATTGCACCATGGCCATATCAAGTTCGTTTCACTTTTATTTTTTCACCTGACAAATTTACATGCCTTATAGCTGGGATTACGCAAAAATTTTGTATTTTGAGAAAAACAACGTATTTTTTTTATGGAAAAACCTGTTTTGACTACACTTTTGAATTATAAAAAGTGTCATGTTTATTCATTTTACACAAAAATATTTAATTTTAGCACAACTGTGCTATCAAACTGAAAACAATCACGATTTGTAGAACATGGAACAAGGGTGGCCATAACATGTGCACATGTTCCTGATATGGCCACTAGGTAGACTTTTGGAATTTGGGACTTTTTGGACAATTAAAGCTACTTTTATGGGGAAAGGAAATTGTTTTAAGAAAGTCCATTAGACTGAGAACGAGTAAGAAAAAAGTGGTTTACATTTTTTTCAAACTGGCGGCTAGAAAAATTCTCAAACTTTAGCATGGCCATATCAGGGACACCTACCATACTTACATGACTCTCTTTCTATTTAAAATTTCAAAGTTGCATTCAAAATGGCGGCTTTTGAGATAGCTGAGAGATAGAATCGAATGTGTTACTCGTGAGCATTTGGTCTTAGAAATACTGGTAACACCTATAGGAATCGAAAATCAAGCATATATGGAAGATATTTATGTGGTTCCATATTTTTTATCCATCCTGTATTACGCCTAAAACCACAGTGAATTGGAAACGCATCTGACAGAAACTGACCTCTACGACTCTGCTGTACGTTTCACTGAGATACATTTTAATTAATCGAACTAGTTTCTTGGGAATATCAAATTCAATAAGAATATCATATAAAATTTCTCTCTTAACCGAGTCATATGCCTTTTTGAAATCTATGAATAACTGATGCACTGTACCCTTATACTCTCATTTTCTCAATTATCTGTCGAATACAAAATATCTGGTCAATAGTTGATCTATTACGCCTAAAACCACATTGATGATGCCCAATAATTTCATCTACATAGAGTTAATCTTCTTAAAAGAATATTGGACAAAATTTTGTAAGATGTGAATAAAAGTAATATTCCTCGAAAGTCACTACAGTTAGTCTTTTCCTCCTTAAAGATGCGTACGATTATGGACTCCTTCCATTGTTCTGGTACAATTTTCTCTTCCCAAATAGCAAGTACAAGTTTACTGATTTCTCGCTTACCATTAAAAATATAAAATTAAGTTTTCTTCTCAGACGATAAGGTATCATGTATATTGGGTGGAGGGAGAACTTAGAATGTGTTATGCCATTGCATAATGAATGGATTTTTTAACAGGATCCGTTAGCACCAAGTAAATGAAAATACAGGGTAGGACAGTGATGTCAAAGCAAGCGCATTTTTCTGACCTTGACGTCGTGCGCGGGCATCAAGCGCTAAGTATTCAAAGAGGAAGGGTTGTGTATATGAATAAGCAGCCTGTTGGATTTAAAAAACAGTGGTGCACAAACTTCAGACGGAACGTGAAATTTTATGTCGTTATGGCTTCTTTCTGTTTGATATTACGTATATTGTCTGAAAAAAGTACTAACACCAATTTCTTAATATTGCAGTTGTGTTTTAAACGTTAATAACTGTACTACGTAAATGAAACACATCATTCATAAAGAAAGCGATATCCCCCCCCCCAAAAAAGAGATTGAGTATGACATGATAAGCTGGAATTGATGGTATCTTTAGCCTTATAAAAGTAATCAATAAACTAATCAAAACAATACTATAGGACAAAGCAAAGTTACCTAGGTATATGTTTTAACTGTAACTAATATTACATAACAAAACTCCTATCGCAGTATGCTTTCAAGGTGATATTGGTGCGCAACTTCCTATCATCAGAATATTAAATTATTTTCTCGAAATCTTCTGAAGTTGTAGAGTTGAAGTTTTTACAACATATGGGCACGTATCTTTTGTTTATGATGTAATAGTAGTTGGTTGCTTTGTTTTATTCATTTCCTTACAAACACTTTCCACGCGAATAATTTCAACAATTTCAATACACTATCTTCAGTAATACGTAGAGGAACATGGGGCAGGACGGGGTAGTTAATGTTTGAATGTTTTTATTTGGTATCAAATAATGTAAATGTATGGGTTTTTTGACATATATGCTTTTATTACACTGTAAACAAGTAAAAAAATATGCACTTCGAGTGAAATCCGGTCATTATAACCTTAAAATAAATTAGTTTTTCGAAATGTGTGTTTTGCCCCGTTCTGCCCCACGTATGGGGTAAAATGGGGTATCTATTTTTTTTTAAATAATTAAATGGCAAAAGTGACAAAAATTATATACTGAAAGTGTGAATACTACAACATTTTACAAGTTTACTTGAGAAAAAGTCATTCGACGTACTGCCCTGTTATGCCCCACCCCGTTTTGCCCCATAGTCACAATTTCTAAGTTATGAGGTATTGGCAGGAAAAATAACGCACGAAATTTAAGAAAGCTTCGGAATTAAAAGCCAGGTAAGCACTCTATAATATGACATTAAAATAGATTTTCTAAATAAATCTCATTAATACTTACGTGTGACAAGAGAACACTTTAAAGTTGCAAATGAATGATACAATATGATGCAGCAGCCGAATAACACACAACAGATGCAAGGAATGGCAGTAAGTGTTGTGTGATGATATATTTACATGAGTTGACGAAGTTCTAAAAAAATTCGGTAGATTGCACTAATTGTTGGGAAGATAGAGGCTATACCCCGTCCTGCCCCCCTACCCCGTCCTGCCCCATATTCCCCTATTTACGATACTTATATTAGATTTACGAAAACATTGTTTCATACCTGTAAGGCTACTAAATAAACATATCTGAAAATTTCACTTTTCTGTAATGAAGTTGAGAAAATATTCCTTTCGAATAAAAAGCAAGCTTGTGCAAAATTGAGCATTAAAATTAAAACTTAACATTCTTATAATGCACTTATAGCTCTCAGCCAAATCTAAAAATTAACATGGATACAGTTTTAATAAGTTCCCTTCCCTTTATCCATTGAATCAGTGCTGGCCATCCCTGAATATAGCTCGACCGAGCGGCATATACCACCTCTTTCGTCTGTCTCTTTCCTTACCACTCCAAAGCACTCAGGCCCTCCTGAGCTCTAAAACACGCACTTGCGCCTATGGGCATCAATTGACATGACTTGAGTAGCGTAACTGAAGCTAGCTATGTAGGCCTTAAAATTTCCAATAAACCAACTTTCAAACTTCATGAGCTACAAAATACAGCGTGAGCAGCGGTAACGTTGGGCAGAATCACACTTTTCGGTTTGTTACTTTCTAATCGATAGAAAGAAAAATCGAGAGAAGATGTATGGGAAGGAGGAAGATACCTGCAAATGAAGGTGAAAAAAAGAAAGCCAGGTGAAATTTCTGTCCCTGAACATTTTTCAAATCCTTATATAAGCATTAATGATGATGTTACCGTACGTCATGGATAAGGGCGGACGTTGCAGTTGACACACGGTTACCATTAAACGCAACGAACGAGGCAGGTCGTGCAAGTTCTTAATAAGCGCGCGGCTATGCGGAAGTGACGTAAATAGCCTCAGGCAACGCGCAACCTCTTTAAGATGTAATTCCGAGCGAAACCCAGGAGAGAGAAAGTGTTTATATGGGTGAGCTTTCCACGCATATTTCTACACATATGATATTACCTCGCGGAACATCTCCTCCTTAAGGGCAGTTTACATTGTATATTCTCCAGTTCTACGGCAGTAATTTGCGCTTTTCTTTCCCACCACACCCCTCCCCTTACCCATGGTTTAACCTCCTAAAGCTTTCCTCCCTCGCACTTTTCCAAGGGAGCGAAGAAAATGAACGAAGTCGTGCTAAACTGCCCAATCTAAAAGTGTTATTTTCTTTTTCGGATATATTCTGTCCACACTGAAAGTATGTAGAAATAACAGCTTATATCTTAACATGGATAAGGTTTATTAAATAAATTCCTTCTGCATTGTATAGGCCTAGATTAAGTGATGCTCTATTTCCACAATTCTCAATTTCCTTATTTCTCTTCTTGTTGCAACAACTGAATAAATCCTCAATGTTTTGATTATATTTAAGGATTCTACGTCAACTATGTTTCCGTTGATCTTCATTTTATCTTTTACTAAAGTTGCCCTAAATCCTTTATCTCGAGCTTCTTTTAATAATGGAATTAATTTCTTTCGTTTCTCTCTTATTTCTTTTGCAAAGTCATTTTCTATGTAGATATTTGTGCCTTTGAGTTGACGCGTATTGGCAATGATGTGTTCTTTGATAAAGTAACTGTTCAATTTTACAATAATTGGTATTTTCTTTCCGTTACCGACTGTATATGTATTATTTTTTGGACTTATGTCCAAGTTTAGATTGAAATAATTATTTAATAATTTTAAACACTACGAAACAAGTATCAATTCCTTTTTCATGATTGCACTCTTCAACACCGTAAATTACAATGTTATTAATTCTACTTTCACTTTCCCATTTTTTAACTATCGATTTTAACACCACCTGCTCTTGGATAACCTCCTTTAACTTATTTTCCACTTCAGTGTATCTGTTAACTAATGTACTGTATCTACAGGGACATCATTTTACTTTTACTTCAATTTTTATTGGACCTGAGTTTTTTAATGTACTTCGCTCCCACCCCTTCTACTAATGAAGTTCAACCGTCCTCCACACAGATCCAAGACAGCATATACAGTCATAGTTGCCTTACGGTCATAGTAAACAGTACGTTCCAAAAATATGTTCGCGTTTTCCAGTGACGAAAGAGCTTTCAATATTGAATCATTTTCCATTTGCCTACGTCGCATCCCGGTTTCCCCCACCTGCTTCTATTCGCCTCTCTGTAAATACTACTGGCTGGACTGTCTTAGCTCTTTTCTGAGAACATTAATTTCTGTTAGAAATTGGACGTCTACGTAATATTATACCCATACAATTGTTTAAAATAACTTAAATAAAAGGGCCTCGTTAAGTAATTAACTGTTGATTTCCTCCCTTTCTACGACGCTGCGACGTGACCACTTGGACGGACAGTAGATAGCAAGTCTGAGTAATTTTATCTTTTCGGATCGGGCAGAAGTAAAGATTGAATTTACAGTACGTAAGGTCTCTTTTATAGAGTAGGTACAGAATTATTTGAACATGAATTACTGATACGAAGTACGAACCTGGTAATTGGAATTACGTACAATAGCCTACAGTGCGATAATATACACATTAGAACTGAAGCCTGTATCGAAATGAACGGCCACCATTTTCAAAAATGTGTTTAAATATCCATATTATGATTATTTTTCAATTTAACTCCATTCTCCATAGTGTACGCCAATGTGCTGTAGACAGTATAATAATATACACTGCATAAGGAATACGTCCGCATGGAAAGCTCAGTTCGTGAGTAAAAACACTCATTGTTAATACTGTACTGTATTTTGATTAAACAAAAAACTAATGAAAATTATCAAACTCAAAATCGCGATATTTCCTACTTTACGTAAATGGATGAACTACTTTTCTTCCCTCCTATACCTAGTAATGTGATTTGTTTGTATTTTACGCCAGTATCATCGAACTTCAGACGTGGAAGTGGGTAGCAAACGGTGTTTCCGGTTCATCCAAAGCTATAAGCAGGTTAATATTAGAAATGTTAGTAAAAATAAAATGATGTCCCTGTATATCCTTTGTTACCTTGTTTAGTAGAACACTTGCCTTTTGTCTCTCTTCTCTCGATTATTTCATATAGTTTATCCATTCTCTTTGAAACACTTCATCACTGTAGACTCTTCCTTCTGTATCTCCAGGACCAGGGTTTAACTCCACATTTCCAATAATCAGTAGAATTGATAAAAACAACCGCGGCCATAAATATGTTGATTCTATCCGACACTATAGCATTTTCACCTTTTGAACATCTGCAACACTGACCTGCATTGAAGCTCCCGATTCGCGCCCTGTAAGAATTTAGGTCGTCGCCCATACCTTCTTCACACGCTAACCTACTTGTATATGCTGCTTAAGGTTGGTTCACAATAAACCGGGAACGAGAACCAGAATGAAAACGAGAAGCAGAGGACGTGAATATGAAAATTTTTGATTCACAATAAACCGAGAACGTAGACGACTATTCATGTCGATATGCATGTCAATGACGATATGTAAAGTCGATATAACGTATTCTGATGTTATTTGTGTATAATTGACTTATGGCGTTCTCTCATAAGTACAAGGCAGCCAACATAAACACAGGTTAACCAACTTCGAAATTTCAACTGAAACATTTCATTAGGTACTACGGGACTATAAATATGCCCATGCATCTTTATTATCACAACCTATTTTAAGTCTACCATAACGTAAAATAATTAGAGAAGAAATATTTGTAATAGAACAAAAATGAACACAACAGTAGTTATTGAATTGAAGCATGAATATGTAGTGTGTAATACAACCAATATAGTAATAAAATATGATTCACTTACGATCGGTGTTCAAAGATGCAACTATTGAAAGTCACATATTCTCCTTCATTTTCTCGTCTTTATACGAGGCGCGCCGCTTATCGCAAACGTGAGGATTTTCCTCAACACTCAATATTAGAATCTCATCAAATAAAACTTGCTCCATGATGCACAGCATAGAACAAAATAATGCATAGGTTATGTCACGGTCTTCTTGCTACAAAATATACGACGACAAAATAGCTTTTAGATGGTAATAGAATGAATCTAGTGGGCTGTGATCGGAAAAGTGAACGCAAAGTTGAAACTTGGCCAACTCTCCGTTCCCGATCCCGGGCTCCGGCAAGCTTTTCGTTAATTGTGAATGCTCACATTTAAATGTACACATTTTTACAATTTTACCGTTTTCGTTCCGATTTTCGTTTCCGGTTTATTGTGAACCAGCCTTTACTACACAACCGTTCTCCTCGACTGCACTTTTTGAACTGACTAGAGTAACTGAAAAAGTTTTTATTTCCACTAGTACACTTAAACATGAGCACCATTTATAGCTCAACAGGTACCAAAACGATACTCAACCTCCCGCCAGTTGTTCACCAACATATCAGGTGTTATAAGCTCAATTGCTTGAATGATACGCTGTCTCAAATCAATCAAATTACGAACTTTTCTGCTGTACACAAAATTTTTAATAAATTCCCACGCAAAAAAAGTCAAAAAGGAGTTAAATCCGGGGATCTAGGCGGCCAGGAAGTTGGCCCACCCCTACCAATCAAATTTCTTGGAAAGGTTACATCCTAAAAAGTTTTAACATTTCGGTGGAAGTGTGGTGGAGCACCATCCTGCTGAAATGTTAAACCTGGTGAAAATTGCGGAATAGCAAAGTTGTCTAGCATATCAAGGTACGTGATTTACGTGGGCTTCTAGCAAATGATTCACGCACCTGATCCACAGTCATTTCGGCCGCATGCTTTTTAGAATGTTTCCCTGTCTTTGAAATGAAGCTTCCATTATCTCTAGAATTCTATCCCACTCGTAAATGGATTTGCGTGTAGGAGGATCCACATTCCATTCCCTCCGTTTGCGCCGCTGAACACGCGTAACTGAATTCAATTCTGCAAACCAGAGCACGCATTGAAATTTTTGCTGTACCGTCCACATCTCTACTGACAAGGAACTAGACTGATAAATGCAAATTTTCATTCATGCAACAATAAGCTTGAAACGAAACATTGCACTCAACAAGGACTATGGAAAAGGTATGAAATGAAATCTTGGAGAATTTTTCTATTGATTGAGCCTTATCTTAAGAAATTATAATATACGGATGAGAAATTATAAGCTATTATTTCTGCATACTCTTAGTGTGGACACGGTGTACTTCACACAGCAAACTGAATGTCAAAGCAGTCGTACAGAATTTTTTAGAGAACCACTTCTAAAATTAGATTTTTAACGCTAAGCAAGCTTTTCAAAAATTGGTTACTATACAGTAGCGAGAGATAATTATCTTTTTTTGAACCCTAGAAGCATATTAAGAGTTCGCGTGAAAAACGATGAATGTTAGGCCTACATTTCTGTTAAGGATTAGATAATGATCTAATTGAGTCTATAACTGCAAGATGTAGTGCTGTTTCTATAGAAAATAAAGGAAAGGAATACTGTATTCGTGGTGATAATTCTCCTTTTTACCATTTTTCACAAGAACAACATTAAATTTCGCAGTGATCCATTGAATTGAGATAATGACATCAACCTTAACAAAACTGTGGCATTCATCGTTTTTCCCGCGAATTCTTCGTATGTTATATTTTAATCTCGATTCTACTTCGGCATAATATAAGGACTCAATGGTTCTATGATAAAGACAAGATCTCATATTTCTAATTTGGTAACAGACAACATTCATTTTCTGCTGTGTATGGTAAACAATGTTGTTTATTGTTTTGTTAAAATAGTGTTGTTAAAATACTGTAAAACAGTATACAATAAAATAAAATTTCAATTACCTGTACCTCACGTTTCTTTTCTATCCATTTTAGATGTAGATCTATTTTAATAAGTTGCATTGGAAAGTTGTGTAAAATATATTCTCTTTTGTCCAGTTACATGTCATGATTCTCATTCTTTCATTTCCCTATTTGCTCCAATACTTATTTTCAGCGGAAGGTAGAAGTCAGAGAGCTGCAGAATAGGGCTTGCAACCGGTTTACATTCGACCGGTTAGAGAACATGCGTCAAGGTCGATTCAACCGGTTATACCTGATGTTTTGCAGGTAGACAGAACACCAGGCGCACTTCATCATACATGAAACCGAAATTTTCTGAGTAGCCTACACAAACGGAGTAACAATTGAAGGGGATTTACCTTGTCTTATTAAAAAATGTGTTTACTTGATATAGATCTACAATTATTGATTGGACACTTTAATACACTTGTCTTCATAAATGAACAAATGTTTTTGCAAAACTTGCTAACTGAAAAAAACTAAATTTTACAGGAGAGACAAAACACTGTAGTAAGAACGTTTTGCTGTAGGCTAATTCTCACTCAGCAGAAAGAAAGTTTTGAAAAAACGATCACACTTTGACAAACTACAATGAAGAGAAATAATCCAATTTTACTAAGACGCCTTTAACATCATGTAGAGGCCTGCCTTATGTTAACGAATCCATCAAAATCTCTATTTTGCAAATTTTGGAGTTAGCAAACTTTGGAAAAACAGTCCTCATAATGGACACCGGTACCAACAAAGGAAATAAATGTAATGCAGAATATGAAACCTGGTGTGTAAATAAATGCAAGAATAAAATAAATTACAATTACTTACTAAAGAGAAGAGCAAATAAGTACATAGGCCTACATTCTAGTGTAATATTTACATTTTAAACTCAAAATGCATAAACTCAAAACCACTCTAAAACAGTGGTTGTTAATATATAATGCATTTAATTCCTCTAAAGATCTGCATTATTATTTTATTAACAAATTATTTTTTACGAAGATAGAGTTATTTGTAATTGTAATTGTAAATTTAATACTAATTGTAATTTTATTGTTGATATTGTAGTTGGAATCTCCTGGTAGAGGGGCAGAGAAGGCCTGACGGCCTTATCTCTACCAGGTTAAATAAATAAATACTAAATACTAAATAGAGTGTTATTAACAAAAAGAAAAGTACTCTGAAGTTCAAATGCTTGTACTTTCACGAAGCATGTTGTTGCCCTTGAAGGTATCCAACTGTAATACCTGGACTGGATGAATGAATGAATCTATGAATGAATCAACTAATGAATCAATGAATTAATCAAACAGTGAATCGATGAATAAATGAATGAATCAATCTATACATGAATGAATCAATGAGTCGATGGATGATTGACTGATTGTACTGAAAGAGGAAGTATTATCAATTAAATTTTAGGCCTACACGATGATAGACGCGTCCTTGCAAGGGCTCTTGTAACTCCTGCAAGGCTCAATGTGGTCTGCCTTTGCCGTCCACCCAAAAGGAATGAGAAACAACTCGAATATTCGTTAAACCGATCCTGAGACACTCCGCGAGATGGGAGAGCTTTGCATACTGACTATAGCGCCAGGCGTTCAATAGCAATATATAATTTCTATTTTTCGTAACAAGTTATGTACGACTCTAGTAGGATTAATAAAAATATAAATGGTTTATTTTAAATTATGTGGTTAGAGAAGGGGAAGGAAAATGTTTTATGCACGTAGTTATATTTTTCGCCACTTGGTGCGCTGCTAGCTGCATGGAGTAATTAGTTATTAAAACAGGTGGCAGCAGGATCAAATTCTTTATTAGCTCCTCTAGCGTTTGAAACGGGAAAGCCCTGACAAGTGCGAATCCATAATTTTCACAAAGTGCACCAAAAAACCTGATAGTAAAGTTACATTATATGGTCAGTCTCTACAATACGTTGATCAAGTTAAATATTTAGGAGTTACTCTTGACAACCGTTTACTCTGGACACAACAGACCAAATCCACTACAGTACTGCTAAAGCTACTGCTCGGACCTTTCAAATTTATCCATTACTACGATCTCCAGTGCTCAGCTTGAAACAGAAAA
Organism: Periplaneta americana; assembly: GCA_025594305.2. Lineage (NCBI taxonomy): Eukaryota > Metazoa > Arthropoda > Insecta > Blattodea > Blattidae > Periplaneta > Periplaneta americana. The sequence continues at coordinate 190,897,164 of JAJSOF020000001.1, read as the reverse complement.
CAAATCTTTATCGGCAATTAATTCTTCCTATTCTGATTTATGCTTCTCCCGCCTGGTTCTATGCACCTAGGACTACCCTCAAGCCACTCCAAACAGCGCAAAACAGAGCTCTCCGCATCATCCATGCCTGCGATTGGTTCACCACTATTACACAAATCCATGAAGATCTTCAGGTTGACTATCTCCACTCTCATCTGCTCCAAGCTACCAGACAATTCTACCAGAAACTTCACTTCAGCAATAACCCATTCATCTCATTTTAGGCAATTATGATCCACAACAGTTCACAAAATTCAGGACACCAAAATCTATCATTAATCCTTAGGCTTTTAGTTTTTGACTAGTTTTTCTTTATTCTCATTCTGACGGTATCACCACTGAATCTTGATTTAGTGGTTTTTCTCCCACTTGTTTTCCTCTCATGTTGTTCAGTTTATACGCGCAGGCAAAAAACCTAGTGGTTTTGACACTACTTCTCTATCAATTATGCATTTCAAAAAAAAAACCCGGATAGTTTCGCATCCGATTAATATTAATACAAGCCCGTATTCTTGTATCCCGTACTAGAGTTAATAATGAAACCTGTTTGTGTCGTATTGAAGTTCAGCAGTAAGTTTTGCAGAAAAAGTAAGCTTGAAATGGTACAAAGTGAACTGCATGCATAGATATAAATGTCAAATGTTGGAATAGAGAGAATAATGCATGACGAATGAGGAAAACGAGTTCTCTGATGACAATATGATCGGACGTGCCCCGGCAGACGTCATGACTGACAACGAAGTATTGACAGGTTATTACGTACCGTGTTTTCAAACCAATATGCATGATTATTTATATTCTGCCAACATACAAACACATTAATTCTCTCTGAACACACTTCACCTATTGATACAGGTCAATAGCACTACTACAAATAATGTCAATATGATTTACATTGAAAACATCACGTTCTGTTGCAATACACGACATTGTTTTTATTCCTGCTCTTCGTTAACAGTGAAAACTTCACAAACAAAATTCATCACCGACATATTTTTTAATATAAAGCCTATAATAAAAATATAAAACATCAAAATAAGTGTGGCGAACCTTTATTATTTATTTTATTGCTAGTAAGTTTGAAATGAATACAAATTAATAAATACAATAAAAGAGAAACTAGCCCACTCCTGAATGAGTAAGACTCGTGCTCAGGAGGGGATTCCAATACAGACAAAAATAAAATTAAAATTGAGAGTGAATACAGATTAAATAGTGTTTCTTCTTCAAAATCATATGTTATGCTGACGACGTAGTTATTTTAGCTGAACAAAAAGACGATCTACAAAGATTATTATACAAATTTCAAACAACAGCAGAACGATTTAACATGAGAATATCACTCGACAAAACCAAATCGCAAACAATTTCAAAGCAGCCGCCAAGATGCAAATTGGCAATCTATAATAAACCAGTAGAACAAGTAATGACCTTTAACTACCTAGGAACAAAAATAACAAGCAATAAGAACCCAGGCGAAGAAGCAAGGGAACAGATGATTAAACCTAACACAATATCAGGATTTTTAAGAGACATTATTTGGAGGAATAAATTTATGACCATAGAAAGCAAAACTCGAATCTACAAGACATGTGTAAGACCAGTTTTAACGTATGCAACAGAAACCAGAGCAGAAACAAAAAAAACTGAAATGATGATGATAACAACAGAGATGAGAACGCTCAGGAGTATTACGGGTTACACAATACATGGTAGACAAACAAATGAGGAAATTAGAAGTAAATGTGGAATACAAGACGTGACAAAATGGATCAAAGGTAGAAGAAAAGGATGGAGAGATCACGTTTCAAGAATGACAGACGAACGACTTCCAAAAATCGCGATGGTAGGAAAACTAGACACCCCAAGACCTTTGGGACGACCTCCAAAACGATGGAAAGAAAGCTGGTCCCCATAATCAGAATAGGCAACGTTGGAAAAGACAGGATTAAATCCTACAATACGAAGAAGAAGAAGAAAGTGTTTAATATGTTTAATACGTTTAAACCCAAACTATAAATCCAATACAAATTTTTATATTTTTTTTATTATTAATTTGGAGAGGATTCGTGGTTAAAATAATATTGGAATAAAATTTGTTTAATAATCTGGGACCTTGACTCACGCTATGATAAACAACTGCATTGGTTTTACATTTTGGTTCACACAGATGCAGAAAATTTATTCCTGGATGTATTCTTTTAACACTTACATAAACACTGATTAAGTTATTGAAAGAGTTAACTGTTTTAATATTACTGTTTTACTTTTGGGGGAAATTACTTCCAGTCCGTAGTCAGCTACTCTACCAACTGAGCTACCCGGCCGCCTAAATAAATAAGTAAATAAATAAATACATTTCTATTGTAGGTTATCGGCGTTTCAACACAAACAACCTGTTTTGATAACCACTTAAATAATAAGAAAAAAAAATGGCTATTAAAAACTTTGTTGTTTACTTACTTACTTACTTACTTACTTATTGGCTTTTAAGAAACCGGAGGTTCACTGCCGCCCTCACATAAGCCCGCCATTGGTCCCTATCCTGAGGAACATCAATCCATTCTCTATCATCATATCCCACCTTCCTCAAATCCATTTTAATATTATCCTCCAATCTACGTCTCGGCCTCCCTGAACGTGTTTTTCCCTCCGGCCTCCCAACTAACACTCTATATGCATTTCTGGATTCGCCCATACGTGCTACATGCCCTGCCCATCTGAAACGTCTGGATTTAATGTTACTAATTATGTCAGGTGAAGAATACAATGCGTGCAGTTCTGTGTTGTGTAACATTCTCCATTCTCCTGTAACTTCATCCCTCTTAGCCCCAAATATTTTCCTAAGCACCTTATTCTCAAACACCCTTAACCTATGTTCCTCTTTCAAAGTGAGAGTCCAAGTTTCACAACCATAAAGAACAACCGGTAATATAGCTGTTTTATAAATTCTAACTTTCAGATTTTTTGACAACAGACTGGATGATAAAACTTCTCAACCGAATAATAACAGGCATTTCCCATATTTATTCTGTGTTTAATTTCCTCCCGAGTATCATTTATATTTGTTACTGTTGCTCCAAGATATTTGAATTTTTTCACCTCTTCAAAAGATAAATTTCCAAATTTTATATTTCCATTTCGTACAATATTCTCATGAGATATAATCATATACTTTGTCTTTTCGGGATTTACTTCCAAATCTATCTCTTTACTTGATTCCAGTAAAATTCCCGTGTTTTCCCTAATCGTTTGTGGATTTTCTCGTAACATATTCACGTCATCCGCATAGACAAGCAGCTGATGTAACCCGTTCAATTCCAAACCACTTTGTAGTTTACACTCTTCAATACAGACTACGGTTTGATCTTTAGTGCACATCGTCTTCAAACATTACAATTTCGAGCTGGGTTCAGAAGTGAAATCACGACGATCTAGCCACGGAGCAAGACGAACTTCCTTCAAACGATTAGGCACACTAAAACACAATTGCAGTGGGGAAATAAAACTATTCTTATTTCAACTTTTTCTTCCCTCTCTACGGCGCCTAGTAAAAGGAAAACGTAGGGATGAGACAAAAGAAATCCATTGCTGTCATTATAAATGGAAATTGGGGTACGAAAGGAATACGTAATAACAGCGAAAGAAGCCTCCACCCTCCGGAGGCCCTGTCAGGTGGGGTTGAGGGAGGAGGGTTGCAACGCGGGAGAGAGAAGAATGCGTGAATAGTGTTGCGACTTCGGGGGTGGCTTGATTTAAGTCGCGAGAAGCCAAGTTTTCTGCAGAGAGGTTTTCAAACTCTTTTGTTTCCATCTCGGTCTTTTATTTGAAGAACAAGGATAGAAATTTTGAGTGTCTCTTTTCACCCCCTACTTCTCTTGCTGGTATCATGTCAGGTGAATTTTGAGTTTTTTCTTTTCCGTACGATGTATGAAACAGACTATCGCTTTCTGCAACCCAGTTCCAAGAACTTCTTATATATACCCGATTCCGTCTGAATATATGAGCCGTTCATAGCAGAAGTGGTGTAAGTCAAAATTGGGTAATGAGGTTTAAAGTAAAAATTCTGTAAAATACAGCGCAAAGTAGCAGCGGTAAATGTTTTTAATTTGTATGTATGTGTATGTACAGAGCGTTCGCCTACGGGTGGGGCCAGGGAAGCGGCCTGCCTGCGGTGTCGCTTGCGGGAATCGTCTATCAGTAACCTTCCGCTTTCTATACTATACTAAAAGCCAGGTTATGAACCGATTAAACCGGAAGCAACGTTCTGTTGCTCTTTTTCTGAGCTCTATTGCCAGAGATTCAAAGCGTGTTCAGAGTTTGTCACCGATATGTTTAAAATAACTACTGTCTATAGTTCTCGATAACACTATCAACAATATTAGTAATTAAAATTACTGTTTTTAAGAAAGCACGAGCTAATGACGCTGGTACGAAATGCGACTCGTAATGCACGTGGTACTGCAAATGAACTGAGAAGTTTGGCTACACTGTCTCCGTGATTCCGTTGCCAGATTTTCGTTAGCAGACGACATTTTCACGTGAGGTCCAATGAAAAGCTCCGTTCTCCTTCCCCCTCCGCCCCGCCATACTCAACGTGTCATCGCTGCACAGGCTACCCTCTAACCCGCACTTTCCTCTCGCCATGCCAACTACTTCCTGTTTAGTCGGTTCATAATCTGGTTTTTAGTATAATAGCATGTACACGAGAATTTTTCTACGTAGTACTAACCTTGTTATAAGCGATGTTGAAGTAATGTCACCTGAATCCACACGTTTCCGGCATCTTTTAGTAAAATTATCATTCACATGAATAAGTTATTCCTCGGTAATTTTCCTAATCTCTCATCCTATATTCGCCTTCAATTCATCTGATTTCATCAATTTTTTCTTCCGTCAATACTCTGTTTTCGCTTAGGAATTGTAGCATTTATCGACCTTGTTGTCCTTAATTTGTTAACAAGACGTCTAACAGTTTCTCTACCCTGAATTGGAGCACACGGATATTTCACTTCAAAAATGATTCTCTAGATATCTGTATTTTAGAAGATATCATTGTTCAGCCCTCCATAACAAAATTTCGTACAACAATCTACTTGCTGAATTTAATTTAATATCTCTTGCCAGTCGCAGATTACTTGCTGAACAACTTTTATTACATAAAATATTCAACGGTCTACTGGATAATAGCGAAATATTATCACAAATCCAGCTTAACGCTAGAACATCACATTTAAGAAATCGTCAATTGTTATATTATAAAAAACCAAACACTTCAGCACATAAAAATTCACCAGTGTTAAAAATGTGTTCAAATTTCAATGGAATACAAACATTTTCTTATTAATATACTGAAGGTAGTTGATTTTATATAATATTGCTATTTTTTACTCTGTAATTTGCCAATTATAGATACATTTTACATTTTTGGATATGATATCTATATTTAACTATTTTTCATGTATTTTATCTTGTATTTTTATTTATATCTATATCTGTATCTCTTATTTAGGTAATATCTATTTGTCTGTTCTTTTTTTTTTCTTTCTTTCTCATTTTCCATTTTAATTTGTATTTACACTTGTATCTGTTTCATCTCTTTTTTTCATGTTATCTATGTTTTTTTTTTTCTTTTTGTAAACGAATATCTGTACTGTCTATTATAATTGGGGCTTGCCCTGTTATAGGCATAAATAAATAAATAAATAAATAAATAAATAAATAAATAAATAAATTGCCTACGCACCTCTCTACATGACTCTGCTTTCAATTATGCATCATACATAAAAACTCTCTGTTCAAGCGTGAATTTTGCGTTTTGCATTGTTCACAAATTTTACACACACGCTGAGTATTTAAGCAATTGTGTTAAGAAACTGCCCTGTACGTAAAGACACTGCAACAGCTGGCTCACAACTGATAACTTGTCGACCTTGATTGTCAGCGTGTCTCAACAACTGCGCGCACAAAGCGGCGTATCAGCACATGCCGCTTTCTCGGCCCCAACCGTATGTGAACGCTCTGATTTATTCACACTGCAAATGGGTAAGTACCCGGTAGCAGTGGTAACTAATTACACTCAATAATTATAATAATAAAATAGTCATAATATCTATACTAATAATAAATCTGTAGCCAAAATTTTTCTGGTAATTTTCGATTTTCTAAAAATAATTGGTCCTAACATATATAATTAACCACCCTGAAACCGAAAATCGCATTTTTGAAATTTTTGTTTGTATGTCTGTCTGTATGTTTGTTACCTTTTCACCCGATAATGGCTGAACCGATTTATATGAAAATTGGAATATACATTAAGTTCGTTCTAACTTAGATTTTAGGCTATATGGCATTCAAAATACTTTATTTAAAAGGGAGTTATAAGGGGGTCTGAATTAAATAAATCGAAATATCTCGCTTATTATTGGTTTTTGTGAAAAGTATTTCATAACAAAAGTTTCTTTAAAAATGATTTCCGATAAGTTTTATTCTTTACAAAATTTTGATAGGACTGATATTTAATGATATACATGAGTTTTAAAATTAAAATAACGCCATCTAAGACGGTGCAATGAAATAACAAATAACTTCGTCTATAAGGGGCCTTGGACAACAACAATCGAAAAAGGGGCCTTGGACAGCAACAATCGAAAGCTATTAAACTTAGCCCACAATGTTTCTGTGTTTGTATGAAGTAATATAGGAAGATAAATTAACCGATTTGTATAATTAATTATTATTTCACCATTGGAAAGTGTAGTTTCTCTAGATGGACATATTGCTATAATGTTATTACAGTAACTTCTTAGTAAATCGAGGACAGGTAAGATTAAAATAGCTTCCTATGCACAGAACATTTGATAGGCTTTTTTGTACTTTCGTTTTCTGTATTTCTTAAAATAATATTTATGTAAACACTCATTTTAATCTCAGAGAATTAACGAACAACGAGATTTTATTGATTTAGTATGCAGTAATAGTATGTTAGCTTAGCAATCCATTATCCTACAGTAATTCCTATGTGCAAAATATAAAATTGTTGAGTAGGAAGAAAAAACACATTTATTCATTCCTTGCAATGGTACATAGGAGATCGTGAATTCTTACATTTTCGAAAGAAAGAAATATAATTACATATCACTGTTTATGCTGTATCACTATTTAAGTTATTTGAAGCTTTCAGAACCATAGTGGGCCAAGCGCCATTTACTGAAGACGTAGAAAACAAGGGTTAAAATTAAGTTATTACCACAATTCAATGGAACCATATAGCAAGTAATATAAAGTTTACACATTAAAACTAAATGATACGTCAATCTTCATTAAACTATAGTTGCGTGTAATAACAAATAAGAAACATGCTAAAGGAATTGTCATTGCACCAAATGAGTGCTCTCTGAACCAAAATGATCGCAATTTAATTATTTAAATTTTTAAATACCAATTAAGTAACATATTAAACGATTTATCCTTCTAACAAACACGAATGTTCCCTGGATCAAACGTCCTACTTTTATTATGTAATTACTTTATATTTATTTCTAACGGGAGCGCACGGGTAGGGCTAGTTAATAAAATAATAATAACAATATATAATCATATTAACAAGGAGCATCCTAAATTAAATGAATCACTTAATATAACATAATTAATTACAGTAAATCTAATTGATATCTTAACCCTAAGTGAGAACTTAAAAGCACGAGTATATAATGATATATGTTCAAACTTGCATAGGTACCTTTCAGCACTACACTCATTTCGCTATCAATTCACTCACTGCACTGGAACTAAGACACATTTTACTTGCCTATCCTGATTTCACTAACACTTCAAAAACATTTCTCTGTTCAAATACTTTCCACTGTCACTGTAAACTATAGAACTTCACTGACACAAGCACACTTCACTCTCGCAACACACTTCACAGACACAATACACTTCTTCACTGATACAACATTTCAAATAACAGAACATCAATTTGAAGCAAATCGTAATCAAGCACAGTTGTTTCAATAAATATTACGCTTATATACATGTCACATACACGAAATTGAACCAACTGTGGTAACTTTCGAGGAATATCACTTTTGTTGACGTCGTACAAAATTTTGTCCAATATTCTTTTGAGAAGATTAACTCCGTACGTAGATGAAATTATTGGGGATCATCAGTGCGGTTTTCGGCGTAATAGATCGACTATTGATCAGATTTTTGTATTCGACAGATAATGGAGAAAAATGGGAGTATAAGGGTACAGTAATCAGTTATTCATAGATTTCAAAAGGCATATGACTCGGTTAAGAGGGAAGTATTATATGATATTCTTATTGAATTTGGTATTCCCAAGAAACTAGTTCGATTAATTAAAATGTGTCTCAGTGAAACATACAGCAGAGTCCGTATAGGTCAGTTTCTATCTGATGCTTTTCCAATTCACTGCGGTCTAAAGCAGGGAGATGCACTATCACCTTTACTTTTTAACTTCGCTCTAGAATATGCCATTAGGAAAGTTCAGGATAACATGCAGGGTTTGGAATTGAACGGGTTACATCAGCTTCTTGTCTATGCGGATGACGTGAATATGCTAGGGGAAAATCCACAAACGATTAGGGAAAACGCGGAAATTCTAGTTGAAGCAAGTAAAGCGATCGGTTTGGAAGTAAATCCCGAAAAGACAAAGTATATGATTATGTCTCGTGACGGGAATATTGTACGAAATGGAAATATAAAAATTGGAACTTTATCCTTCGAAGAGGTGGAAAAATTCAAATATCTTGGAGCAACAGTAACAAATATAAATGACACTCGGGAGGAATTTAAACGCAGAATAAATATGGGAAATGCGTGTTATTATTCGGTTGAGAAGGTCTTATCATCCAGTCTGCTGTCCTAAAACCTGAAAGTTAGAATTTATAAAACAGTTATATTACCGGTTCTTCTGTATGGTTGTGAAACTTGGACTCTCACTGTGAGAGAGGAATATAGGTTAAGGGTGTTTGAGAATTAGGTGCTTAGGAAAATATTTGGGGCTAAGCGGGATGAAGTTACTGGAGAATGGAGAAAGTTACACAACACAGAACTGCACGCATTGTAATCTTTACCTGACATAATTAGGAACATTAAATCCAGACGTTTGAGATGGGCAGGGCATGTAGCACGTATGGGCGAATCCAGAAATGCATATAGAGTGTTAGTTGGGAGACCGGAGGGAAAAAGAAGAGGCCGAGACGTAGATGGGAGGATAATATTAAAATGGATTTGAGGGAGGTGAGGTATGATGATAGAGACTGGATTAATCTTGCACAGGATAGGGACCGCTGGCGGGCTTATGTGAGGGCGGCAATGAACCTTTGGGTTCCTTAAAAGCCATTTGTAAGTAAATACACGGAATTGAACAGTAAACAAGTAAATACTGGGAGACACCATTGTACTCAGAACGAAACATCTGTGGCTATGTCTAAATGACCTGAAATTGCCAGTTTCATCATTTTGTTACAGACTTTTTATTGCTGTAGTATAATATTTCATTAGTGCTGCATTAGGAACCATTATCTCTTTTCTTGTAGTAGCCTGGAAACGACAGAAAATTTAGCAGCTGTTCGTTCCGTTCCCGGCAGATCTCTCGACGGTACCCGGTGCAGACATGGCTGCCCGGAGATTGAAACTTTAGCACACGTCTTGGGATTCTGTGAACAGGGATTGCTCCTGAGGAACTCTAGACATCATCTTGTAAGACCCAAAATTGCTGCCGCATTAAGAAATAAGGGCTGGATAGTAGAAGAAGAAATCTCCTGTCTAGCTGAAAATGGGTCAACGAGACGAGTAGATATCTTAGCGTACAATGCTGACACTAAACAGGGCATCATTGCGGACCCCACGATACATTTAGAAGTAGAATGTCATCAGTCAGTCGAGGTCCACCTTGAGAAGAAGTCGATCTATGAGCCTACAGTCAACTATTTCAAGCTGAAATATGCCTTAATTCACGTTGAGGTATTCGGCTTGCTCATAGGTGCTCGAGGGATAATACCAGCTTTTTTCGAATAATTTCCACGGCAGTTTGCTCTGCCAACATCTCTGAGGGATGACATTGTGATAATTGTGTTAAAATAATCCTGCCAAATCCTAATTAATCACATGGTGCCACATTAATAGCAATTGTAATTTTTCACGCCCTTTTCTTTCTTTTCCCTCTTTAAGTTTAATAAATATGTTTACATATTTATAATCATTTTTTAGCATATACTGATACGTAAGGGCTACCCTCAATGGGGGCAGTTTAATATTATTATTATATCGGGAATTCGAAACATGTCTGAAGTCTTAATTGTGACAGGTGCAGAGTCTAGTCAGTTGTTCTGCAGAGCGGTTTCGTTGTAATTGCCCAACGGTAATTTGAGTTTTGAAAAGTTTTACTGTATGCTCTCGTTCCCACACTTGCTAATTGCTGAAGATTACACAAATTAACTAATTCATTATTCATATATAAACTCTGTCGTCCTTGGAGCTTATCTGATGCAACAACAGGCTTTGTCCAGACTTCTATCAGGGGAAGTTGACTATTGCATTATCATTTCACATTACCTTACGAACCTCTATGCATACTTGTATATCATTCGAAGTTATGACATGTATTGTAAGAGATGACACAACAACAATAATAATAATAATAATAATGATAGCAATAACTTACTTACAAATGGCTTTTAAGGAACCCGAAGGTTCGTTGCCGCCCTCACATAAGCCCGCCATCGGTCCCTATCCTGTGCAAGATTAATCCAGTCTCTATCATCACACCCCACCTCCCTCAAATCCATTTTAATATTATCCTCCCATCTACGTCTCGGCCTCCCTAAAGGTCTTTTTCCCTCCGGTTTCCAAACTGACACTCTATATGCATTTCTGGATTCGCCCGTACGTGCTACATGCCCTGCCCATCTCAAACGTCTGGATTTTAAGTTCCTAATAATGTCATGTGAAGAATACAATGAGTGCAGTTCTGTGTTGTGTAACTTTCTCCATTCTTCTGTAACTTCATCCCGCTTAGTCCCAAATATTTTCCTAAGCACCTTATTCTCAAACACCCTTAACCTATGTTCCTCTCTCAAAGTGAGAGTCCAAGTTTCACAACTATACAGAAGAACCGGTAATATAACTGTTTTATAAATTCTAACTTTCAGATTTTTGGACAGCAGTCTGGATGATAAGAGCTTCTCAACCGAATAATAACACGCATTTCCCATATTTATTCTGCGTTTAATTTCCTCCCGAGTGTCATTTATATTTGTTACTGTTGCTCCAAGATATTTGAATTTTTCCACCTCTTCGAAGGATAAATCTCCAATTTTTATATTTCCATTTCGTACAATAATAATAATAATAATAATAATAATAATAATAATAATAATAATAATAATACTTACAAATGGCTTTCAGAGAACTCGGAGGTTCATTGCCGCCTTCACATAACCCGGTAGTATAATCAGATTGTCATAGGTCAACAGAGTGCCAATTAGCTGTTTGATTGACTGTATTGGAATTATTTTGAGAATTTGTCGCACAGCAGCCAAAATTGTGTGCTGATTAAGCTACGACGCGAAATGTCCCCACAGATGGCGACTGTTCCATTCAGAAAGGCAAAGAAGTAGAACTATGGCGCAAATACAGTTTGTTTATACACGCCTGCCACAATTACGAAGCGTGTGTGAGCAGAGGTGTGGAGGCCGATCATCGCGTGATGTTGATGGGATTGTAATTCACAGCTCCTAGCTTGTGTGCAGGTAATAGTACGTCAGCTGTAATAGCAGGAAACACGACCGTGGCGTGGGATGTACTTAGCAGAAACAGAAGCGAAGGAAGTGTGTTCGACACGCCAGAACAAGACTCACAACATGTGGAATGTCATAAAGGTAACATTAGCCCTCTGTCCCAGCCCTTAACTACGGCAGTGCTCCACGATATTTACAATCAGAAACACGGACGTCCAGGATATAGATTTTGCCGTTACGTTTACTTTCGGAAGAAAAAGGAAAGAGACATCATTAGGGTAAAATTTATCCCAAATTCGTCTGTCTCACAATTTACTTCCATTCGGTGCACCTTAAAATTGTTTCTTATTTTAAGGTTAGACGAACATTTATTTAACCATCTCCTACTAATAATAAATCTGTAGCCAAAATTTTTCTGGTAATTTTCGATTTTCCAAAAATAATTTTTGTTTGTATGTCTGTCTGTCTGTCTGGATGTTTGTTACCTTTTCACGCGATAATGGCTGAACCGATTTATATGAAAATTGGAATATAAAAAGGTCGTTGTAACTTAGATCTTAGGCTATATGGCATTCAAAATACTTTATTTAAAAGGGGGGTTATAAGGGGGCCTGAATTAAATAAAACGAAATATCTCGCTTGTTATTGATTTTCATGAAAAATATTACATAACAAAAGTTTCTTTAAAAATAATTTCAGGATAAGTTTTATTCTATACAAAATTTTGATAGGATTGATATTTAATGAGATAAATGAGTTTTAAAATTACAATAACAACGCCATCTAAGGCACTGTACTGAAATAAAATCAAAATGACTTCGTCTATAAGGGGCCTTGGACAACAACAATCGAAAGCTATTAAACATAGCCTAAGAGAATGTTTCTGTGTCTGTATGAAGTAATATCGGAAGCTAATTAATTGTTTAATTATTATTTCACCATTGGAAAGTGTAGTTTCTCTAGATGGACATAATTCTACAATGTTATTACAGTAACTTCTGAAACATACAGCAAGTAATATAAAGTATACACATTAAAACTAAGCGATATGTCAATCTTCATTAAACTATGGTTGCATGTAATAACAATTAAGAAACATGTTAAAGGAATTGTCATTGCACCAAATGATTGCTCTCTGGACCAAAATGACCGCATTTTAATTATTTAAATACAATTTAAATTAAGTAACATATTAAACGATTTATTCTTTTATCAAACACGAATGTTCCCTGGATCAAACGTCATATTTTAATTATGTAATTACTTTATATTTATTTCTAACAGGTGCAGCGGAGCGCACGGGTACGGCTAGTGTATACATATATTGATATTATTTATTTTATTTGATATTATTTATTTATTAATAGTTCAAAAGTACATAAACTTAATCTTAAAACTGATACATTCACAAATAATGATAATACACAATATTTACACAATTTAATAACAAATTTTCTATTATATAATTATTCAACTTATGTTGGTTTAACTTACACTTACTTCTGGTTTTAGTGCAAGTTTTCACCCTATCGCATTCAAAACTTGTTTACATGCTAAGATAGAAATTCTCATTTTTTTCTATAATAAACAAGTGTATATAAATCGTCCTTGCTGCTATATTCATCTAATTATCTTTTACCACAGTCATATTTATATTTAAATTTCAGTTCCTCGTTTACACAATACTTAACTATTTCATGTAATAAATATCGCATAGAGGTTAGCAGATGCCGACAATATGTGAACAAACAGAATAGCTGAATCAGTACATTCTGTGTGAATATGTAGGGCAGTGTCTAACCTCGTGCTTACGCTTGTCAGCATAATCCTCGACGTAACCTTATTACAGCTGTCAGCTTACGTGTATACATATAATGTAGCCTATCTTTAAATTTTCAATGTCAGTTGTTATAGAATCATCATGACTCAATGAACTGGTCAAAACAAATTGGAACTGAACAATATGTACATCTGACAAAAGCCACTTTTTCATATCTAGATACTTTAGATTTAATTAAAGACACATAATTATGACACAAGACGAAATATTAATTCAACATTAGTAGAACCTAAATGTTTCACATCTGCTGGTCTAAAGCATAGCATTAATTTTGGCCTTCGGTTGTATAATTCTGTAGCTAAATTACACCCAGAACTTCTAACATGTAACCCACTAACATTTATTTATTTTGCTAATAATTGTAACATGAAATATAATATATACAGAAAAACTTTAGCTCGCCCCTGAAAGAGTAGAACTCGTGCTCAGGGGCGGATTCCTGAATTGAAATTAATATGTATACAATACAATTTGTCTTATGTCTACTATGCAATTAGAATATATAAATTTAAATTTACATTTTTTCAATTTTTTATAAAATCCATACATAACTTTTTTCAATTTAATACTAGAACTATTAGAACTGACAAGATTAGGATATTTAAATATGCATTTGTTATATATTCTTAGGCCTAAATTACTACTATGATTAAATACTGTAACAGTGTTGCATTTTGGTTCAAACAATCTTAAAGAATTCGTACTCTTTGTTTCATAACTATGAGAATACAATTCAAAATTATTTCGATTTTTATGTATGAATTTTATCAATACAATATAATAAATATGTCTTATGTTAAGTACATTAAAGTCTAAAAGCAATTTTTGAGATGGAAAATCAATAGGTTTATAAAGACATATTTTAATTATTTTGTTCTGTAATAAATAGAGTGGATTAAAATTGATTTTAAATAAGCTACCCCATCCTATAATACCGTACATAATTACCGATGTAACAAGAAAATTATGAACGTGTTAACGTCTTCAATTTCATTAAATAAATTTATAGCCTATGGGCATTAATTAATCAGCCTATATTATATTTTTATTCTATAATTTTGGAATATATATTCTTTCATAAATTGTCCTACTTTATTCACGTGCGATATTATTCTTTTCTATGTTAATATTATATTATATAATTTCATTGCAGCCGTAATTTTAATTTTAGTTCCTATTTTATTTTATTTTCTATATTCCCCTTATATTAATAATAGGCTATATCCGAACTACGACCGAACAAAATCGGTCCTCAAATTTTGTTAATATTACTGTATCTTCTTTTTTATAATGATTGCATTATTTTATTTCTATTTCTATTGTTGTAATTATATTCTGTATTCTGTATATTTAAATAAAAATAAATAAATAAATACATTTCAAAATTAAAGTTTGGAATTAACAAGTGAAAAATTGTAAATGCTAACACAAACTTGAAACAAAACAAATTAGAGCCCATCCTTTACGAGTTTCTACACATTAAAATCAATGATAGTAAATATTTTCAGTGTTTCAAATGAATAATTTTTCTTTTTTCTGACAAAATACGTTTTCTTCTTTCCAAGCGACGCGATCACTACCAAATTCTTCTATTGGAGCAATCATTTCCAATCGCCTAGCTTTGTTTTGTTTTCGCATGTTCACTAAACAACGATGGATGCCGTCAAGCTATACTCCATAAATACACTTGATTGTACTTGTCACTAGAGAGTTCTTGAAATTTATATTTTCCCCGCCGTTCATAAAATATTTTGATATGATACCTCTTGCACAAAAGGGGAGATCTATAACTGAAACGTGATTAATATATTTCAGTATTATTTGTATTTATCCTGGTAATAATGAACAGTTTGACTCGTAGACATTTTGTTTTTCAGCATAAACTTCCCATGATTGTATGAGAAGATTCGAAGAGAACGGCAGTTACGTAGACCTTTGGCTCCCCCCTACTACCAACAATGCACAACACAATGTCAATACGGCGGTTGCTGTCGTCTGCGATACAACGAACTTTTCTGTTGATTTTCGAGTTCATTTTTTTCCTAGTTATTACATGCTTATTTAAGTTGTGTTAACTCTTGCTAAGTGGTTTTATATTTTATTTTATCAGTCCTATAGCCCCGTCGCTCTAATTTCCGGCAGCCAATCGCGTTGCAGGTCGGCTACATTTAAACGTGTGCTTCTTGTGATTCGCTGATTCATTTCTTAAGGCTCGATAAATACTTAATATAATTGCCCGCCATTTTAGCTCTTTAGTTGGCGTTCGCAGAAAGCACACGAAGACGTTATTTGCCGCTCAATTATTTGCTGAATTACATTGCGTTTGATTTATTATCATAGGAGTTACGACATGATAATGTTTAACGGTGTTGCATAAACCACCAGAAAACAAAACAAATGAACTTCAGAAACGGCGGCAAACAAAGAAAAAAAGACACCCTGACACTGCAGAACGAGCCACTTGAGGTAGTGCAAAAATTTAAATATTTAGGAGTAACACTTCAAACAACACTAAAATCATACAGAATCCACATTCAAGAAAGAGCAGCCGCTGCAATAAAAGCTATGTACAATATTAAGAATCTGCAACAACTAGAAACAAAACGGCAATGACCTTATTTAGGTCAGCTATAGCACCAATAGCAACCTACGGACTAAACATCATATGGGGAAACTTAACAGTCAGCGACATGGGAAAAATTGAACGAGTCAAATCATCCTTCATGAAAAGAGTACTAGGAGTAGGAAGAACAACTCTCTCGAGACTAACATACGAACTAATGAAGGAACGCTTCTTCATCGAAGATATTAGAACACAACTCTGCATGCCGAACACCCCAGCATACGAGAAAGCCCTGGAAGTACTCAGAGGAAAGAAGAACGCCATCTGGAGCGAGTTCTACATAACAGACGCCATGACAACCAGAGACTGGGCAAACACAAACTACGAACTGAGACACATAGTGACCCGTTACGCAGTACATGGTTTTCACCATAAGATCTGTACCACCAAGAGATACCACGAACCCAACGACGAATGTGTGTGTGAACTGTGTCAGAAGCCATGTGGACGATATCACGTTGAAAACTGCCGAGAAAGGAAAACCTCGCTCACAAACTTCTGCAAAGACTAACCTACAAATCCTATGCACATTGTGCACATTTCATTTCATCATCAAATAGATTCCTCGCATGGTAGCTCGGCAACGTAAGAACAAAAATGCCGAATGATACTACCTACCTAGACTTTATAGAGCCTTCACTTTCTAAGACGTAAGCAAAGAGGCGGAGTCACGCCGGAAATAACAGCGTCGGGACTATAGTATTTATTTTATTATTGTAAATATTTGTTTTATTACTATTATTATGATTATTATTATTGAAATAATTTGTATTACTATCTTTGTATCATCTCCGTCACGGTTATTCTATTATTATTATTATTATTATTATTATTATTATTATTATTATTATTATTACTATTACTATTATTTCTATCATCAACATTATTAGTGAACCCTGTAAAATTTATGTAGACTACTGGACTGTACCCGAGCACGAGCATATGCTCATTTCGGGTATCTATTCATGTGTATAATTTCAAATGTTAAATTGTGAATAAATTTGAAATTTGAATTTTGAATTTGAAATCTACATTGTTACGGATTACTTGGAGGCTTTAGATAACCAAACGCAGAACTCTAGTTATCAAAGAAAATGTCTCTGTAACAAAATAATAATAATAAACGGTATGAAGAAGTAGAGAATGAAAACAGGCAAACGGTGAAAAGATGTCACGAAATTCAACGCTACGGAATACAGATTCACAACGATTTTCTACGTAGAAGTAGACTTGAGAACGTCACGTCTTTTTCACAGGACTGTACAATTCGTGGCGTTGTCTCACTTTATGAAACAGATGTTGCACACTCGTGGGCGGTGTAAGACATCTCGGTTTGATTTGAAAATGTCCTCTGGCCATCCCATCTACCTGAGAGAGGGAGAGGCCCTCTCTTGCTCTTTGGCTGCCGAGGGAGAAGCGTCGCTACGCGGTGCTGACCCTCCCGCCAGAAACCCTCAGGCGTCCCCTTTGTGCATCTCCAATGACCAAACCGCATCGTTTGCGCTGCCTGTCTACCTTCTGAAAATACTGTAATGTTTATGGCGAGAGTAACTGGGGGACGAAGTCCTCTGCAGCATTCATTGTCGTCCCCCACGTGCAGGGATTTTTATTCTAAAAGCGCTGTTCCGTGTGTGAGATCTGAGGACTACGCAAAAGCTTCTGGAAATGGATGCTGTTTAAAAACGTACATGACAATAAAAGTCCGATGTTTTGAATCTTCTTCACTGCAATTATTATGAGTATGTGGTCTCTTTGAACAGTTAGTCAACTGAGTTCATTTGGCATTAACAGATTCTAGTCCCAAAAGAGTTATTTCTATTTTTTACAACACATCAACTCCCATATAAAAAGGTTTCTGAAGCACAGCGTTAGCATCGACGTTCTCAAATAATTTGAGCTATGTTTAAATAGCCTTCGCCTACAATCAACAATTCTAGATATCGTACCTCATTTATTAGCCAAGCGGCTTCCTTTGTGTTCTGCTAAGTCTATTTTTGATTGTTAGTAATCCACGTGGAGGTGAGAAATACATGCCATTTGGAAATGCTGAAACATTATTGACAAAGAACTTGTGCAGATTTCTTTTGATTGGAGCGGTAAAGGAATTAACAGCACTGCTACTTATTCACGTGGAAGTGACAAAGATATGCCATTTGGAAATGCTGAAAGATTATTAACAGAGAACTGGTGCCGATTTCTTTTGATTGGAGCGGTAAAGGAATTAGCAACACTGTTAGTTATCCACGTGGAAGTGACAAAGATATGCCATTTGGAAATGCTGAAAGATTATTGACAGAGAACTGGTGCCGATTTCTTTTAATTGGAACGGTAAAGGGATTAACAGCACTGTTAGTTATCCACGTGGAAGTGACAAAGATATGCCATTTGGAAAAGCTGGAACATTATTGACAAAGAACTGGTGCCGATTTGTTTTAATCGGAACGGTAAAGGATTAACAGCACTGTTACTTATTCACGTGGAAGTGACAAAGTTATGCCATTTGGAAATGCTGAAAGATTATTGACAGAGAACTGGTGCCGATCTTTTTTTATTGGAGCGGTAAAGGAATTAGCAACACTGTTAGTTATCCACGTGGAAGTGACAAAGATATGCCATTTGGAAATGCTGAAAGATTATTGACAGAGAACTGGTGCCGATCTTTTTTGATTGGAGCGGTAAAGGAATTAGCAACACTGTTAGTTATCCACGTGGAAGTGACAAAGATATGCCATTTGGAAATGCTGAAAGATTATTAACAGAGAACTGGTGCCGATTTCTTTTGATTGGAGCGGTAAAGGAATTAGCAACACTGTTAGTTATCCACGTGGAAGTGACAAAGATATGCCATTTGGAAATGCTGAAAGATTATTGACAGAGAACTGGTGCCGATTTCTTTTGATTGGAGCGGTAAAGGAATTAGCAACACTGTTAGTTTCCACGTGGAAGTGACAAATATATTATGCTATTTGGAAATCTTGAAAGATTATCGACAGAGAACTGGTGCCGATTTATTTTGATTGAAGCAGTAAAGGAATTAGTAACACTGTTAGTTATCCACGTGGAAGTAACAAATACATGCCATTTATGCTGAAAGATTATTCGCAAAAAATTGGTGCCGATTTCTTTTGATTGCAGCGGTAAAATAATTAGCAACATTGCTCTAAAAACTGAAAAAAAAAAACACGAATACCAAACAAATATTCTGCCATTGAACTAATTAAATTAATTACTTCATTCATTCTTTAAACATGGTAAATAAATCTAACTGCAATAAAACTTTCAATTTGCTTATACTGTATATACAAATGAATTAAACTATAAAAAATCCTAATCAGTAACAACAAATATTCTTTGGGTCAAAAAAGACTCCAGATAAGTAGCATTAAATTCTACAGCAGCTAAGTTGAGAGGGTTAACATGTAGTAACAGTAACAATACTAGTGATACTAGTAACAGTAGTAGTGGTAATAGTAGCAGCAGCCCTGGGATCCTCTCCGCACGGCGAAAGTCTGCGAAACGCTAGACACCACCACGTACGATCAATTATAGCCACTGCCCTTAAAGATGCCGATTGCAACACCTTTGAAGAAGTACATGGTCTCTCCGTCACTGGCAGTACACGGCGCATAGATATAATAGCTTTCAAGGAATCTACAAGATATGGATTCATAATTGATCCCATTGTGCGTTTCGAAACGAATGAGGAACAGCCAGCAGAAGTGGATAAGGAAAAAAAGAATATCTACAATCCTACCATTCCATATTATCTCCAAAAGTACCATCTAGAAGAGCTTGAAGTAATCGGACTTCTGGTTGGAGCAAGAGGTACCGCTACTCTCTTCATGAAAGATGTGTTTAAGAGGCTTGGAATACCTACATTTATTATTCGGATTGTAACTTTAGCTGCATTGAAAGGGTCAATTGAGGACCGTTTTTGCAAAACTTGCTAACTGAAAAAAAAAAAAAAAAAAAAAAACAAATTTTACAGGAGAGACAAAACACTATAGCAAGCAAGTTTTGCTGTATGTCTCACTTATAGCAGAAAGCAATTTTTGAAAAAAAACGATCACACTTTGACACACTACAATGAAGAGAAATAACCCAATTTTACTAAGACGCTTTGAACATCATATAGAGGCCTGATTATGTTAACGAATCCATCAAAATCTCAATTTTGGAAATTTTGCAGTTAGCAAGTTTTGCAAAAACGGTCCTCAATTGCAATCCTGAAGCATCACCTATATTCGAAATGAAACCAAGTTCATTAGCATTCTTTACTTTTTTGTAACACTTGCCTCTCTAAAACTAGGTATATTTCCACCAATCACAAAATGTATTTGCAGCTATGTACTTGTAGGAGTTTCATTGTCAAAACAAAATTAATGGTTCACTGAACTTATAAACATTTATATGGTTAAGTACTCTTTGTCCCTTGTGGCAGCTCACGAATAGTGAGAAGATTTCTAAATTAATTAGTAGTAATTGCAGCAGTAGCATTAGTAGTAGCAGGAGCAATACTGATAGCAGCAGTAGTAGCAATAGTAGGAGTAGGAGCAGTAACAGTAGTAGAAGTAGCAGTAGCAGCAGCAGTAGCAGTAGTAGTAATGGTGGTGGGAGGAAGAGTAAATGCAGAGAAGTACAGGGCTACTACAAAGGCTTTACCCGATTCCATAGCCTTGTACATTATGAAAAGTATGAGACATACATTATTGAAAGTTATACCAATAAAAGGAGAAACTCATCAAGTTTTTGGTCCATCAACTGCTACAAGTGCTCGATGTGATCCGGTTATTAAGTTCTTCAACATAACTGGCAAAGGAGGTACATACACTTGATCTTTGACAAACCCCCATATAAAAAAATCACACGGAGTCAGATCTGGCGACCGAGGAGGCCAACGGAAAACACACCGATCGTTGTGAGAAGCCCGTCCACACCACGTTGTGGTAGATGCTCATTAAGATACTCACGCACTTCCAGATGGAAATGTGGTGGAGCCCCATCTTGTTCAAATAAAAACCCTGGTTTATCTTCATGTAACTGAGGCATCAACCACTGCGTTAGCATGTCCAGATAAATTCGACCAGTAACCGTGTTTTCAGCAAAAAAGAAGGGTCCATACACTTTAGCACATGACATCGCACAAAACATATTGACCTTGGGTGAATCGCATACATGTTGTAAATGTTGTTAATCTTGAAGAACTTAATAACCGATCCGTGCGGCAGTGGCTAGAGTTGATCGTGATATGCTCCAGCGGGTTTGGCAGGAGTTAGACTACCGAGTGGATGTTTGTCGAGGAGGTCACATTGAGCACTTGTAGCAGTTGATGGATCAAAAACTTGATGAGTTTCTCCTTTTATTGGTATCACTTTCAATAATGTATGTCTCATACTTTTCATAATACAAGGCTATGGAATCGGGTAAAGCCTTTGTAGTAGCCCTGTATAATTGGTGGTAAATAAGTAATGAGTATAATAATGATGACAATGTAGTAGCAGGTCTATATTTTGAGCTGTGTATTTGAGAGTACGTCAGCAGTGGTTATCTCTGCTTGCTCCACGCACTGTACAAAACGCTCTTGCATATTGGGAAAGATAACCGTTGTTCTCCACTGCTATTACCTCTCTCCCCTCGTCTGCAGGTTAAAAGCTATTAACATTTGGGCTGATGCCGCGTGTTACGCCAACTTGACTTGGTCGAGCGGTCGTTATGTTTTATGGTAATACTGCGTTCCTCTTTAACCTGCTTTACATAACGTAATAGGTGTCTCGCACTGCCGTGCGATTACAGCGCTCTGCGGAGTAATTCCTGCCGGGAATTAATTGAAACAAGTGAGAGTCTTGATGCACTGACCCGTCTCTACTTCATCGGTTCTCAGACTTCTCGAGAAATTCTGCAGTGACTGAAGGATATATTGCATGCGATAGTATTGACTATTACACTTTTACTACATCATACTATTTTTGACCAATAAAACGGTACGAAAGGACGTATTTCAACCAATCATGGCTGCTTATCGCACAATTTTATCGCGTCCCTAGCATTTGTTTCTTTATTTGCCAACATTTGAAACTGCGCTGGTCTGGACATAAAATATATATATATATATATATATATATATATATATATATATATATAATTACAAACCACTCCAATCGATGCACAGCAGTTTCAAATATGACTCGCATTGGCATTCAAGAACAAGAATTAATAAAAATCACTGATCATACCTATGCATCTTCTGAAATCCGATTTACAAATAAATGAAGAGCACCATTCGGAAATCCTGAATAAGTTGAATACACCATGTAGGCCTAAATCAACGAGTTCCACTTCCATTACGCACACGTCCAATATAACATCAATTGAACCACCAACCACATTCAAATTTGAAAATTGTACATTCAATAATTATTCCTTTTAAAATTATTCATTCGGGAATCCTGAATAAGTTGAATACACCATGTAGGCCTAAATCAACGAGTTCCAATTCTATTACGCACACGTCCAATATAATATCAATTGAACCACCAACCACATTCAAATTTGAAAATTGTACATTCAATAATTATTCCTTTTAAAATTATTCATATTTATTTTTTTATGTCATCGTCGTTAATTAAAACTTTTCTAACACTTGTGGATATTAGTTAGGTTATGTTATAGCTTCTGCTATATGATATTATGGATAGTCACGTATCAGAGATTGTTTAATATTAAGATTTATTGAAAATCATCTGTCAAGTGAAGTTGATTACTGGGATTCGGATAATTGAAGTGGAATGTTGCATTTTAATAAAAATGAAACTGAATCAACAAAGCCCCCTTGACTAGTAACATTGCCATCATGTATAATAGATCGAGAACTTCTCGACGAGAAGGCATTGATCACTACTGTCATCGAGCATGCATCTAGCGTAATATTTGTAATGTTGAGATGGTAGAATAATACATTTGAAGACAGTTGTATTTTCGTAAGTCAATTAATAGTTTATTGTATTGGAGTACTTCGTTACTTCTAATCTTTATATACTTTCTTCTAATCGTGTAATAGTCAACTAAATCCCACTCGAGTTTTGATTTTCTCTAGATAAATCAAAACGTCTAGTGAGATTACTGTTGATAAAACATACATTAACTGATTAAATAATGGGTAAAACTTCGGTTACTGTTGGACAAACTATGTGACATATCGCGAAGCAATCCAGCTGGTAAAACAGTAGTTTGCAATCTGTTATACATATTTACTTACTTACAAATGACTTTTAGAGAACCCGGAGGTTTATTGCCGCCCTCTCATAAGCCCCACATCGGTCCCTTTTCTGAGCAAGATTAATCCAGTTCCTACTATCACATCCCTTCTCTCTCAAATCCATTTTAATATTATCCTCCCACACAATACATTCACTGTCTCTTCTGTTTAGAATCATGCATACTTCTACTCCAAATTATCTGTTATCGCGCTTTCAATTTCTTACAACTCTTCCAAACCGACATCAAGCACTTCTTTCTATCCCTAATCATAGAACGTCTTTATACTCATCTTCCTATACTGTATAAATACCTCGCCTCTGGAATTTGTTACTTAATGACGTCAGGGACTGCCGGACTTTATCACAATTCAAAATTAAATTGGAAAATTTTGCCTTAGTTAATGTTTTTAGGTATTGCTAGAAGTATTGATTTGTGTTTTTTTTTCTTTTTCTTTTCTAATCTAGATTAAAAATCCAAGTTTCTTGTTTATGTTGTTAATTAGTTAGGATACAATTAATTATGATACTTAATCACTCATTTAAAGTTTGTATGACTGCAACCTGTATCCTAGTTTTGTGTGGCTTTACATTGTTTACCCATATAGTGTTCTCTCTCTCTCTCTCTTTATTTCTTGTGTAGCTTTACTTTGTATATAGTGTATTTTTTTCTGTTTATTTCTATTATTGTATTTGTATTCCTGGTGTAGTGGAAGAGGAGGCCTGAAGGCCTTAACTACACCTGAAAAAATAAATAAATAAATAAATAAATAAATAAATAAATAAATAAATAAATAAATAAATAAATAAATAAATAAATAAATAAATAAATAAATAAATAAATCTACGTCTCGGCCTCCCCAAAGGTCTTTTTCCCTCCACTCAACTAACACTCTATGCATTTCTGGATTGGCCCATACGTGCTACATGCCCTGCCAATCTCAAACGTCTGGATTTAAAGTTAGGTTATTTTACGACGCTGTATCAACATCTCAGGTTATTTAGCGTCTGAATGATATGAAGGTGATAATGCCGGTGAAATGAGTCCGGGGTCCAGCACCGAAAGTCACCCAGCATTTGCTCGTATTGGGTTGACGGAAAACCCCGGAAAAAACCTCAACCAGGTAACGTGTCCCGACAGGGATCTGGATTTAATGTTCCTAATTATGTCAGGTGAGGAATAAAATGCGTGCACTTCTGCGTTGTGTAACTTTTTCCATTCTCCTGTAACTTCATCCCTCTTAGCCCAAATATTTTTAAGCACATTATTCTCAAACACCCTTAATCAGTACGAGGGTAAATGGAATGCATTCATGCTAGATGACTTTTGTTGTCAATGGTGTAGATGATCCCAACGTCCACTGTAACAGACAAGCTAAAATAAGACGTCTTTGAGATAAGCCCAGTCTAATGTTACCCAGGTTTATGACGTAATTAATTAATTCTCATAATTATGTGTCAAAATTAGGAAAAAATAAGACCATATCTCACAAATTCATTGTCATTTTCGTGTTCAGCATAAAAAATACATCGAATTCTAGTGATTTTTTTCCAGTAACAGAAAAAAAGTTAAAAATTTTATTCCAGTATAATAATAATAATAATAATAATAATAATAATAATAATAATAATAATAATAAAACTGTCCAATAATTTCCGAATGGCGGTACACACAACAAAGAACACAATGATTTTCCATTTGCGTTATATTCCAACTCTACGTCAAATGAAAAGCAGACAAAGGTGGTGCAGAAAAGACGAATTGCATGTCCATCTGCCCTCAAACTCACAAGAGTGACAATAGATGACGTGATGAAAAATGCCTTTCCATTCCGATCCAGGAAGTGGATTTGGTAGATTTATCGCCGGCGACGTATCTTTCCTACAACCTGATGGAAGAAGGCTTGCAGCTGAAACGAGTTCATTACAAAGGCCACCGGATGTAAGGAGACACATTCAGCACATGCTAGCCTGGTTTCCGCAATGGTTAAGGCAAGGCTATGATGCTGCTTGGAAAGCACGGTAGTGTATTCGAATCCAGTTTAAGGCATGATTGTACCTTTATTTTCTCATGTGATATCGCCTTACAAAAGAGATCAAGGTTCGAATCTCAACGTGTTCATGCCTTCAAGATGCACAAACGGTAGATCACCTAATATACTCGTGTGTCAAATTGAATAAACAAAGAGATATACTGAAGAAGGGAATATATAGAAATCAAGATAGATGGCCAATGTCACATGAGAAACTATTGTTAAAACACTATAAGGAATTGAGAAACTTTGTTCAATCAATAGATTTCACATCACTGAAAATAATGTAAATAGTAAAATACTACTCTACTTGAAATTTCGAACTGGATCGGTGTCGTTTAGAGTTCCCGGGTAGCTCAGTGGTAGAGCGTTGGTACGTTAAACCAAAGGTCCCGGGTTCGATACCCGGCTCCGGAACAATTTTTCCCTCGAAATTATTCAAATCAACTTTACAGGGAGTTATACCTGAAATCTTGATTTGCAAAATATTTCTGTTCATTTTAACCAATATTCCATTTGACTGGAAAAAGAGTAACATTCCCAAACTTTAAACAATCAAATCTAAAAAACCAATTTATGTATTAACAAACAAATATAAAGGCTGAGTTACTTGTAACTAGTAGTAAATGTGACCAGTTATAAGTTTTCTGATTAAATTAAAAATAAAGTCACAAAACAGTTTTCTTTTATTATCTCGAAAGCATGATTTTGGAATGGTACCCCTTTTCCACTCACCGATTCAATTCACGACCTTTATTAAGGGAAGAGGATGGTATTTTTTGGTGAAAAATGAGTAAATTTTCGAAAAATAAGATTTTTTCCTTAAAATACTCTGTGATATGTGTGGAATATATTGTATGATATTTTGTGGGTATTTGTGCCCTTATCGGATGTTGAAACGCCATTTTTAAACTTCCTGCTCTCTGGATTTTTAAATCACACCGCCCTTTGTTTGTTGTTTCCGGAACTTCATTTTTTTTTTCAAAACCAAATTTTTCTTTAAAATACTCTGTGATGTGTGTGGAATACGTACATTGTATAACTTTTGTGGATATCTGTGCTCTTATTGGATGTTGAGACGCCATTTTCAAAGTTCCTGCGCTCTGGATTATTAAATCACACTCCCTTTGATTGCTGTTTCTGGAACTTTATTTTTTTGCTACATTGCCAGACAAAAATCGATATAATTTTTGAAGTATTAAATATATATGTATGAAATTTAGAATACACATTGTCTAGACTACTAGGAAACTTATCTCTGTAACAGAATTTTCGTAATTGATTTCATTTTAAAAATAAGTCTGTCTGTTTGCAAGAAAGAAAATAAAAAAAATATAATTAAATTTTAATTGTTTATTTTACAAATGTAGGGATTAATATCAAAATTCTGTTATAGACAGTTTGTAGAACATGCTTTTACAAATAAATTGTAACAAACTGTTTGAATTTATCTTTAAAAATTGCTTAGATATATCGAGTTTAGTAAAATCCTGCACTGGGTAGATGTTTGTTTTGAAATCTGGCTCCCAAAATTTTTTTTCAAAATATTTATATTTGGATGAGTTGCTATAGCCATGAGCTCTCTACATACAAAAAATTAATATTTTACACCAAATAGGAAAGAAGTTTTAAAAAATACCATCCTCTCCCCTTAAGTCAATAGACTTCACGGCAGTGTATTATATTGTAAATAGTGAAAATACTACTCCAGTTAAAATTGCATTAGTATTAATAATTTTAAATAATTCATAAACTGTATTCAGTCAGCTGACTTTACATCCTTGTAAATATTGTAAATAGTTTACTATTAGTTTTTGTTTTAAGTTCAGATAGAATGTAAAAACAGTGTAGTATTGCATTATTGCAATGGAGCATACTGAATAAAACGGGGACACATTTTTTAGAAAAAAAAAAAGATTCGAATCTGGAAAGTAGTCCGAATATTTTGATAGACGATGTTTAAATGGAAAGAATACAATATTGATCATATGGAGGACACAAGGTTAATGAAGAGAATTAGAGATTAGAAACAAAATGAAAAGAAATGTTTAGGACGTCCAAAACTAACTGTCGCTCTCGCTCGCTGTGTTCGTTGCATTTGTCTTTCGAGTCTCGCCTCGTCATTCTCGTGCGCTTCGAGTCTCGCTCATCATTCTCGAAATAGCACTTGTCGGCGTGGAAAGATTACGTAACTTTGAAATAAATAACATTGAAAATGTTTAAATGAGACAGAAAGACAAAACAGAACAATATCTTAGTTATCAAAATGTTCTGGTTCCATTATATGATATTACCTACGGTTATATAAATAGAAAAAAAAGCAATTCTCAAATAAATGTGCATTTCTAAGAAACATAAAACATAACATTAAAATCTTTTTACTTGAGATTGCACACTTGATCTCAAACGTATGAAAAGAAAATTCCTAGCCTTTTAATAAGAGCCTAGTAATTAAATAAAGACTGGGGAACGAATTATTACACACTGAAAGGTGTTTCAAATAGGCTACCTGATTGTTTATACATATGTAAGAGTTGCCAAAGTAGATAAAAGTTCAGTCAAGTATGGCATAGTTGCGCCCCGCGGTCAATTGGGAGGCCTAGGCATGGCATAGTTGCGCCCCGAAGAAATCAGGTAGCAGAATGGACATGGCATAGTTGCGCCCCGAAGAAATCAGGTAGCAGAATGGATATGACATAGTTGCGCCCCGAAGAAATCAGGTAGCAGAATGGACATGGCATAGTTGCGCCCCGAAGAAATCAGGTAGCAGAATGGACATGGCATAGTTGCACCCCGAAGAAATCAGGTAGCAGAATGGACATGGCATAGTTGCGCCCCGAAGAAATCAGGTAGCAGAATGGAAATGGCATAGTTGCGCCCCGAAGAAATCAGGTAGCAGAATGGACATGGCATAGTTGCGCCCCGAAGAAATCAGGTAGCAGAATGGACATGGCATAGTTGCGCCCCGAAGAAATCAGGTAGCAGAATGGACATGGCATAGTTGCGTCCCGAAGAAATCAGGTAGCAGAATGGACATGGCATAGTTGCGCCCCGAAGAAACCAGGTAGCAGAATGGACATGGCATAGTTGCACCCCGAAGAAACCAGGTAGCAGAATGGACATGGCATAGTTGCGCCCCGAAGAAATCAGGTAGCAGAATGGACATGGCATAGTTGCGCCCCGAAGAAATCAGGTAGCAGAATGGACATGGCATAGTTGCGCCCCGAAGAAATCAGGTAGCAGAATGGACATGGCATAGTTGCGCCCCGAAGAAATCAGGTAGCAGAATGGACATGGCATAGTTGCGTCCCGAAGAAATCAGGTAGCAGAATGGACATGGCATAGTTGCGCCCCGAAGAAACCAGGTAGCAGAATGGACATGGCATAGTTGCACCCCGAAGAAACCAGGTAGCAGAATGGACATGGCATAGTTGCGCCCCGAAGAAACCAGGTAGCAGAATGGACATGGCATAGTTGCGCCCCGAAGAAATCAGGTAGCAGAATGGACATGGCATAGTTGCGCCCCGAAGAAATCAGGTAGCAGAATGGATATGGCATAGTTGCGCCCCGAAGAAATCAGGTAGCAGAATGGACATGGCATAGTTGCGCCCCGAAGAAATCAGGTAGCAGAATGGACATAGCATAGTTGCGCCTCAAAAAAATCAGGTAGCAGAATGGACATGGCATAGTTGCGCCTCAAAAAATCAGGTAGCAGAATGGACATGGCATAGTTGCGTCCCGAAGAAATCAGGTAGCAGAATGGACATGGCATAGTTGCGCTCGAAGAAACCAGGTAGCAGAATGGACATGGCATAGTTGCGCCCCGAAGAAATCAGGTAGCAGAATGGAAATGGCATAGTTGCGTCCCGAAGAAATCAGGTAGCAGAATGGACATGGCATAGTTGCGTCCCGAAGAAATCAGGTAGCAGAATGGACATGGCATAGTTGCGTCCCGAAGAAATCAGGTAGCAGAATGGACATGGCATAGTTGCGTCCCGAAGAAATCAGGTAGCAGAATGGACATGGCATAGTTGCGTCCCGAAGAAATCAGGTAGCAGAATGGACATGGCATAGTTGCGTCCCGAAGAAATCAGGTAGCAGAATGGACATGGCATAGTTGCGCCCCGAAGAAATCAGGTAGCAGAATGGACATGGCATAGTTGCGTCCCGAAGAAATCAGGTAGCAGAATGGACATGGCATAGTTGCGTCCCGAAGAAATCAGGTAGCAGAATGGACATGGCATAGTTGCGTCCCGAAGAAATCAGGTAGCAGAATGGACATGGCATAGTTGCGTCCCTATGCGTATAGTACACACGAAAGTGATTGTCATAAAATAAATAAATTAGGCCTACTTAAAAATACTGTAGTTGTAGCTGCACTGAAATCAGGTAGGATATGATCAATTTTGCTATTTACAATAACACTTTTTTATCGATCACACACAATAAATAAACTGCATTTTTTGTTTGTACAACGATATCTTAACCCTACGATATAGGGTTTCGCAACTCGAAACTTAGAACCATTGTGAATTATTAACTCTTTACCTTTTTCACTAAACTTAACATTCATTTTAAATTAACCTCACTATACGCCACAGACGGTGTGAAAATCACTCATTTGCATGTGTCAGCTAATAAAGTACTGCCAACTTCATGGTATTCATTTTAACGGTATCGATAATGAATATTAAATCGAATAAGAAATCAATAAGATTGGTTGATTAC
>JAJSOF020000001.1:190050365-190150365 GCA_025594305.2 Periplaneta americana | reverse complement strand
ACGTTCTGTTTGAAGTTTGTGCACCACTGTTTTTTAATCCAACAGGCTGCTTATTCCTCCTAGCATACCTAGCGCTTAATGCCCGCGCTCGACGTCAAGGTCAGAAAAATGCGCTTGCTTTGAC
Source organism: Periplaneta americana (assembly GCA_025594305.2). NCBI lineage: Eukaryota > Metazoa > Arthropoda > Insecta > Blattodea > Blattidae > Periplaneta > Periplaneta americana. The sequence continues at coordinate 190,150,241 of JAJSOF020000001.1, read as the reverse complement.
ATCACTGGTCTAACTACTCCGATTGAGGTTATGTCTGATATGTACCTTTATTGTACAATTGTATTAATTGTACAAATTTGTATAGCTTAATGAAAGTATGCTTGTAAATTGAATTAATCTGCTTCCTTTATATCGTATATTATGTTTGTATAGTTTTGGGTAATGAATTGTAAATGCTTTAAATTGAATAGTAATCTGTATAGCTATATTGATGAATTGTTTGTGTTTGTAATTTGAAGTAGTTTGCATGATATGTATTATCAATTTCTGTATATCACAACTGGTTGAATTGTTTATGCCTTAAATTTAATTAACTTATTTGTTTCGTATTATACATATAGCTCAACTGATGAATAATCGTTTGCGTTTGTAAATTTAATAATCTGATTGGCTATGTACTGTATATTTTTAATAGAGCCATCGATGTAGCTCAGTCGGCAGACTCGCTGGGCTGCTGATCCGGAGCTGCGGTCGGGCTTGGGTTGGATCCCCCGTTTGGTCTCATTGAATAGTTTCTTCCGAGGTTTTCCCCAGCCGTAGGACTGAAGCCGGATGATCTATGGCGAGTCCTCGGCCTCACTTCATTTCACCCCTTTGGTCTGATTACCTGGTTGTTTTTTTCCGAGGTTTTCCCCAACCACAAGGCAAATGCCGGGTAATCTTTTGACGAATCCTCGGGCCTCACCTCATCTCACTACATCGTACCAAAATATTGTAAAAATTTGTATAAATGTAACTGTTATATTGTAAAATTTTTACTTGCTCCACATCTTAAAGCTTCATTGCTCATGTAAGATCTATGGAATATAATAAAAGAAATGAAAAAAATATATATATATACTCGTATATATATCTTACTTGACAATATAATATGCTTCCTCTGTTCCAAAATATGATATAGAAAGATGTAAATAAATCTGTTCCAAAATATGGTATACATTTGTTAAAGTTCTCAGTAATATAATGTGACTTTAATACATCTTCAACTCCCTCAATGTGTCACAATGTATTGCTACCCGTCTGGCCACTAAACGATATTTTGCACGAAAAATCCCTGTGAATTCTTCCGCAAACCTTCAATGTGTCTTAACGCTGTAATTGATACCCGCCTAGCAGGTCAACGATATACTGCACAAAAGATATCAATGCATTTTTCCATCCTACATCAATGTGACACACCACTGTACTTTCTACCAGTCCAGCTAGCAAAAGGCACTGCAGTTCATCCGTTCTTACCCACTTTATCAAAGCTTTCTTGGCCCCACCAGCAAAGCAGACAACATTTTGTATGAAAAATCCCAGGAAGTTACTCCAGTTTCCCTCAACATGCCAACGCTCTTGTCGCTTCTTGTGCAGTCGACAGATATTTTTTACAAAAAATTCCAATGAATCCTTCCGCTGTCTTAATGTGCCAACGATATTCTCGCTTGCCATCAAGCCCAGCCGACAAAATTCTGTACCTAAAATTCCAGTGAATCATTCCGCTCTCTGAACGTGGCAACGATATTCTCGCTTGCCATCAAGCCCAGCCCACAAAATTCTGTACGAAAAATCCCAGTGAATCATTCCGCTCTCTGAATGTGGCAACGATATTCTCGCTTGCCATCAAGCCCAGCCCACAAAATTCTGTACGAAAAATTCCAGTGAATCATTCCGCTCTCTGAATGTGGCAACGATATTCTCGCTTGCCATCAAGCCCAGCCCACAAAATTCTGTACGAAAAATCCCAGTGAATCATTCCGCTCTCTGAATGTGGCAACGATATTCTCGCTTGCCATCAAGCCCAGCCCACAAAATTCTGTACGAAAAATTCCATTGCATCATTCCGCTCTCTGAATGTGCCAACGATATTCTCGCTTGCCATCAAGCCCAGCCCACAAAATTCCGTACCAAAAATTCCAGTGAATCATTCCGCTCTCTGAATGTGCCAACGATATTCTCGCTTGCCATCAAGCCCAGCCCACAAAATTCAGTACCAAAAATTCCAGTGAATCATTCCGCTCTCTGAATGTGGCAACGATATTCTTGCTTGTCATCAAGCCCAGCCCACAAAATTCTGTACGAAAAATCCCAGTGAATCCTTCCGCTCTCTGAATGTGGCAACGATATTCTCGCTTCTCATCAAGCCCAGCCGACAAAATTCTGTACGAAAAATCCCAATGAATCCTTCCGCTGTCTGAATGTGCCAACGTTAATCTCGCTTCACATCAAACCCAGCCGACAAAATTCTGTACGAAAAATCCCAGTGAATCCTTCCGTTGTTTCAATGTGTCAACACTGTTTCGTTTCCCGCGTAGTCGGCAGATATTTTGTACGAAAAATCCCAGTGAATCCTTCCGCTGTTGTGCCAACGATGTTCTCGCTTCACGTCTGGCCTCCCAGACAATATTGTGCTCTAAAATCCCAATGAATCCTTCCGCTCTCCTTTAATATGCCAAACGCTATTCTTGGTCCCTGTCTAGTCCGACTGGCACCACACTGCACAAAAAATCTCGGTGAATTCTTCGTCTCTCCCATAAAGTGTCAACGCTGTACTCGCCGCCCGTCTAGTCCTGCAGACATTTTGCAACAAAAATCTCAGTGAATTCTTACGAACAACAATTACTTACTTACAAATGGCTTTTAAGGGACCCGCAGGTTCATTGCCGCCCTCACATAAGCCCGCCATTGGTCCCTATCCTGAGGAAGATTAATCCACATCCCACCTCCTTCAAATGCATTTTAATATTATCCTCCGATCTACGTCTCGGCCTCCCCAAAGGTCTTTTTCCCTCCGACCTCCCAACTAACACTCTATATGCATTTCTGTATTCGCTCATACGTGCTACATGCCCTGCCCATCTCAAACGTCTGGATTTAATGTTCCTAATTATGTCAGGTGAAGAATAAAATGCATGTAGTTCTGCGTTGTGTAACTTTCTCCATTCTCCTGTAACTTCATCCCTCTTAGCCCCAAATATTTTCCTAAGCACCATATTCTCAAACACCCTTAATCCTTGTTTCTCTCTCAAAGTGAGAGTCCAAGTTTCACAACCATACAGAACAACCGCTAATATAACTGTTTTATAAATTCTAACCTTCAGATTTTTTGACAGAAGACTAGATGACAAAAGCCTCTCAACCAAATAACAACAAGCATTTTCCACATTTATTCTGCGTTTAATTTCCTCCCGAGTGTCATTTATATTTGTTACTGTTGCTGCAAGATATTTGAATTACGAACAATAATCTCAGAAAATTCTTACACCATCCCTCAATATGTCAACGCTGATATTCCGCCACGTCTATCACGGCAGACAACATTTTGCACGAAAAATCCCATTGAATTGTTTTACCTTTTCTCAGTGTGTCAACATTTTACTCGAACTATTTCCTATTACATCGGTTCAAAAACTGTAAAGTAGTAAGGACAAACTAGCCAAGAAAGGACAGTTTTGCGAAAAATCCCATTGCATTCTTCATCATTCTCTCCCACAATGTGTCAACGACTAACTCATTACATCCATTTGGCACTTTCCTCATACTCATAGAACTATTTGCTGTTTCATCAGTTCAAAATCGAGAAACTACTGGGGGACAAACAATAGAATAAGAAATGAGCTTCTGCAATTCACGAATTCTATCATAACACATTCCTGTCACTTAACAGGAAACATCATCACACCAGGCGCGGACATCAACAATGACGTCAAAAATGTTTCATATTGATGGAGATGTCAAGGCACATGCGGAAGCATTCACACGATCAAATGTGGGAGCAATTTAAAAAAAATGCATGCGTCTCTGGGTACGTTTGATGATTCCCAGGACCGTGGGTATATCTGCGTTTTTATCATTATGTCCACGTTCTTTATTAGAGCACAGAGATGGACCCAAGCGAGCGGATGGCCAACCGCAACTCTCCCGGAAATTAATATCATAGAATCGCTAAGTCGATCTGAGCTTTGATTTCCTGTTCATCGAGCGAAGCGTGGCTGTCAGGGGACTCCCGTCACTAGATAAACTTTAAAAATCGGAATGCTGATTTCGTTATTTAGAATTCAGAAACGTCTGGTCATTCGTTGTAAACACTCATTACGAATGCTGGCAGGCTTCTGCCTATGCAATGTTTATTCTACATCTGTCTGCGCCCACAAACATCTCATATGGATATGCTTAAAAAAATGATGGACCACTCGTAGTACTTCACAAAATACGAGCGTTACATTCATGTAAAATATGGACACATCTTTCTAATTTACAAACTAAAGTTTTTTCTAACACACAAATGTATTCGTATTAAAAGTTACATTAAACAAGTTACAAGTCACGTTAAGCAAATTACAAGTCACGTCAGGCTAATTACAAGTCACGCCAAGCTAGTTACAAGTCACATAAAGTAAATTACATGCCACGTCAACCAAAGATACAAGTCAGTCAAGCAAACTACAAGACACAAACGAACTACAAGATACGTCAAGCACACCAGAAGATGTCAACTACACTACAAAACGCGTCAAGCAAACTATAAGTCACTTCAAATAAAAGTAAATTACAAGTCACGTTAAGCAAATCACATGCCACGTGAAGAAAATTGTAAGTCCTGTTATGCAAATTACAAGTTACATCAAAGCAAATTACAAGTTACATCAAAGCAAATTACAAGTTACATCAAAGCAAATTACAAGTTACATCAAGCAAATTACAAGTTACATCAAAGCAAATTACAAGTTACTTCAAGCAAATTACAAGTTACATCAAAGCAAATTACAAAGTTACAAATTACAAGTTACTTCAAGCAAATTACAAGTTACTTCAAGCAAATTACAAGTTACATCAAAGCAAATTACAAGTTACTTCAAGCAAATTACAAGTTACATCAAAGCAAATTACAAGTTACTTCAAGCAAATTACAAGTTACATCAAAGCAAATTACAAGTTACATCAAAGCAAATTACAAGTTACTTCAAACAAATTACAAGTTACTTCAAGCAAATTACAAGTTACATCAAAGCAAATTACAAGTTACATCAAAGCAAGTTCCAAGTTACATCAAAGCAAGTTCCAAGTTACATCAAAGCAAGTTCCAAGTTACATCAAAGCAAATTACAAGTTACATCAAAGCAAATTACAAGTTACATCAAAGCAAATTACAAGTTACTTCAAGCAAATTACAAGTTACATCAAAGCAAATTACAAGTTACATCAAAGAAAATTACAAGTTACATCAAAGCAAATTACAAGTTACTTCAAGCAAATTACAAGTTACTTCAAGCAAATTACAAGTTACATCAAACAAATTACGTTACAAATTCAAGTTACCTCAAATTACAAGTTACATCAAAGCAAATTCAAGTTACTTCAAGCAAATTACAGTTACAAAGCAAATTACAAGTTACATCAAAGCAAAATACAAGCTAGGCCTACATCAAAGCAAATTACAAGTTATGTCAAAGCAAATTACAAGTTACATCAAAGCAAATTACAAGTTACATCAAGTAAATTACAAGTTACTTCAAGCAAATTACAAGTTACTTCAAGCAAATTACAAGTTACTTCAAGCAAATTACAAGTTACATCAAAGCAAATTACAAGTTACTTCAAGCAAATTACAAGTTACTTCAAGCAAATTACAAGTTACATCAAAGCAAATTACAAGTTACATCAAAGCAAATTACAAGTTACATCAAAGAAAATTACAAGTTACATCAAAGCAAATTACAAGTTACTTCAAGCAAATTACAAGCTACATCAAAGCAAATTACAAGTTACTTCAAAGCAAATTACAAGTTACTTCAAGCAAATTACAAGTTACATCAAAGCAAATTACAAGTTACTTCAAGCAAATTACAAGTTACTTCAAGCAAATTACAAGTTACTTCAAGCAAATTACGAGTTACTTCAAGCAAATTACAAGTTACATCAAAGCAAATTACAAGTTACATCAAAGCAAATTACAAGTTACTTCAAGCAAATTACAAGTTACATCAAAGCAAATTACAAGTTACTTCAAGCAAATTACAAGTTCAAATGCTGATTTCGTTATTCAGGATTCGGAAATGTAGCCTATGGTAATTCGCTGTAACTCTCATTACGTACACTGCCAGGCTTCTGCTGCCCACGCAATGTTATTTTACATATATCTGCGTCTCACAAACCTGTCTTATAGCGCAGGTTTCATACAATTATAAACAAGACATGTATAATACGATCTTTTACCTATTGAAATTCACAAAAGAAAGTGTCTTCCTAATCCACGAATGTCTATTACAAGTTACGGGAAGCAAATTTCAACTTCCTTCAAGCAAATTGAAAATTATATAAAGTAAAATACAAGTTACCTCAAACAAATTACAAGTTACTTCAACCAAATTACAAGTTACTTCAAACAAATTCCAAATTACATCAGGCTGTAATTTAATGATGGTATCAACTGTCGAGTTTTTCAATGTCGAAATTATGTTTATTTTTTAAATATCATTTATGAGCTGAAAAAAATGTTGTCTCTTTCCGCAAGAATTGACGTGAAAGCCAGAGGTAATAAATTTTGAACCTGGAAGCCATATTTAACTTCAAAATTACAAACAAAGAATTTCTTTTACATGCACAAATTGGCGTGGAAGTCAGAGGCAACGAATATTCAAAGAAATGTCAGTTTCAAAATTACAGGAATTTCCCTTTGATACTAGAATTTACCCAGAAAATAATTTAGATCTGAAAGCAACATTTATAAAAAAAAAAAACGAGAAGAAAATTTCTCTTTTTCGAATACGAATTGATGTAGATGCCAGAGTCGAGAAATTTCGAACGAGCAAGCCATGTTTACTTCAAACTGACGGGTAGAAAATTTCCCTTTTCCCAGTAAGAATTGAGGTGGAAGCCAGCAACGCAGAATGTTTCCCATTCCAGGAATTACAAATCCTAAACCATCTCGTCACGGCTTGGATTCTGCTGACGTTCTGACTTCATTTGTTGCTTCGGTTCAAGTCTCCATGACAACGGCATGTTTTGTTACGAATATCACTCTGCTTTGATTCCATTTCAACCTTGCTGGGATTTCAGTCCGCTGGATAAACAAGACGTGTACTAGAAACTCGGTCCAGGCATGCGTGTGCGATGATCTACAAGTTCCAGGACGTTACCAGAACTAACAAGAAAATATCTGACCCATAACTCATACGTTCACAGTAGTCGCGAGGCTGCAACTTCAGAGCTTTCGAGGGCAGGCGTATTGATTATTTAAAGAGGCAAAATTCAAAACTATTCAAATTCACTTTCTCAAACTCTCTCCTCGAAGTTAGAAATAAACTTTTCCATTCTCCATCCTCTTTCCCTTTTCTTTTTCATCCACTGCTTTTACTGTTCGCCTCTTTTCAATAGCCTGCTATCGCTATTTTATCTCTCCACCTCCTATTCTTTTTCTTCCATTTCTGTCCTCTACAACTTCATTTTCTTCCCATATTTGAAACCTCCTTTCTCCAATACTTCATTTTTTATTTTCGTCATCTTCGACCTCTTTGTAATTCTATTATTCTTTTATCCAAATATGTCTTCTCATCTGTTTCTCGTCACCTTCCTTTGTCCCAGTTTATCTGTCTCTTTCTTTTCCTCACCTTCCCTTTCATCTTCTTTCTCTATACCTTTCTTCCTTCCTTTCTTTCTCGTAGTCTCTTTTTCTTCCAATAGTGTTCTATTTCTTTCCCTTTCCCTTATTTCTGTTTAAAACCTCTTCCTTCCCTTCATCTTCTTTCTCTAAATTTATCTTCCTTTCTCGTTTCATTTTCCTTTATCCACTGTTCTATTAATTTATTTTTATCCTCCGTCTTCTTTCTGTACATATTATGCCTCTCTTTCTCCTACCATTTTCGCCTCTCAGTGTTAATGATACTCTATTTATTTCTGGTTCTAATTTTCCAGTTTATAGTCTCACTGTACGTCTCATTACCTAACTAGTTATGTAATGAAGTATCATTACCTAATTAGTTACGTTAGAAGTATTTACCTTACCTAACTAGTTACTCAATATAAGTATCATTACCCAACTAGTTGCGTAATAGAAGTATCATTACCTAACTAGTTGCGTAATAGAAGTACCATTACCTCACTAGTTGCGTAATACAAGTACCATTACCTAAATATTTGAGTAATAAAAGTATCATTACCTAACAAGTTGCGTACTAGAAGTATCATTACCTAACTAGTTGCGTAATAGAAGTAACCAGTTACGCAATAGAAATATATTTACCTAAATAGTTGCGTAATAGAAGTATCACTACTTAACTAGTTGCGCAATAGAAGTATTACTACCTAAACAGTTGTGTAATAAAAGTATCATTACCTAACATGTTGCGTAACAGAAACATCATTACCTAAATAATTGTGTAATGAATGTTCTTGCAACATTTTATTAGAGACGTAGTGTCCACATTAAGTAATCAAAATGGATAAATGTTTTTTAAGGCGTATGCATGTCAAAAACAAGAGATTAAAAGAATACAGTAGACGAAATTCTCAAGACAAAAGACACAAGTGCGCCCTCTCTTTCTTTCTTACAATTTTCTCCTCCCTGTGTTAATGGTACTTATTTATTTCTCGTTCTAATTTTCCTGTTTGTAGTCTCACTATATCTCTCACTACGTAACTAGTTGCGTAATAGAAGTATAATTACCTAACTAGTTGCGTAAAGAAGTATCATTACCGTCAATTCTCATAACTATGGTCCTGGAACACAACTACGACTCACGATACAACCATTCAAAAATATTGTAGAAGTAATATAGATGGTTCGTAGATAGCTGCAGTGACGTGCCTTCCAGATACAGTACGCAAAAATATAGATAAAAGAGATACTACGTTATCGAGTACAAAATTTGAATGGTTATATAGTAGACCAAAGTTGTGTGGGAAATAACGGTACCTAATTACTTGCGAAATAGAAATAGTTTCGTAATGGAAGTATAATTAGCCAACTAGTTGCGTAATAGAAATATCATTACCTAACTAGTAGCGTAATAGAAATATCATTACCTAACTAGTTGCGTAATGGAAGTATCATTACCGTCATTTCCTATTACTATGGTCTCGGAACACAGCCTCTGATCCACGATACAACTATTCAAAGAACATTATACAGATAGTTGCAGTGACTTGACTTCGAACTACAGTACAGCAAAAATATAGATAAACGAGGTACTACCACAGTCTAATATTATACAGTCACGAAGCTTGAGTTTATGAGGGTACTAGGAACAATAGACTGTGCAGGTACTATTTCGCATTGTCTGCAATGAGGCTCTAGTAGCGATCCTAGTGGTTAGCAACTATCTATGGATGCATATTTACTACGTATTGAGCTTCGTGACTGTATATACTAGACTGTGGTACTACGTTATGGAGTACAAAATTTGAAGGGTTGTATCGTGGACCATAGTTGTGTTCCAGGATCATAGTTAATGGAAATGACGGTAAATTAGTTGCGTAATAGAAATATCATTACCTAACTAGATGCGTATTCAACGTTATTACAACATTTTATTAGTGACGTAATGTCAACATTAAATAATCAAAGTGGATAATAGTACATTATGCAACGAGCCTATAATGGTAGTAATTAAGACGCGAGTATATTTATGAAACGAGTTCGAGCGAGTTTCATAATTTTCATACAAGCGTCTTAATTACCATTATAGGCAAGTTTCATACGACTCTTTTTTTTCCACCATGTTTCTAACTTGAAATTATTCATAAGTATTCATGTTATTCTTATCTGACTGGGGAGCGGAACTGACCTTGTGCAATATCTCGTAAATTGTGAGATGTGAGCAGACGCGAAAGTATTGATTTTTTCCGAGGAACAAATGTCATTGACCTTGATATAATCTAGAGAGTAAAATGAACAGTAATCTTGATATAACGTTGAAATTGATTTAGACATTGAAAAACGAGATGACAAATTGAATTTATTTGAATATTATTTACAATTAACTCTAATTATTATAGTAACAGAACATAACCTTCTGCGACAGTATTGGATTTCCAGCCTCCGTGACGTTTCGCTAGTTGTCTTTTGATTGCATATCCGAGAATAATCGATACTTCAGCTTTCATATTGCTACAATGATGTTTTCTGATTGGTGGAACACCTGAACTTTAATGAATAGGTGTACTTTAATGAGGTCCATTAAAGGGCTGCTACCAGGTGTATAATTACTATACATTTCGGCACGGTCGAGCATAAAGTTTTTTTAAGGCGTATGCATGTCAAAAACAAGAGATTAAAAGAATACGGTAGACGAAAATTCGAAAGACAAAAGATACAAGAGCGCCCTTACATGAAAACGGACATGCTACCACAAAAGAGGGCTAGAACATTTGAGATTGATGATATTTCTCAGATGAACTTTAACGTAGCGACAAGGTGAAGGTACCCGGAACAGTTCTGAAGTGATAATCTGCATGTGAAGGAGATGAAGACGCATTTGCAATGGAAATGGCGCGTATGTGCCTCGCCGGCATCTTATGACGCCACGTTCCGCGGATGCCGACGTACTAATGGCTTCGGAGCGCTTCGATAGACTCATTAAAGGAGCGATGCACTTAAGAGAGGGTCGCAAATCTGCACGTTGTGCGTCCCGCATGCAAATACGCCAGCAGGTTGAGGCACGCATCAGCCTGGGCCATACTTTCCAGACGGTGCAACAGATTGCCAGCAGATTGCGGGTTCGATACTCGCACCGAGGACTCTAGAAGGCCTAACATTACCTTTTCGAGAACCAAGGGTTACATTTTTCACATTTCGTCCTTCATTAAGTTCATTATTTATTTAACTAGCTAGCTAGTGAGTACAAATTAAAATTATAAAACAAAAATATTTCTAGCCACTACCGTAAGAGCCAGGCTCGTGTACGGCGTGGTCTTAGCCAATAATATAACATAAAATTTACAAAGACAGTTTACGAAATACAGTAATTAACTTAATTCAAGCCAATAAATGCAACACAAGAGCAAGAATAAAGAAGAAAGATAAAAGAGAGAAAAAAACACATTTAATATAAATTGACAATCAGACAGAAGCCAGTGATATTCAATAAAAACATGAATATAGTCGCAAGAAAGGAAAGGTAAAAAAATACTCACATTTGTTAATATTATATATCATGAATAATTTTATAAATTACTTTTTTAAAAGCTTCGATTTTAAAATACTTCAAATTTGGAAAATGGTTTGTAATTTTATTGTAAAGTCTTGGGCTGAAACTAGCACCATATTTAAGAGCTGCACTTGTATGACATTTAGGTTCAATTAATGGGAAAGTAGACTTTTTTCTTCGAGGACGATATTCATGTCGGTAGGATTTATGTTTTATTTGATTTCTGTGATAGTGAGTTAGTAAAGTGTACTTATAAATTTCTTCAATAGTTAATACTTTAAAATCTGCATAAATTAAATTTGTTGGTTAATCAATATTTTTGGTTAGACAAATTTTTATTAATCTTCTGTGTTATAAAATTAATGGATTAAGTACAGATGATGCTACTCCACCCCAATTTATTATACCATATTGTTTTAATGAGTGTACTAAAGCTAAAAATAGTATTCTCAATGCCTCCCTAGTGATACAATTACGAAGTATTGTGAATTTATAAATTGTCTTTCTTATACTTGTACACATAAAATCAATTTGTTTATCCCAACGTAAATGCTGATCTATAATAATTCCTTAATATTTGACGTGTATGGAAGGTGTTAGATGAGGGAAATTACAATAATTATTTTTTAATTCATTACATGAAATATTATGTATTACTAAGTGATAATTATTCATAGGTGGAGCTAAACCTTTCGTTGTTAAGGAAAATGGAATATAGGTAGCTGTATTAGTATTTAAGGACAGAAGATTAGAGTCAAGCCAATTTTTCACGACGTTAATTCAATTGCTAGCATTTAAATAAGTGTTATCCCAATTTTCCCCATTAAATGTTGACACAGAATCATCTGCAAAAGAAAATATATTACCACCATATTACTTTAGATCAATTTTCAACAAATTATTAATACAGGGTGTAACAACTTTAATGTTTAGAATTTCTGGAACATGTTCCATGACACATTCTACGTTGATTAAACCTAACATACTTATATCCGAAATTGAGAGGTTACAGAGATAACAGAGCTGGAAAAAATAGAACTTCTTGCAGCTCCAAGCATTATACCGTTTATACAAGGCCTATTTTATGCATTACTAAGTAGAGATACATAAGAAACATTTGAAAAGCAGTGAATGAAGGAAATTTTACTCTTAAGAGAAATTAAATTAAAATTGTTTAGGTTGCTAAGGAAACGAAACAGACAACAGTTTAAAATAACAGTTGTGAGAAAAATACACCGTATTGTGACTAGTCTTTTTATTGAGTTTTGACCATTAAAACATGCCTTTTTGTACACACATCAGGAATACGCAGACATAGTTTATGTGTATGGACTGTGTGATGGCAATGCAACAGCAGCTGTTTTGGCATATCAAGCACAGTTCCCAAATCGTAGGATTCCTAGTGCACAGGTATTTTCACGTGCCTATTGGCAAATTTCAAGAAGTACAGTGTTTGGAATCTTAAGGACATTTTTTTCAACTTTGCACTGCTTCTTTCATACTCACAATTAGTTGATATTAAAATATAATATGGTAATAATCAAAATAATGACATAGACATGTCACTTTCGGAAATTGGTGTTACTTCTTTCAGTATTCAGCGATAAAATTAAACTCAAAAATTTAACTTTGGGGTACAAATACTCCAAACCTATAGAACTTTGGATATAGGTATGTTAGGTTTAATCGACGTAGAACGTGTCAGGGAACACGTTCCAGAAATTCTAAACATTAAAGTTGTTACACTCTATATATATTATAAATAAGATTGGTCCTAATATTGTACCTTGTGGAATTCCAATAGCAATCAATTTATAATTGCTATTTTAATTGTCAATTTTGACTTTCTGATATCTATTTTCTAAATCTGAACCAAAAAGTTTGAGTACAACTCTTCTAATACATGTTTTCTAATTTTGAAAGAAGTATATCGTGATTAACTGTATCAAACGCTTTTTCAAATCAAGAAATAATCCTAAACATTTATTTCTCATATCTAATTTACTCATAATATTCCATGTAACAGCTAGAATAGATTCATTTGTCCCTTTAGATGTAGATGTAGATTCGTCACTTTAAACATTTCAAATTAGTTAGTGTCGGATAGTGTATTTCATTTGTAATTTTGAAAATATTAACTTTAATTTTAAAAAAGCCTCTTTAAGACACTTTTCAGAACATGCAGTAAACATTTCAGTTCCTTTCTCTCTCTATACCAGAGAAGGTTGTTCAGTAAGCTTTATATGAAACGAGTCAAAGTCAGGATAGGAGGAGAAATGTCAGAAGGAAGTGAAATAGGGAGAGAAGTACGACAGGAATGTCCTTTATCATCTACCCTGTTCAACATCTACTTGGAGGATTTAGTAAAGAACTGTTTTCAGAACGTAGGAGGAGTGATAGTAGGAGGAAGAATAAAGTGCATAAGATTTTCTGATGATATAGCGTTGTTAGCAGAAGAGGAAATGATACTAAGGAATATGCTACTGGAACTAAATGACAGCTGTGAGCAGTATGGGATGAAGATAAATGCCAACAAAACGAAGACCATGGTCATAGGAAGAAAAATAAAGGAGGTAAACTTGTGAACTCTAAATCAGGCAGTAGAGCAAGTGTACAGCTTCAGATACTTGAGGTGTACTACTGGGTGTTCATTTCAAAGTGTGTCACGACGTCACTGTTGTTGAGTCACCGATTTGAAGCGAGTTTCAGCTTATATGTCAGAGAAGTTGCCTATTATTCAAGGCGTTCTTCAATCTGAACTTGAGAACGTGTACGGTATAACTTGAACGTCGTAGCAACAGATGGCGGTCTGTACGGTCTGTGTGCTACCATAACCTCTTTCAAACTGTGTTTTGCGCCGGCAATTCGTACGCAGGGTATTTGTTACCATGGGTTGCGTACGGTAACATTCCACAACACAAATCAAACACTCCGTGTCCATGTTGACCGTCGAAGTTAATGTCAACAAATACGTAAGTACTCGTCTTAACCCTCTCCCCATATCCCGACAGTACGTATTTCCAAACAGTTCACATTCCTGCCACTACCGGTGTTATCGTACGCATCGGTACGTAATCTTCAGAATGAACGCCGTACTTCCTAGGTAACTTCTATGCCTCCTAGGTAATACACCTTTGCGGAAGTGTAGGAAGATTGAATTCTCTAGGCTCATCGGCTAGCCACATGACGGCATACAGCGAGCCATGACACACTTTGAACTGAACACCCAGTATAAGCAGTAACATGAGCTGCTGCCAGGAAGTTAAAAGGAGGATAGCAATGGCAAAGGGAGCTTTTAATAGAAAAAGGAGCATCTTCTGCGAATCTCTGGAAAAATAACTGAGGAAGGAACTGGTGAAGTGCTTTGTGTGGAGTGTATCATTATATGGGGCAGAAACATGGACATTACGACAAAGTGAAGAGAAGCGAATAGAAACATTTGAAATGTGGATAAGGAGAAGAATGGAATGTGTGAAATGGACAGACAGAATAAGAAATGAAGTTGTTTTGGAAAGAATGGGTAAAGAAAAAATGATGATGAAGCTGATCAGGAAGAGAAAAAGGAATTGATTGGGTCACTGGCTGAGAAGAAACTGCTTATTGAAGGATCCACTGGAAGGAATGGTGAATGGGAGAAGAGTTCGGGGTAGAAGAAATCAGATGATAGTCGACATGAAGATAATGGATCATGTGAGGAAACAATGAGAAAGGCAGAAAATAGGAAATACTGGAGAAAGCTGGGTTTGCAGTGAAAGACCTGGCCTTGGGCAGAACACTAAATGAAAAATGAAATAGCAATACAGCATTAATCAATGATGATAGCATTCCAGAGTTAAATAAGGCCAATCTTCAAAAGAAGAAAATAAAAAAGAAGGAGTCATGAGGGGATAGTTTTATCGTGATAAAAAAACAAAATAATTAATTAATTAATAAAAATCAGTGTGACCTATAAAGTTCAAATTTGGTATTACAATTTATGTTCACTATGAGTATAGCCTATGACAAAACTATGGAAAAGCTTGGTTAAAAATACAGGGTGCTATTCATAGACATTTCGCTAGCCCGCGCTACGAGCGTGCTAAACTAGCCCCGGCTATCGACGGGTTCCTTGTACAGGATTCATATCATATCATATCATATCATATCATATCATATATCATATCATATATCATGTCATGTCATGCCATGTCATGTCATGTCATGTCATGTCATGTCATGTCATGTCATGTCATGTCATGTCATGTCATGTCATGTCATGTCATGTCATGTCATGTCATGTCATGTCATGTCATGTCTTCAATCTCCTCAATCTTCCTTTAGGCTCAAAATTCATCATTCAGATTGTTCTTCTCAAAATTGTGATTGTCCCATATTAACCGAATTCTCAGAAGTTAAGTATTTAGGCATTACGATCGACCAACACTTACGATGGAACAAATATATTACATATTTATGCGATAGATTACGTAAAACAATTTAAATCTTTGTTATACTTCGGTCATATTTACCAGTTAATATTTTACGTCTCATTTATTTAGCTTTATTTCAATCCATTCTCCAATATGGAACTTTAGGGTGGGGAAATGCTTGTAATTCTAATCTCACTCCACTAATACTTATTCAGAAAAGAATAATTAAAATATGCCTTAATAAACCAATTGATTATTCATCTAAGCTTTTGTTTACTGATTTTAATGTTTTGAAAATTAAACAGATTTATTATATTGCCTTATTAATCTTCATACATAAAAACCGTAATAAATTCAAATTGTATCATCATAAATATGGAACTAAAAGATCCGATTTTATACGACTAGAGGAACCAAAGTGTTTCACAAGCACATCTCTGAGCTATGGTACCTACTTTGGTCCAAAGTTATACAATAAAATAATTCATAAATATCTAGATTTGCAAAATTTTAGTATCAGGAATTTCAAAAATAGCGTTAGAAATTTAATTTTTAAAGAATATATATTGATTTAATATGTATATGTATTTGTATGACTTAAATTGTTAAAATTGAAATTGTATTTTTAAATTTAATTTAATCCTGTAATTTTTTTCTTGACCCAGTTTGTGTCAAAAATTATCTTTGTGTTTATCTTTGTGTTTAGATATCTCCCTGAGCACGAGTTTTTACTCCTTCAGGGAAGAACTAAGATTGTATTCCTGTCAATGTTATTTTATTAACAATAAACAACAACAATATCATATCATATCTTTAACAGTGGTTTATGAATACGAAAAACGTTAGTTCGCTGATCATCCACCGGAAGCCCGGGCTAAAAATGTCTATGAGTTCATAATTTCAGCCCTAATTTCCTTAACAAGTCCCCGCAATATCATTTACATCAAGAAACACAAAACAAAGAGAATAAATTCTAACCTAATTTCAAACAAATTTCTGACGTCAAATAACGCTGAACGGACATAGGAAGTGGACAGACAACCCACACTCTAGAGCACGGAGGGAGTGGGGCGAAGCTGGGGCGAGGTATGATCAACTGACCGTCAAAGTAACAAGCCGAGAGACCATCCCGGCGAAGAAGTTGAAACTTCGCCTTCCACTTCTATCGAAAACTCCGTTTGAACTCTGTAAGCAGTCCGGCAGATAACAGACTTGCGGCTTACCAACGTAACAGCTTGTAAAGTCGCTAACTTTTTAAGTGAGATACCAAACTTTAAATTTGTTCAACTTTATTTCTGTGGTACGTAACAAAGGTTCCATATATCTACTTCCACTTTATCATTTATGTACAACGGGAGTTACTCGATCCTTTTATATTAGTCGCATCGTAGAACGAAAAGTTTCAAGCTGGTACGTGTGCATTCAACCCTTTTCTTCTCTTTTTACATGAATATAATCGGAAGAAACAAACATAGGCTAATATTATATTTCCTGCGACTGTGTGTTGTAAAAAACAATATGTATAGGCCTACTCGCAAATTACGTTGTTGCAAACATTAACAATACAGGGACATCATTTTATTTTTACTTCAATTTTTATTGTACCTGGGATTTTGAATGTACTTCACTCCCACTCCTTCTAGTAGCAAACTTCCACGCACAACCAAAGCCGCAAAGCCATCTTACGGCCATAGTAAACAGTACAGAGTGAGTGAGTATAGTATGTTCCACAAATATGATCGTATTTTTCAGTGAAGAAAGAGCATTCATTCACTATTGAATCATATTTTCGCACAGGTACTGTGCGTCCGTTTAGTTACGTCGCATCCCGGTTTCCCCCACCCGTTTCTGTTGGCTCCTCTGTGAAGGCTAGTGGTTGGGCTGTCTTAGTAGCTCTTTTCTGAAAACATTTGCTGTTAGAAATTGGACTCCTACGTAATATTATAAAAAGGGCCTAGTCAAGTAAATAATTGTCACGTGATTTCCCTCCTATGTACACGTTGGAGGGGGAAAGGAACTGGCCAACCTACCCCATTATCTCCTGGCTTAGTTGCATCATGAATGATGTCTTATTGGTGTTATGAGGTTCAAACCTGTCTTCGGAACAACAATATACAATATACACCACAGGATCCAAACACAAATTTTGCCTCGGTACATTTGTATTGTCCAAGGGTTTACCTCGGAAAAAATTATACGTTTGTCTCCCTTAATGTATAATTTACTTACTTATGGCTTTTAAGGAACCTGGAGGTTCATTGCCGCCCTCACATAAGCTCGCCATTGGTCGCTATCCTGAGCAAGATTAATCCAGTCTCTATCATTATCCCACCTCCCTCAAATCCATTTTAATATTATCCTCCCATCTACGTCTCGGCCTCCCCAGAGGTCTTTTTCCCTCCGGCCTCCCAACTAACACTCTATATGCATTTCTGGATTCGCCCATACGTGCTACATCTCCTGCCCATCTCAAACGTCTGCATTTAATGTCCCTAATTATGTCAGGTGAAGAATACAATGTGTGCAGTTCTGCGTTGTGTAACTTTCTACAATCTCCTGTAACTTCATCCCTTTTAGCCCCATATATTTTCCTAAGAACCTTATTCTCAAACACCCTTAATCTCTGTTCCCCTCTCTGAAAGTGAAAGTTCAAGTTTCACAACCATAAAGATCAACCGGTAGTATAATTGTTTTATAAATTTTAACTTTCAGATTTTTTGACAGCACACTAGATGGCAAAACTTCTCAACCGAATAATAACAGGCATTTGCCATATTTATTCTGCGTTTAATTTCCTCCCGAGTGCCATTTATATTTGTTACTGTTGCTCCAAGATATTTGAATTTTTCCACATCTTCGAAGGATAAATCTCCAGTTTTTACAGTTCCATTTCGTACAATATTCTGATCACGGACATAATCATATACTTTGTCTTTTCGCGATTTACTTCCAAACCTATCGCTTTACTTGCTTCAAATAGAATTTCCGTGTTTCCCCTAATCGTTTGTGGATTTTCTCCTAACATATTCACGTCATCCGCATAGACAAGAAGCTGATGTAACCCGTTCAATTCCAAACCCTCTCTGTTATCCTGAACTTTCCTAATGGCATATTCTAGAGCGAAGTTAAAAAGCAATAGTGATAGTGCATCTCTTTGCTTTAGCCCGCAGTGAATTTGAAAAGCATCAGATAGAAACTGGCCTATACGCACTCTGCCGTAAGTTTCACTAGACACATTTTAATTAAACGAACTATTATTGATTCATTCCTTCGTTTTTTTTTTCCATTTATTCATTTTTTCGTTCTACATTTCTTTATTTATTCATCTCTTTTTATTTTTATTCGATTCTCCATTTCTCTTATTTGTGGCGTAATTAGAAAAACAAAGTGCTTTGCACGAATCCCCTCATATTAGAGGAATTTCAGGCTAAAATTGAGCATGAAATAACAAGAAAACTGTAAGCTCAATACCGACATCATTGAAAACTAAGACAAACCAGAAGCTCTATTATTGCTGCAGCAACAAGGAGGAAGAGGATATAGACAGGGGCCGGTACTCCATTACTTAACGTATCCAACTGCTTATTCACAGACGCCACACCCGGCCGTGGACTCCATCTCATATCGCTCTGAAAAACTTGCCATTTTCTCCGTTCTCGTTCAAGGCGACATGTTATAGCTCCCATGAAATATTTTCCAATCCCTTTCCTTATATATCCACCCTTCCTTATAGCACTTCCTTCTCCGTCCAATCTTCATTGATTCTTCCTCTCCCGCGGCAATATGTCCCAGGAATCCCCACGTCAAGCTCTGCACAATACAGCGATTATCCAGATCACTTAACTTGATTTTAAAGCTTGGATTTGGTTGGGGGATCCTCTATTTATTTCCTGCGTGATACTGTGTAGTCTTTTGTCTTCCACTCTCACTGCAACAAACTGCAGATTAAAGCAACGTTAAACTACAAGTTCAGTTATTTGAAGTCTGCTTCCGTCATTCTTGCTGGGATTATGCATGTGAACAGAAATTTATAACCGTTGCTTAGATACAGTAAAAGTACACGAAAACCTGTATTAAGGGGAGAGAATGGTATTTTTTGGTGAAAAATGAGTAAATTAAAAATAAAAAATTCTTTAAAATACTCCGTGACATGTGTGGAATGCATTGCATAACATTTTGTGGGTATTTGTGCCCTCATCGGATGTTGAGACGTCATTTTTAAACTTGCTGCGTTATGGATTTTTAAATCACACGCCCCATTTTATTGTTGTTTCTGGTAAACTGAATTTTCAAAAATAATTTTTTTCTTTAAAATACCCTTTGATATGTGTGGAATGCATAGCATAACATTTTGTGGGTATTTGTGCCCCTATCGGAGCTTGAGACGTCATTTTTAAACTTCCTGCGCTATGGATTTTTTAATCACTCGCCCACATTTATTGTTGTTTCCGGTAAATTAAATTAAAAAAAAATTTTTTTCTTTAAAATACCCTTTGATATGTGTGGAATGCATTGCATAACACTTTTGTGGGTATTTGTGCCCCTATCGGATCTTGAGACGTCATTTTTAAACTTCCTGCGTTATGGATTTTTTAATCGCTCGCCCACATTTATTGTTGTTTCCGGTAAATTAAATTTTCAAAAAAAAAAATTTTTTTCTTTAAAATACCCTTTGATATGTGTGGAATGCATAGCATAACATTTTTGTGGGTATTTGTGCCCCTATCGGATCTTGAGACGTCATTTTTAAACTTCCTGCGCTATGGATTTTTTAATCACTCGCCCACATTTATTGTTGTTTCAGGTAAATTAAATTTTCAAAAAAAAAAAAATTCTTTAAAATACCCTTTGATATGTGTGGAATGCATAGCATAACATTTTTGTGGGTATTTGTGCCCTATCGGATCTTGAGACGTCATTTTTAAACTTCCTGCGCTATGGATTTTTTAATCACTCGCCCACATTTATTGTTGTTTCCTGTAAATTAAATTTTCAAAAAAAAATTCTTTAAAATACCCTTTGATATGTGTGGAATGCATAGCATATCATTTTTGTGGGTATTTGTGCCCCTATCGGATCTTGAGACGTCATTTTTAAACTTCCTGCGCTATGGATTTTTTAATCACTCGCCCACATTTATTGTTGTTTCCGGTAAATTAAATTTTCAAAAAAAAAATTCTTTAAAATACCCTTTGATATGTGTGGAATGCATAGCATAACATTTTTGTGGGTATTTGTGCCCCTATCGGATCTTGAGACGTCATTTTTAAACTTCATGCGCTATGGATTTTTTAATCACTCGCCCACATTTATTGTTGTTTCCGGTAAATTAAATTTTCAAAAAAATTTTCTTTAAAACACCCTTTGATATGTGTGGAATGCATAGCATAACATTTTGTGGGTATTTGTGCCCTATCGGAACTTGAGACGTCATTTTTAAACTTCCTGCGCTATGGATTTTTTAATCACTCGCCCACATTTATTGTTGTTTCCGGTAAATTAAATTTAAAAAAATTTTTCTTTAAAATACCCTTTGATATGTGTGGAATGCATAGCATAACATTTTTGTGGGTATTTGTGCCCCTATCGCATCTTGAGACGTCATTTTTAAACTTCCTGCGCTATGGATTTTTTGATCACTCGCCCACATTTATTGTTGTTTCCGGTAAATTAAATTTTCAAAAAAATTTTTTTCTTTAAAATACCCTTTGATATGTGTGGAATGCATAGCATAACATTTTTGTGGGTATTTGTGCCCTTATCGGATCTTGAGACGTCATTTTTAAACTTCCTGCATTATGGATTTTTAAATCACTAGCCCACTTTTATTTTTGTTTCCGGTAAATTAAATTTTCAAAGATAATTTTTTTCTTTAAAATACCCTTTGATATGTGTGGAGTGCATTGCATAACATTTTGTGGGTATTTGTACCCTTATCGGATATTGAGACGTCATTTTTAAACTTCCTGCGCTATGGATTTTTAAATCACACGCCGGATGTTGAGACGCTTTTTTAAACTTCCTGCGCTATGAATTTTAAATCACGCCCGCTTTCATCGGTTTCCAGTAACTTCATTTCTTTTGCTACATTGCCAGACAAAAATTGATATAATTTCTGAACTATTAAAGATACAGGCATGAAATTTAGAACACATATTCTTTAGACTATTGGGAAACTTTTCTCTCTAACAGAATTTTGTTAATTGATTTCATTTTAAAATTACGTCCGTTTGTTTGCAAGAAAGGAAATCAGAAAATTATTAAATTTTAATTGTTTATTTTACAAACGTAGGGACTAATATAAAAATTCTGTTACAGACAGTTTGTAGAACATTCTTTTGCAAATACATTGCAAAAAACTGTTTGAATGTATATTTAAAAACGGTTTAGATACATCGGTTTTAGTACAATCCTGCATTGGGTTTTTTTTTTTCAAATTTGGGCCCCAATTTTTTTTTTTTTTTTTTCTTAAATATTTTTATTTGGTTGAGTTTCCACAGATATGAGCTCTCTACATACAAAAAATTAATATTTTACACCAAATAGGAAAAAAGTTTTAAAAAATACCATCCTCTCCCCTTAAACGATCACTGATAGTTCCATGTAAGACAGTTCTTTGTCAGGGGTATTCGCTTAATAGGAGAGGCTTGATTTTAGATAAATAATGAGAAACTACTGTACGTACGTGTATAAAATAAAACTAGGAATATATCGTTAATTTTGATGAGTTGTGTATAGAATTTAATTTAAAATTTAATCCTGTAACTCATTACTAGACCTCGGATTTTAAGGCACTTAAAAACTAACTTTTAGGTACCTAATATAGGCCCTGAATTTATTAAAAATAGGCACTAAAACATAGATTTAGGCACCTAAAAATACAATTTCAAGCAGCTAAATTATTTTAATTTATATCCACACAAACTACAGTAACTATAAAAATGCAATAAATTAATTAGTGAGTATTAACCATTACGATATGCAGTGACAAAAACAGTAAAAAAATATTGTTTCATTTTTTTGTCGTCTTAAATTATGAATACCGGTACGTAATTTTAATGAACTCATCGGCCTCATTGGTCTAAGGCTGCTAATACATAAGCGCTCATATTACAATAAAATTAAATTAATTAATTTACCAATGACTTTACAATTAACACATAAAGGAAAAGGTGTTATATTATTTCAAGAATATACTCCCGGAAATAAATAGATTTTTTCTAAGGAGGGTATGTCTTCCTCTGAATGGCGGGACGCAATTAAGATGAATGCTAACGTAGCACCAGTGAGAAGTCTTCATGGGAGACCCTTGGACGGTTTCCGTTGCAGATACTGCAACGAGATTGAAACCTTAGCACACGTCCTAGGATCCTGTCTGCATGGAGAACTCCTGAGAAATTTACGCCATCATAATATGCGAAAACTAATAGCACAAGCCCTTAGAAAAAGATCCTTCGAGGTCCATGAAGAGGTGCACTGCGTTGCGTCTGAAGGCGACGGAATTAGAAGAGCGGACATCGTGGCTCTAGACCAGACTAATAGTAAAGGCTTTATACTGGACCCAACTGTTAGATTTGAGATGAGTCAGACCCAACCATCCGAGGTCAACAAAGAGAAACAACAAATTTATGAGCCTACTATTCCGTATTTTCGAGAAAAATATCAGATGGAAGGCACCTGGGAAGTACTTGGTTTAATGATCGGAGCGAGGGGCACCATCCCACGATCAACTGTAAACACTATCAAAACATTTGGAATCCATGACATCATTCCAAAAATAATTACTTCTAGCATTAAAGGGTCTGTGGCAATTCTGAAAAATCATTTATACGGAATATTATAATTGACCCCCCCCCTTTCTATCCGTTAGTCGGTGATTTTTACAATATATGTACAAATGTATTATTTCTTAAATTTAAGCTCCTAGTTCACATTTCAATTTGACTCATCTATTTTACTGTAATCGTTATTATTCTTATATGTGTGTTATTCTGTGTTTTTGGTAACCCAGGATGCCTGGGCAGACTATTTCTTGGAAATAAATTATATATTGGCATTGCAAAACATAACGTTTTTCTCTAATTTTCTATTGTGAAACTTTGTCTTTTCTTAGACAACGATTTTATAAGCAAAAAAACTTCTTCCCAATTATATGGAAACAATGGATGCATATTTATATCTAGCAATATTTGCCATGTTGATTTATTTTGGGAGAATTACATTCTCCCAATCCATTACATTCCTATTGGATGCTCAAGTGCTCAACAAAACCAGACATCTTAGAGGAATGTCTTTATTACTAGAACCGGACCATTACAAGATATTTTAACATGATATTCAAAACTTTCTTCCACTTCTACACGAAAATTTAAAAATATATAGGCCCTACGTAACAGATATCAGCTGACTTATTGTGTAAAATTGCTGGTAAAATTCATGGTCTGGGAATAATAAGTTAATTAAGTAGTAAAATATCGCTGCAATCGAAAAGTATTGGGAATAAATTTGAATAAGAAATAAAACAGTTTCCTTCCCAGGCAGGATTCGAACCACGAAAGTCTTAGTTACCAGTCTATCGTGCTCTGGAGTGGATAAGTCTCTGAAATCAGCTACAAGAGTCGGTCCGTTTTTTTTTTTGCACTTCTGTACATAATAGTACATTATGCAACGAGCCTATAATGATAGTAATTAAGACGCGAGTATGTTTGTTTATGAAACGAGCGCAAGCGAGTTTCATAATTTTCATACGAGAGTCTTAATTACCATTATAGGCAAGTTTCATACGACTTTTTATCCTCGATCACATTTATAACTTGAAATTATTCAGAAGTATTCATTTTATTCATATTTGACTGAAGATCGGAAGTGACCTTGTGCATAGCTCGCAAATTGTGAGATGTGCGCAGACGCGAAAGTATTGATTTTTTCCGAAGAACAATAATGTCATTGACCTTGATGTAATCTAGAGAATAACATGAACTAATTTTGATATAACCTGGAAATTGATTTAGAATTGAAAAACGAGATGACAAATTGAATTTATTTCAATATTATTTACAATTAACGCCAATTATTATAGTAACAGAACATAACCTTCTGCGACAGTATTGAATTTCCAGCCTCCGTAACGTTTCCTTCGTTGTCTTTCGATTGCATATCCGAGAATAATCGAAAACCTGAACTTTAATGAATAGGTGTACTTTAATGAAATGCATTAAAGGACTGCTACCAGGTGTATAATTACTACATTTCGGCATGGTCGAGCATAAACATAATTATGTAACTAGCTGTGCATTTACGAATGTCCCATAGGTCTTTCTTTTCCGGAAACAGGAATATTACCTTGACGACGAGTTTGTTTTCCTTTCTACTGTACCTTCCTATTTCTATGAGTAGTTGTTTTGATGCGTTATGTCGCATCTGGCTGGTCTTACCCTGCGTAGGGCGATAGCGATCGGTGCGAAGTTCCTAGCTCTGGTTATGAAAATCTATGAAACTAAATACGATAATCCAAGTAGCCCAAGCCAAAATTCGATGGTGTTTGGATAAAGGTAGATTATGCCATAAAATGAGTTTTTTTACATAAATAAATTAAACTTCGGATCACTTTTGCAAATAATTTTCTACACAAATAAAACACATCAAATGCTAGTATTATATTGTTTTTTATGCTCGACCATGCCGAAATGTAGTAATTATACACCTGGTAGCAGACCTTTAATGCATGTCATTAAAGTACACCTACTCATTAAAGGTCAGGTCTTTCAGCAAATGAAGACTCATGTTACAACTGTTCAGCCAATGACAGGTCAGCTTTCTACCGTTATAAAACCGCAAGTATCGATTATTCTCGGATATGCAATCGAAAGAGAATTAGCGAAAAGTCACGGAGGCTGGAAATCCAATACTGTCGCAGAAGGTTATGTTCTGTTACTATAATAATTAGCGTTAATTGTAAATAATATTAAATAAATTCAATTTGTCATCTCGTTTTTCAATGTCTAATTTTATTTCAATGTTATCTCTGTAGGTTCTTATGGCCTAACAAGGTCAATGTGGACATCTGTTCCTCGGAAAAAATCACTACTTTCGCGTCTGTGCACATCTCACAGCATACGGGACATTGCTCCAGGTCAGATACAATAAAATTAATAATATCAAGTTAGAAATATGGTCGAGCATAGAAAGTCGTATGAAACTCGCCTATAATGGTAATTAAGAAGCTCGTATGAAAATTATGAAACTCGCTTGCGCTCGTTTCATAAATATCCATGCTCACTTCTTAATTACCTTCATTATAGGCTCGTTGCATAATGTACTATTAACGCCCACTTATAGAATTTAACTTTTGTATTCACCTGGAGAACAAAACCTCATTTGCACAAAAAATATTTAACCACCTTTTACTCGAACATCACCAAATTAATAGTATTCCTATATTCAAACAGCTGCCCAACCATTTCAAACATAGCTGACACACACACGCACATTTACACACACACACACACACACACTCTGAGTTGGAATAATATTAGCATATTCGTGGTGTTATGTACCCGACACCATTAATACGAAAGACGCACACGAATACGAGCCAACATACATATCACGTCCAATGGAGTCACACAAATAAGTTGAATTCCATGAAGAAATTAAGTTGTGGAGCAAAGTTAGTGGAGGCAGAATTGCGTTGCATAGCTGAAGGTAAGAGTGAAAACATATCGCCCGCAAGGAAACCTACCAATTCATCTCTTAGTTTCTACTTCATCACTGTAGTCGAAACGGAGCGACTACACAATTTTCTACTCGCAACAATATCTATAAACACAAATATATTTCATTCCGCAACCCGTCTAATCTGATATCTATCTACCATTCCAAACTTTTATCCTCAGATATCCATTCCAACAGTAATACAAGTAAACATAACAATAACAATTTATTCAACTACAAATAATTTCACACGCTACTATACAGTATGTTTCAAAAATACGGTGCATAATTTCAGGTATGTATTTCTCACATGTAGACAATCAAAATAGTTCATTACAACATGTGTCTGGAAATGCTTCATTTCCGAGTTATGGCCTTCACAACATTGAAATTCACCGGAACGTTTTTCTTTCCGCAGGTTGTTGTCATTACAGAAGATGTTCAAAATGTCCACCTCCTGCTTGAAAACAGACCTCACATCGATGTCTCATTGACCTGCAAACACGATCCCAAACTCCAGGAGTATTGCGTATGTCCTCAGAACATGCCACAATTCGATTCCGAAGGGATTCCAAATCAGGCACCGGAGACGAATAAACCAATGATTTTAAATGGCCCCACAAGTAGAAATCGAGAGGGTTCAGATCAGGTGAGCGTGGAGGCCAAACAATTGGGCCACTTCTACGTATCCATCGATCAGGAAACCTTCGATCCAAGTACCGGCGAGCCGTACGACTGAAGTGTGCAGGAGCGCCATCATGCAAGAAGTGAATGTGTTGACGATTGATCAGTGGAGTGTCTTTTAAAACATGAGGTATGGTGTTTTCCAGGAAGTTTGTGTACGCCTGCCCCGTAAGTCTGTTTGATTTGAATACATGTCGCATAGTCTTACGCCTACACAACACTGAATGTAACCTTCGCCTCGAAATGAACTGTCAGAGTGCCCTCTTAATGTCTCCTTTGACGGCAACGACCTGCGGAAAGAAAAACGTTCCGGTGAATTTCAATGTTGTGAAGGCCATAACTCGAAAATAAAGCATTTCCGGACACATGTTGTAATGAACTATTTTGATTGTCTACATGTGGGAAATACATACCTGAAATTATGCCCCGTATTTTTGAAACACCCTGTATAGTGGATCCCGAAAAAGTACAGCTCGTATTCAGAAGTCAGTTCGATACATGCAAACATTTACAAAGGCTGCAAAACCAATGATTTTGCTTTAAAAAAAAGAGAAACAGAAACAAAATGTAGAAAAGACAAAGTTTGGAATTTTAGTAAATATTGATTAATTAAAGAATAAAAATAATAAAACGGAGTAAAACCAAAATGTTGAACCATTTAGCAGCTCTTAATTACAATTAGTAAAGAACAAAAATAAGAAACAAAATGCACAAATAAATGAAATAGAACCATTTTGTAATTATCAATTACACTTAGTTAAAAGTAAAAACATACTGTTGAACTATGTAATAGTTTTTAATTATAATTAGCAAAAACAAAAATAAACAAAATGGAGGAAAAAACAAAGTAGAATCTTGTAACAATTACTAATTTTATAACTAGTAAGGGAAAAAAAAACATGAAACAAAATATAGTAAAAACAAAATCTTTAACCATGTTCAAATTACCGGTACATGGTTGAGGTCCTTTCCGGGGTTTTCCCCTCAACCCAATATGAACAAACACCTGGGTAACTATCGGTGCTGGATTCCGAACTCATTTCAGTGGCATTATCACCTTCATTTCATTCAGACGCTAAATAACCTGAGATGTTGATACTGCGCCGTAAAATAACCTATTTAAAAAATTAAAAACAATGAAATTAATTATAATTAACAAAAATAATAAATGGGATACAGGAAAAAACAAAGTAGAACCGTGGAACAATTACTAACATTATAATTAGTCAAAAAATAAAAATAATAAACAAAATAGAGTAAAAACAAAATGTGGAATCATTTCGTAATTTTTTATTACAATAAGTAAAGAACAAAAATAAGAAACAAAATGCATAAATAAACGAAATAGAACCATTTAATATTTATTCATAGAAGAAGATATCAGATGATAGACGACATTAAGATATATTGATCATATGAGAAGACAAAGAGGAAGGCAGAAAATAGGAAAGGTTGGAGAATGCTGGGTTTGTATTTCTGGTGGTGTGGAAGAGAGCTTAATGGTTTTATCTACACCAGAATAAATGAAAGAAATGAATGAGTAAATAAATAAATAAATAAATGAATCAATCAATGAATGAATGAATCAATCAATGAATGAATGAATCAATGAATGAATGAATAAATGGATGAATGAATAAATGAATGAATTAATGAGTGAGTGTGAGTGAGTGAGTGAGTGAGTGAGTGAGTGAGTGAGTGAGTGAGTGAGTGAGTGAGTGAGTGAGTGAGTGAGTGAGTGAGTGAAAAATAAATAAATAAATACGTAATAGTAATATGCGTTACAAGAGCGGTATGTTGACGTTTTCATGTTCCAGGAAAAAATTGAAAAAGCGAAACGTAGTTGAGCTTTTTTTAATTTCCGAGAACATGAAAACAAACATATCGCTCGTGTATCGTACATTATTTTGTGCAAAAATCGTTTATTACATACCTGAAAGAGGAATTTCTAATTAGTTGCAATGAAATCTCCATCTTGGTTTCTGTTCAATGACGGCAACTTTGGAAAACAAATATATCTATCTTCAACATTGTTCCTATAAAATTTTTTTCTGTGTTTACTATACTGCAGCAGGCCGTGATATACGTCTGTCTTTTTTCCCCAGTCTATGATGAGTCTGGAATCTTGTTGATTTTTTCACGGCTTCCTTAATGTTATATGCGTTACAAATGAAGTAACTTTTGTGGTGTTGTAGAGTTTACTTAATTTTTGCAAATATTTAAAAACAATAATTAACATTGCAATTTAGGTGATTTGCAGTGGTAAGTTTCAATTTATAATTATTACTATATTGAACGTCTTTAAAATAATATGTTAAAAGCCTAAAACAGTAAAATGAATATGACGCTTAAGCGGTAAGAATAGGGAAATTGTTATGTGTTACGTTGGGAATACTGAATGTGGTATTTCATACTTACCGCGTATTGGTTCTGTGCGGAAAGCAAGCAAATACACACGATCTCGCACAAATAATAGTAATATGCGTTACAAGAGCGGTATGTTGACATTTTCATGGTAGAGAAAAGATTGAAAAAGCGAAACGTAGTTGAGCTTTTTAATTTCCGAGAACATGAAAACAAACATACCGCTCGTGTATCGTACATTATTTTTGCGAAGATCGTTTATTACATACCTGAAAGACGAATATATAATTAGTTGCAATGAAATCTCCATCTTGGTTTCTGTTTAATGACAGCAACGTCGGAACACCAAAATATCGTTCTTCGACATTGTTGCTATAAAATGTTTTCTGTGTTTACTATACTCCAGCAGGCCGTGATATACGTCTGTCTTCCCCCAGTCTATAAATGCGAACTAAAACAAACGGTAAGGTTATCTAATGATTTATTTTTCATTTTAATATTTTAACAATATTATTTAGATAACATATAGCAGTAATAACATCGGCATCTGGAATCTTGTTGATTTTTTCACGGCTCCCTTAATGTTACTTGTATCAGGAATGCAATAAGTTTCGTGGAGTAGTAGACTTTACTTAATTTTTGCAAATATTTGAAAACAATAATTGACATTGCAATTGAGGTGAAAATGCAGTGGTAAGTTTCAATTTATAATTATTACTATGTTAAACGTCTCTAAAAATAATATGTTAAAAGCCTAAAGCAGTAAAATGAATGTCGCGCTTAAGCGGTAAGAAGAGGGAAATTGTTAGTGTGTTACGTTGGTAATACTGAATGTGGTATTTCACATTTACCGCGTATTGGTTTTATGCGGAAAACAAGCAAATACGCACGATCTCGCACAAAATATATATATAAATATATATATATATATATATATACATAAATAAATAATAGATAAATAAGTAATTAAATAAATAATTAAATAAGTAAATAATTTATTAAATAAATAGTTAAATAAGTAAATGAATAAATGAATAAATAAATAAATAATTTAATAATTAAGTAATAAATAAATAATTAAATAAATAATAAAATAAATTCATAAATAAAAAAATACATAAAAATGACAATCTAATTCAGTTAATGCAATCTTTAGTGGTTTCTTCTTATCAAAATTGGTACAGGAGAATAAGCACGAAGGATATGGTCATTCTTTTTTACTTTTACATTAGGAACACCAATATATTTTGCAGTAATATACTGAATTAGAATATAACATCAGCCTTAAAAGAATTGTGACTCCTCAATTGTGGAATGAAGCTGACAGGAGAATAACAAAAGCACTACTAAACAACCAAAATGTAAGAAGAGCGCCTGGAATTGAACTCCGGCGTCTTTTGATGAAAGTAGGTTCAAATACGACAAACCAAAGAGCATAGAATGAGGTGTACAATCTGCACAAAAGCGAAGAAATGATAGAGTTACAAATAATTGCTCTCGTTTGCTTGGCCGTTTCACGCTGAAAGCAATACTGTGGTAACGGCCGAGCTTATGCCAAGCGCTCTGTTTTAAATCAGTAAATAGATTACGCATTATTTAAAACCAGTTTGTATAACTCTAATTCCATTACAGGGGGTGGGAATGTGTTGACTCAATATTTGTTATCATTGTTTATCTGTTGTCACGCGGATTTATTGTAAATCGCCACTGACCGAATTCAGTATAGACAGCGGTGTGTGAAATGGGATAAACCATGGAGTTCCATATTTACTGCCAGACAAAATGGACAAGACAATGTAGAGTGAATAATAAGACGCGAATCAATGACGACAACAAAAATAAAATAGCAGAAGGAAGCGAAAGAGTATGCAATGAAACATAAAGTGTCAAATAACCCTGGGGTAAAATAACTTAGAAATGAAAGCACGCATAGAGAGATATAAGGAAAAGAAGAAGGCAAAAAATAAAATATGTGCTAAAAAGTGAAGTAACAAAATACAAGTAACTTAGTGAAAGGGAAAGATAAATTTTATAAAGTTATGTGAGACCCTATGCTCACATACGGCAGCGAGAACTGAACCTTGAATAAATCAGACAGAAGGAAGGTAGAGGCTCCAGAGATGAGATTTTTGAGATCGGTTGCAGGGTTTACTCTCTTAGATCATAAAAGATCTGAAGACACACGTGCTGAACTTCAGATTTTTAACCTCAATGATAAATTATTACAATGTAAAGAAACTGGAAAGAACATATTGAACAAAAATTACTTTTGAACTATACTCCAGTTCGAAGACTGAGTATAGATAGACCAATTTCTCTGAGAAGGAACGGACCAAATGGCCCAAACCTTGATCATGATGATGATGATGATGATGACCTCCTTTACTTTTCTTCCTATGACAGACCTGTAGAACTGTAGCTCCTGAGAGCGACTGCTTTACTCCCCTTTCTTACCCCACCCACCTTTTCTACCAGTGCGGTCATGACGTTCTAGTTACGCTCGGCTGCATCAACATTCATTCTCGCGGCGGCAGGTATACAAAATGCAATCAAGAATTACAAATGAACACATAATAAAATCCTTAGGAACATACCTTTAGAAAATAAGAGAAAAATGAATGAGGGAAATAAATAAATTAAAAGACATGTAAAATAAATTTTAAAATGTATGTGTGCATATAATGTAAGAAGGTCTACCTATGTATAAATCGTCCTATTACTAGTAAAGCCGATTAAGTCCACTTTTTGTGTAAAATAAATTAAGTACAGTCCCCGACTTGTCTTCCCGTGCTCTGTATTCTACTAAAATGGAATAAGTCCGAAATGTTGCATGCAAGCAACAAACCAATTACTTTATTTGAAGAATTTATTATGATTTATCGTGCATTAATAAAGTTTAAATCCTGTTTTTACAAAAACTTGTATTATTGGTCTTAACTGGTTTACTAGTAATAGGACGATAAATAAATTGTACGTTGATAAGTGAGTGATAGCTATATGACCGGATGTCAATGCTGTCATTCAACATCGTAACGCACTACAGCTAAATAAATAAATCAATAAATAAACAAACAAGTAAGAAAATAAGTAAATAAATAAATAAATATGTAAATAAGTAGGCCTAAATAAGTAAACAAACAAACAAACAAACAAATAAAGTGTACTGCAGTTTAAAGAGAACTGGAACATGGCAAAATCTAAACCCGTGAAGAAATAGCCTACTACTTCCAAAGGAAATGGAAATATGATTATTTTGTTCTTGAAGACGAAAGAATGGCTTGTTTACTGTGTCACATCCAATTTATTTCCACTCGTCATTTCAATATTAAACCACATTTCAACAAAGTTCGTATTAAGAATTATGGAATGCACAAACTTCAGGTAAGTTCATTATCACGAACTGTATATTGATTTTATTTATTTATATACTGTAAAATTAAGGACGTCACTCGCTGTGTTCATTTTGAATTGACATTAATAGTGACTCTCAAGGTTCATTACTTAAATGCTTACTTAAATGTTTCCGTAGTTGATGACAAGAAGGAAAGTTTTCGAAAATCTAAAGCAGGTTAGGTGCAAAGAAATCTCAAAGAAACTACCGACAGAAAATCTAGCATAATTGTAAACCTTGAAACGAGATAACGCATTATAAAAACAATGAATTTATTACAATCCTTTTTGAAAATTACATGGCGCCACTGATGGACCTTTGACGTCCAGACAATGTAAATAACTCTACGCGGAAGTTGATCATCCCCAATAGAAGTGGAGTGAGGCTGACGTCATATTTCCCCTACTTACGAGTTCTGCAGGCCTGTCCTATGACCATGGTCTTTGTGTTGTTTGCACTTATCTTCATCCCATATTCAATTCAATTCAATTCAATTTATTACGCCATTAAACATACAGTGATAGGCTTCGTCACAAAAAAAAAACACACATTTGAAAATACACATATAATTGAAAACAGTAATTAGAATGAAAACACAAAACATTTTGAAACTCTAAAATTAATGAAAACACTTCACTCTTATGTAATAATTGTAACTAATCTAAATAACTTTACTTATTATAAAACAATTTCGTATGAATTTGTGTTAAGAAACTCATCTACGGAGTAGAAAGGGTTAATTAAAAGCCAATTATAAAATCTAGCTTTGAAACTATTGGTTGGTAACTTATATTATTGACTGGGAAGCTTATTATATAATTTCATCCCCATGACAGAAAAATTTGTACTAGTTTCATGTAATCTACAGTATGGAATATTAATTTGTTCACTATTTGTAATTTCATGATCATGTATATTGGCTATTAATGAGTAATTGTCTATATTTTGCCGAGTGTAAAGGACTAGGTCGTGTATATATATATATATATATATATATATATATATATATATATATATATATATATATATGACAGTTAATATCTGAGATTGTTTGAAAAGAGGTCGACAATGTTCAAGATAGTTTGATTGACATAGAATTCTAATGGCTTTCTTTTGCAAAATCAAGACACTCCCAATTTTGCTATCATTTCCCCAGAAAATTAAGGCATACCTAATTATGGACTGAAAGAACGAAAAGTAGGCACATCTTAAATAATTTTGAGAAATACAAGTCTCTAATTTCTTTAATAAATATATAACTCTTGATAATTTTGTGTATATTGTATATATTCGATATGTTTTTCCCATGTTAAACTGGAGTCTATAAAAAGTCCTAGAAATTTAGTATAGTTTTGTATGTTGTCCTTCTTTATTACATGATTTAGGGTAAAAGTTATGTTGATAGTCTTTTCTTGATTAAGCAAAAAACCATTAGATTCAAACCATAAAGCCATCTGTGATAGAATATCATTGGTTAGAGCATGTAATTCATTCAGAG
The DNA here is from genome assembly GCA_025594305.2 of Periplaneta americana. NCBI lineage: Eukaryota > Metazoa > Arthropoda > Insecta > Blattodea > Blattidae > Periplaneta > Periplaneta americana. Next base: position 190,116,053 of record JAJSOF020000001.1, on the reverse strand, counting down.
TAGAGCTAGAACATAAGAATGTAGTGTCATCAGCATACATAATTGTTATAGCTTTAATGAATTTAGGAAGGTCATTTATTGCTACTAAGAATAGCAGTGGACCATTACTGAACCTTGTGGAACACCATAATGTATACTGGAGAGACGACCAATTTTCACCTATTGAGACTGCTGCTCATTCCTCCCATTAAGGGGTAACAATAGAATAGAATAGAATGGAGTAGAATAGAAACAAAAGTAATTAAGAAAAGAGAAAAAAAAGGAGGCGAGAAGAAAACAGGAAGACAGGAAAAAGAAAGTGGAAGATGAAAGTGAAACCGTAAATAATTACGAAGAGAGAGACTGAAACTGGATCAAAACAAAAGCGGACAAGAAGAAAAGAAAGAAGAAAGGGCGAAATAAAGAAGAATAAATAAAAAAGGGACGTTGAAATTTCAATAACCATTACTCACCGAACACGAACAAAGCGTCTGTTAATAGGACTAACAAGGGAAGGGTTTCGGCTCGAACAGGAATTTCGTATCCAAAACTTCTATACAGGCCCATCTTTATATCTCTGTAAAGCTCACAAAAGCATTCGTTTGTGTAATGTGTGGTTTGTCTGTTACAGCACTGCACAATTTAAGGGGATGGGACACCTTCCCCATAAGCCAAGCCTAGCCTAGCCTAGAAGCTAGTGCGAGTGGTAAAATGTCTAAAGCCCATTTAAAAACATTTTTCTCCAACGTTCTGTCCGAAAATATTGCAGCTAATCAAAAATGTGCACTGTTGTATGAGTCATTGGATGCGCACAAGGACACAACCTTAATAAATGAATCATTCCAAGGCTAGGACATGGAATGTATGATCATTCCACCTAAAAAAAACTAAATGTATCCAGCCTCTGGATATCTATTTCCTTAGACAATATTATGCTCGTAGGATAACAGATTGCACAAGAACTCTAGCTGAGAATCCAGAACTTAACTTGGGAAATCGAGTGTTTATAATGAAAAAGCACCCTGTTATTCATAACCAGTTGTCTGCTCCAGTATACCGCCCTATGCTTCAATATTCCTGGCAGTCAGCTGGTTACGTGAATCCTGAACAAGTCTCGGACTTCAAAAATGTAATTGAGGTGGCATTTGATTTTTCAGCACTGGAGTGTGGTTCAGAAGATTGTTCAGGTGTTGCTTCTGCGTGTTGTGTTTATTGCTCTGCTCCATGCTGTTTCTTGCATTTTATGGAGAATCCTCATGCACATTTTTAAAGAAATGTATTGACCAATACCAACCAAACGGAGAGTTACACAAATGAATGGTTTTACGGTCTTCATCACCATTGTGAGGTAAGTCTCTGTACAAACTTTTAACCAAAAATTCCTGTTCGAGCCGAAACCCTTCCCTTGTAAGAGTGGCAACCACATTTTATGTCAGAAGCAACCAACAACATTAATTAAGACGCTGGAGGAAGCAGAAGGCCATTTTAATTAGAACCCGGTCACCTCAGCTCGTTCGCCACCCGTTCCTACTGAAGGCGCTGATCTCTCCACACATCCCCCCACCCCATGCCGCCCCCGCTCAGGAAGCCGCAGTGCCAGTCGCGTTTTGTGTCGTCGTCGTCGTCGTCGTCGCCTACAAGAGCTCGAAAATGCCCGGTAGCAATAACAGTTAGAAGCCGATACAGCTCAGCGCGGGGTACTTGTTACAATTTCAATATTTACCTTTTCCCGCCGAGAAAAGCCTTCTTTATCATCGGAACTTTCCACCTCCCTCCGTCCCCCAACCCTCCCCTCGCCAACCCGCCAAACACTATTTTCCCTCTTCTCTGGGGAAATCTATGAATGTGTCAGTTGGCTGTTCCTCCGCTAGTCGATGATTCGAGCGTGAAGTAATCGCAAGCGACAGAGTGAAGGAGGACTGTAGGGGTAGGCAACCCGCAGTACATCGCTGCGGGGGTAAACACGCAACCCCCATCTCTCTCACCAAGTCATACTTCGGGAAACTTATTAACGAAAAGTTGCTGTAAACTTCTATCTTCCACGTACGTTACGTCTCTATTTCAGAGGACGGGGCTTCTCTAAGGTGGCCCTGTAATTTCTGCAGCTCACACTGTCGTATATCACACAGACATTGCATATCAAGTCAAACCAAGAAACTAACTCACTGTAATGCAGATATATGCAACGCCATTTTCCTCCTGTGATAATCATAACACATTTGCTATTAAAGTCCTTCTGTTCCATTCTGATGACTCCTTCTGCATCTCAACATCTGTTCTCACAAGTTAATTATCTCGCCGGCAGAGATGACATATGCACAGATAACAGGTTATCATGATGGTACGGCATTTTCTTTTAGGAGGAAAATAGCCAAGATTTCAAGCCAATTCCAGGGCCTCTTATTGGATCTGGTGAAGAATTAGATGTTGAAGATCTCTATACAAAATATAAGGTAAGTTCGTATAGTTTTAAGAACTATTAAGTTCAGGAAGATTATTTTAAAAAAAGTAAGTTTACTGTTGGGATTAAAATTATCCGGAAGATGCCACTCGCTCCTTTATGCATTAAAAGCGAAATTAAATTTATAGAGAAAACGTTTAGGGGTTGGGTATTTACCTATACACAAAAACAAACCTAACCTAACCATGATATTGTGGAGCTAGCTTCTTCTTTTGAATAACGGGGAACCCGCGACGTCTTCTGAATAATTATAAAAAAAAATTCACTGATTCAGATTGTGACTGTAAAATGTTACTGCTTTTTCGACTGTGCTGTAGTTGAATAATAAAAATAAGTGTTGGTTATAAATGACAAATTTAGTGGAAACAAAATAAACACTGTTGTCCAAATTCCACATAAAATGATATAGCCTAATGCATAAGAAACCAAGATAAAAATCAAGAATAGAAAAGGAGAAAACAGAATTAATGCGTTCAAATTTAATGCGACAAGAATTCCTGATTCTCAGAATGTGACAGCTCCAGAAAAATCACTGTGATAGATAATAGCGATTTTGTCACTGTGATTTTTGTGTTCGGATTAGAGTCGTGCACAACCGGTTAAGAAAAATAGAAATTATATACAGTGAAACTTCCCTTAAGGGACACTTCCCAATAGCGGACTCCTCTCAATAGCGGACATTTTAAAATTCCCCTGCAAAATAACATTGGCCCTTATGATAAAATTCTTCCAAATAGCGGACACTGAAATGTATCTCCCAACAACAATTAAAACTTCCAAATAACGGACAGCGTGAAAGAAAAAAAAGAAGAAGACGGTTGTAAATTAAACGGAATTCTTTGCAACAATCATTATCATGAATTTGAACGTCCTTGTACTTTATTGAAGGTAAGCAGCACAGTTGTTAGTTGTGATACTGTACATGAGCAGTCCGTACTTTCTTAGTTTGTCAAGTTGAGTGTTCGGAAGTACAGTCACATTAAAAATGTCACAAAAACGTAAACGTTTGTCATTAAAAGAGAAAGTGGATATTGTAAAGCAAAGTGAGAAGGAGAAATTAAGTGTTCGTGGGCTGCCCACAAAGTTTAACGTGGGAACAATTCAGGTTAGTGAAATTTTGAAAAACAAGGATGTTATTTTAAAATCATACACTGAGAATGCAAAAGAGAACACAAATAGAGCTTTTCTTACAACTGAGTGGCTTGCCATTGACAATATAACATGAATGGTTCTGTCGTGCTACAGCAAATAAGATGCCTTTATCTGGGATTTCTCTCTGGATGAATACTGTAAACAATCTCACTGTCTACTGTACTGTACTGTAAAATGTAGTGTTGAATATGTATGAGAAATCTGAATGTACTGTATACAGTACACACTAACGATTTTCTAAATAGCGGACACTTCTCAATAACGGACATTTAATTTTTCCCCGGCGGTGTCCGTTATTGGGAAGTTTCACTGTATTGCTACAGAACGCCTAGCGCTATAGACGGTATGCAAAGCTATTCCGTCTCGCGGAGTAGTCCAATGTTCGGTTTAACGAATGTCCGAGTCTTTCTCGGGTGGACGGCTCTGGATCATGAAAGACAGATAATATTGAGCCATCCAGGAGTTCCAAGAATCGTTACAAGGACACGATTATCTGTTCTCCCTGTATTCCCATTGCCTTCCTTGCATTCTTCTTGTCCTCCTTGCATTCTCGTCCTCCATTATTCCCCTTGTCATCTATTTTTCTTATTCTCCTTGTACTTCCCTTGTTCTACTTGCATTTCCCTTATTCTCCCATGTATTTCTCTTATTCTCCCTGTATTTCCTTAATTATGCTTGCATTTCTCTTTCTCTCTATGAATTCCCCGTATTCTCCCTCATTCCCCTTATTTTCCCTGCATTTCCCTATTCTCTCTGCATTCTCATTATTCTCTCTACAATCTCCTTGTTCTCCCGGCATTCCCCTTGTTATCCTTCTATTCCCCTCGTTTTCCTTGTACTCTACTTGTTTTCCCTCTATTCCCCTTATTTTCCTTGCATTACCCTTCTCCTCATTGCCTCACTCTTGTTTGCTTTTTTTCAGTTCGTAGAAGAGGTGAAAAAATTCAAATATCTTGGAGCAACAGTAACAAATATAAATCACACTCAGGAGGAAATTAAACGCAGAATAAATATGGGAAATGCGTGTCATTATTCGGTTGAGAAGCTTTTGTCATCTAGTCTGCTATCTAAAAACCTGAAAGTTAGAATTTATAAAACAGTTATATTACCGGTTATTCTTTGTGGTTGTGAAACTTGACCTCTCACTGTGAGAGGAACAGAGATTAAGGGTGTCTGAGAATAAGGTTCTTAGAAAAATATTTGGGGCTAAAAGGGATGAACTTACAGGATAATGGAGAAAGTTACACAACGCAGAACTACACGCATTGTATTCTTCATCTGACATAATTAGGAACATTAAATCCAGACGTTTGAGATGGGCAGGGCATGTAGCACGTAGGGGCGATTCCAGAAATGCATATAGAGTGTTAGTTGGGACGCCGGAGGGAAAAAGACCTTTAGGGAGGCCGAGACGTAGACGGGAGGATAATATTAAAATGGATTTGAGGGAGATGGAATATGACGGTAGGGACTGGATTAATCTTGCTCATGATGAAGACCGATGGCGGGCTTATGTGAGGGCGGCAATGAACTTCTGGAGTCCTTAAAAGCAATAAGTAAGTAAGTAAGTAAGTAAGTAAGAGACAAATGCCTGAAGAACTCCTATCCCCCCAAACTTATACATAACAAGTATCACTCCATACTCAACGCCAACAATGGAACCTAAGACCGCAGGATGATAAGCTCGCACTCTAGCGTTACCTACCGGTGAGGAGACACAACAATTAAACGCAAATCCGACGTTGCCTGTAACCTACAGTCCGAAGTTCGAATCTATCCTAGGTAACAAATGCCAGTCCAATATTGTCTTGTCTTCGATGCAGACTATGTTCGCCTAATGTCACGTCGACAAAAGGCCAGATTAGTGAGTATTCCATTAGGATACTGAATAGCAAAATGGTGATTCGTCAATGAGCGGAAATCTGAATTACCAATCAACTAGGCCAAGCCAATTATAACAGATCGAAGAAGATATACTGTATTCCTGTATTTTCGTTTTTTCTTCTTTTCTCATCTACTCGTCTTGCGAAACTTCGTACCTACGTTCAACAGAAGGAAAATCCCGTCAGATTTTACTCTGCCCTTCCTCTGTTTAAATATCGCAATAAAAAGAAGAGAATGGAAAAAGATGGAAACCGGAACAAACAGAGATTATATTACGTTTGCAGTAGGCAGTAAGGAAAAGTTCTAAAGCTGTAGAATCGTAGAAAATAAATTCAAGTCTAAAACAATAACAGCAAAGTTACCTTGGCGACAAATTCCTGAATTGCCTTCAGTAATGGAAAGTAAAGAACTATAAAAACCCGCGTCGTTACGTAGGCAAATCGCTTGAATGGGCAATTTAACAAGGAATAAAGAATTCAACCGGTATAAAAAAAGCTGTAGCACGTTTGTCCAAACTGCAATTTAACCACACTCAAGTTGACATATTCTTTGTACTTTATTTACATGAAAGCACAGATTTACATAGTCTGAGAAATTTTTCCTTTTATCGGATACAATTTTCACGGCTACTGTATTAGTTTATTGTCTATATTTTATCCTCAGGAAAAAAAAAACCAATTCACCTTGCAGTTACGAACGATGGAGCAAAAGTAAGTTTACAACAAAATACTTATTGTACAGTGAACGAAATAACTATTGTTATACAATTTGTGATGTCATAGTATGCACAAAAAGGACATATTAGTCTACAAACCATGGGTGAGATAACTAGAAGACCACTGTAAAACAACAAGATGACCAAAGACTTTAAGATTAAGAGTGAATGCATGAATCAATGACTGGACGGACTTAAAAGGATATGACAATTTGCAGCTTTGAGTACTCGAACGGACGGTCAATAGACAAATTAATGATTTGAAATGGACTATTCGGCAAGAACTGACAAAACCAAGATACTATCAAAAAGTATAATAGTGATAATAATAATAATAACAATAATAATAATAATAATAATAATAATAATAATAATAATAATAATAATAATAATAATATATGAACCATATCCTCAAAATTTGAAGGCAAGGCCATCATGCTGGAATGCAAATCAACCTGAGCATTTGTCTCGACACTCTGCTGTTTGGTGACGATCAAGTTATCATTGCAAAAACAGAAGATGAATTGCAACGAGCCGTCCACAACTTACAAATAACTGCTTAAAAATTTAATATGGAAATATCAACCGAAAAACCAAAAACATGGCCTTTTAGGAAAAGTTCCAGTTCCATCCAAAATCATTACAAATGGCACATTAAGTGAATTCATTCAACTATTTAGGTTATAATCTATCATACATCACTGATGATGATATAAACAACAAAATATCAAAATTTTTAACAATTGCTAGAACCATCAACAGTGTATTCAAACCTTCCCAAGTACAAAGACATACAAGGCTGAAAATCTACAAAACTCTCGCACGACCAGTTTTGGCTTATGGCAGTGAAGCATGGACACTAAGAAAATGCGACGAAAGACGGCTAACAACTGCTGAAATGAGATTCATGCGAAAAACTGCTGGATACTCTCTTCTTGACCACCATCGGAACGTAGATATTCTGAAGGAATTAAAAATTGACTCTATTGTCCATTATCTCCAGCAATACAGGCTTCTGTGGCAGACACATGTCAAGAGGATGGATCGCTCTAGATGGCCCAGGCAGATTTTGTCGTATGTCCCAAGAGCTGGAAGAAATTTAGGAAGACCTAGGAAACGCTGGCAAGAGACCGTAACAGATCCACTGGGGCCTAACACTTGAAGGCTGATGATCTGATGATGATGATGATGATGATAATGATGATGATGATAATGATGATGATAACAAAACAAAGAGCATTCATAAAACTGATCTAACGTTTATAAATGTAGGTCTATAGCGTATCTTTCCAGTTGCTTATCTCGAAAAACATCACGTCTCAGAGAATACAATGCCAAGTAAACGTTTCTTCGTTTGAAGAGGAAAGACAATGGCATTAGTTATGTTTTATATTTATATAGCGGAGGTTATCAAAGTCCTTTTTAGATCAACTTGGTCTTTATCTAAATGGCAACCCGAACTAAAAATTTTTTCATGAGATTCTAATTTTACGTAAGAAAATAAATGGTAGAAAGAATACAGTACAGAGTAACAGAGTTCCTTGAACCTGTAGCTCTGGAATTAACAGTGCAGACTCTCGAAAAATATTTCTTCAATAATAACTCCTTGAAAAACACACATTAACAGCTGGTCTCTCTATGAGTAAATGCTGCAAACTTTAGGAAACAAAACAGTATCTACTGGGTGTTCATTTCAAAGTGTGTCATGACGTCACTGTTGTGAGTCAGAGATTTGAAGCGAGTTTCACCTTTTAGATCAGAGAAGTTGCTATTATTCAAGGCGTTCAATCTGAACTTGAGAACGTGTACGGTATAACTTGAACGTCGTAGCAACAGATGGCGGTCTGTACGGTCTGTGTGCTACCATAACCTCTTTCGAACTGTGTTTTGCGAGGGCAATTCGTACGCAGGGTATTTATCATCATCGGTAACGGCAACATTCCACAACACAAATCAAATGCCCCGTGTCCATGTTGACCGTCGAAGCTAATGTCAAAAAATACGTAAGTAATAGTCTTAACCCTCTCCCCATAAAGAAAAAAATCACTTTAGTACGTGTTTCCAAACAGTTCACATTCCTGCCACTACCGGCGTTACAGTACGTATCGGTAAGTACTCTTCAGAATGAACGCCGTACTTGCTAGGCAACTTCTCTGGCAGATAAGTAATACGCTTCTGCGGATGTGTAGGAATATTGAATTCTCTAGGCTCATCGGCTAGCCACATGACGGCATACAGCGAGCCATGACACATTTTGAACTGAACAAGCAGTATTACCCAGCCAAGACCAGTTACATTCAACGTTCATAAAATTTGTAAAATATATTTTTTTAATAAGACATTGAAATATTTAAATTTAGAGTTTTATCTATGTCTTAAACTAATAATAAGCAAATATTTCTGAAAACATTAAACCTGGCTATACGCACCGTAGACCTGCCATGTTGCGGCAGAACGTGGAAACACTGCCGACCCGGAAATCAGTACACGGTAAGTACAGTCGCCTGGTCGATTTTATTTTAGTAGGTTATTTTACGACGCTTTATCAACATCTAAGGTTATTTAGCGTCTGAATGAGATGAAGGTGATAATGCCGGTGAAATGAGTCCGGGGTCCAACACCGAAAGTTACTCAGCATTTGCTCATATTGGGTTGAGGGAAAACCCCGGAAAAACCTCAACCAGGTAACTTGCCCCGACAGGGAATCGAACCCGGGCCACCTGGTTTCGCAGCCAGACGCGCTGACCGTTACTCCACAGGTGTGGACGCCTGGTCGATTTACAATGTGTTCATCAAGCGCGAAGACTCATATACAGGGTGAACCATAAGTAGTATCATTAATTTCAGGAGGTTTTTCTTTGCCATGTTTCATACAAAAAGGTTTAAAGATTTTACTCGTTTTTGTTTCCTTTTCGAGATAAAAATTATTTCAAATAAAACATTTCACAGCGTGTTTGGGACAACCATTGATTTAATTCGAAATATTCTCAATCAATTTTTAGAGAGCACAGTATTATGATTAGACAGTGGATGGGGATGATTTAAGGAAAAGTGAAGTTGTTTCGTATCACAGTATATGGCACGTGCCGCGCCGTCCGTCTTTTGTGTACCTGGCGAGTACAGCAGCGTACAAAACGAAGGAACCCGGTCCGTTCGTAACGCAATGTGTGCAGTTGTGTTATCCTGCTCAAGTATTTAGTACGGGTTGAATATGTTGTGCTGATCCATTCATAATGGCCAAGTCAAAACGTTAAATTCGCTTAGAGATACGAAATGCAATTAAGAAGTATGAGAGTGACATTTATTAACGAAGACAGTATCGTGTGTAATGTATGTAAAATTGAAATAAAAACCAGAACAACTCAGGCTATAGAGAAACATTGCAACAGTACATCGCACAGGAAATGCTTTGAAATGAAATCTGAGGAACCATTATCATCATCATCATCATCATCATCATCATCATCATTTAGTTGTGCGGGTCTAATGACACGTGCAACATGATTCTCAGTACAAATATTCCTCTAAAGAAATTGAGTGATTCCCATTTTAGAGGTTTTCTTCAGAAATTCTCTCGATACAAAAACTGTTTAAGCGATAGGCGAAGACGATTCAGCTTCGACAACTTACGAGAATATATCGTCGTTTATTGCAATGCTGGTAATTGCATCAATGATGACGAGGACTGAACTTGCAAGGTATGTACTACAGTACGTTATTTTTCTTTTCCTTCTGACTGTACGGAGACGCAGTAGCATGTTGACGTCGTCTGTTTACGTTTAAAACCTGTTCAGCCAATGGTCTGAATGAAAAAAAATGTAACATATAGTAAATGCGCACCTACATTCAACGATAAGTCATCTCGCATCCACTGTCTAATTAAGATTATAAATTATTGACATAATTTTAGTTTTGTCCTTTAAATATGCAGAAATTTGATCCAAACAAATGTAACTTTTCGTTCTGCAAATGAATTTTACAATCTAACAATTTTATGAGTCACCACCAAAAACATTTTTTTTACATCAATGCAAATGAAAATTAACTTGCATTATTTTTTATGGTATTGAACACTTCAACATGCTTAGCAATGTGATGATAATGGGGCTTAATTTTCATATATCTTGACTCAACAATATGAAGAATACCAACCGAACCAGTTACATTACATCTTTACGATCATAATTCTAAAATATATCTCAAAGGAAAATATTGTATAACGTAAATAATGTGAAACTAGGTCAACAGCATCCGGACAACTTAAGACCATAAATTATACGACGTACAATCCACAGATGTAAAAGTCACAATGCAAAATGCACGACCGGAAGTCATGGGACGGGCTTCAACTTTTACGACTATCGAAATGCCCTCCAAACTTTAATACTACAAGGCTATGTGCCGCTTATCTGGAAATCTTCCGATGTCACATGTCTATGGAAGATTCATGTCCCGTCCCTATCACTCGAAGACGACGTTCAATTTAATGAATCACCTGCAGTCAAACAACTTTTGAACTTCTGAGCTATAAACTATTTACTACAAACCTGAATTCAACTTCCGAAATTACAAGAAAATATTGCATTGTTGCAATAATTCAGAGCAAAGTTTGAGACTCTTAACTTCACATTAGTATTTTATAGAGCAAAAGACAATAAGACATGCTGGAATATTTTATATCAAATTCTTCCCTCGCTATCTATCACCTTCAAAGATTCGAAATGTGAATCATTGCCGAAGGCAGGATTCAAGATTTTGTGTCTACTTTCCGTCTTGAAAGTAGTTTTAACTAGAACGTTCTAGAATCACCTGGAATCGGAATTCAAAATTAAACAGTAAGAAAAGAAGAACCGGGGATCGAACCCATTACTCTAGCTGAGCCAGTGCAGTTTGAAATGTTGGCAAAGAAAGAAACAAATGCTAGGGTAGTGATAAAAATAAACAAATGCTAGGGACGCGATAAAATTGTGAGATAAGCAGCCATGATTGGTTGAAAGACGTCCTTTCGTACCGTTTTATTGGTCCAAAGTAGTGTGACATAGTAAAAGTGTAATAGTCATAATTATTTTGTAATAAAAATAGATATTAATATACTTTTAAGTATGATATAAGCCTAATTCTATGCTGTAAATATTTTGTATTAAAATAGATATTAATATACTTTTAAGTATGATATAAGCCTAATTCTGTACTGTAAATATTTTGTATTAAAATAGATATTAATATACTTTTAAGTATGATATAAGCCTAAGTCTGTACTGTAAATATTTTGTATTAAAATAGATATTAATATACTTTTAAGTATGATATAAGCCTAACTCTGTACTGTAAATATTTTGTAATAAAATAGATATTAATATACTTTTAAGTATGATATAAGCCTAATTCTGAATTGTAAATATTTTGTAATAAAATAGATATTAATATACTTTTAAGTATGATATAAGCCTAATTCTGCACTGTAAATATTTTGTAATAAAATAGATATTAATATACTTTTAAGTATGATATAAGCCTAATTCTGTACTGTAAATATTTTGTATTAAAATAGATATTAATATACTTTTAAGTATGATATAAGCCTAATTCTGTACTGTAAATATTTTGTATTAAAATAGATATTAATATACTTTTAAGTATGATATAAGCCTAATTCTGTACTGTAAATATTTTGTTTTAAAATAGATATTAATATACTTTTAAGTATGATATAAGCCTCAGTATGTACTGTAAATATTTTGTATTAAAATAGATATTAAATATACTTTTAAGTATGATATAAGCCTAGTACTGTAAATATTTTGTATTAAAATAGACATTAATATACTTTTAAGTATGATATAAGCCTAATTCTGTACTGTAAATATTTTGTATTAAAATAGATGTTAATATACTTTTAAGTATGATATAAGCCTAATTCTGTACTGTAAATATTTTGTATTAAAATAGATATTAATATACTTTTAAGTATGATATAAGCCTAATTCTCTACTGTAAATATTTTGTATTAAAATAGATATTAATATACTTTTAAGTATGATATAAGCCTAATTCTGTACTGTAAATATTTTGTATTAAAATAGATATTAATATACTTTTGTATGATACAAGCCTAATTTTGTACTGTAAATATTTTGTTTTAAAATAGATATTAAGATACTTTTAAGTATGATATAAGCCTAATTCTGTACTGTAAATATTTTGTATTAAAATAGATATTAATATACTTTTAAGTATGATATAACCTAATTCTGTACTATAATATTTTGTATTAAAATAGATAATAATATACTTTTAAGTATGATATACGTAATTTGTACTATAATATTTTGTATTAAAATAGATATTAATATACTTTTAAGTATGATATAACCTAATTCTGTACTGTAAATATTTTGTATTAAAATAGATATTAATATACTTTTAAGTATGATATAAGCCTAAGTCTGTACTGTAAATAGTTTGTATTAAAATAGATGTTAATATACTTTTAAGTATAATATAAGCCAAATTCTGTACTGTAAATATTTTGTATTAAAATAGATATTAATATACCTTTAAGTGTGATATAAGCCTAATTCTGTACTGTAAATATTTTGTAATATAATAGATATCGACGTAATTTAAAGTATAATATAGGCCTAGGCCTAAATCTAAGTACAATATCTTCTGTCCTCTTTTTTCAAACAATGTCCTCCTGTTTGAAGCTTTGTGTCCTATTTTTTATCGATGTGAATCTGGTCACCCTAGGTATATGTGAATAAATATAGACAAAATTAAAATAGTTCTGAGCACTAATGTGTTGTCTATTTTTACTTGTAATCCTCTTGTCAGAGTTTAACGATATAAAGAACCCGGATGCACTATCCAGAACTTGAAAATAACAATATTTTTGTCTAACAGCCAATAACCTATAAAATTAATATTGCTTTTGAAGATGTGAGGGATGCACGATGAGGGATTTGACAAGGCGAACAACGGCTTATAAGAGAATTATCTATTTTATATATCAATCCCCTTCTCTTCGACAGCAGGAGTCGGGGACACATATCCCAGACAGCACAGGCACCTGGCAAGGGGGGTGAGGGGGCAACACTTCAGAATTGACAGCCCTCCAGAACCTACGAGTACATAGTATAGACATATATGTATAAAACGAACCAAAAATTCATAGCTTCAGAGTAACGCCGCCAACCATAAAAAGGATCTGCCCCTCCCCATTGCTCCCCCAATAAGAACCCCTATAGCTCCCGTATAGGCAAGCGGCAATGCTCGGGCTACGGAGGTTTATAAAGCTTAAATATGGTGCATATATTTTCATATTTTGTTGTATCATAAAACGTGACACGAAAGTCCATTAAGGGCCTATATGCGAAGAGCAGAAGCGTCTACCTATATGAAATATGAAAAAAAAAAAAAAAAAAGAGAGAGAGAGAGAGAGAGTGGAACAGTCCCTCCTATGCGCCATGTGGCCTAAAAAAAAAAGGCGCCCTAGCACAGGTTATAGTTTATGAAGAAAGCGCCTTGGTAGGTAGGCAACTTATCGTCACGGTAGACGGAGCGGGTTTGCCTACATTCTGTATATGTAAAAGATGCCAGACTCTAAGCAAATTGTGTTATATGTAAACCCAGCACCGAAACCATCTTAACATGTGTTGGCCTGGGGGTGAAGAGGGAGGGTTTAGGAACGAGAGAAACAAAGAATATTATGGAAACGAAACGTCTGTATGTGTGGAGACTTTGTGTTCAAGATAGTGTGAAAACTTGTGTACTCTGGGATCATCGTAAACTCCCACCCACTAGCCCCCAACCCTCTATGTTTATCCTTCTTTACTGAATATAGATGTTACCACAAGGGACTGGAAGGGAACACAAGAGCTTCCAGTTTAATTCTACCTCATTCAATGACTGGAATATCAAACATGTTACAGAAACTTTGTCATATTGTCAATAACAACTCCAAAGTGAAAATTTATATTTCCCAAGGTCTAACAACGAGTTGCCTCTTTTCATGAACGAGGTACATCTTTCGCTGGTGTAATTGAGGACCGTTTTTGCAAAACTTGCTAACTGCAAAATTTGCAAAATTGAGATTTTGATGGATTCGTTAACATAGGGCAGGCCTCTACATGATGTTCAAAGCGTCTTAGTAAAATTGGGTTATTTATAGCCTATGTGTATGAATTAATCAACCTATATTATATTTGTATTCTATAATTTTGAAATATGACTTTTCACGTGCGATATTATTCTTCAGTGTTAATATTATATTATATAATTCCATTGCCGCTGAATTATATTTCAGTTCCTATTTTATTTCACTTATTTATTTATATTAATTTTTTATTTTAATATTATATTGCGACCGAGCACGAGCGCTGCTCATTCGGTCTCAAATTTTGACTTGTATTATTTTATTTGTATTTCTCTTTGTTTGTTTTGTAATTATATTTCTTTATTCTGTATTCTCTTCATTGTAATGTGTCAAAGTGTGATCGTTTTTTCAAAACTTCCCTTCTGTTATAAGTAAGATATACAGCAAAATTTGCTTACTATAGTGTTTTGTCTCTCCTGTAAAATTTAGTTTTTTTTTCAGTTAGCAAGTTTTGCAAAAACTCAATTGTACTGGTATTTCAACATTTTTCCTTAGATTCTGCAAGTTCTTCAGAAATGATTCAATGACTCTGTGATCAGAATTAATGAAGACCTAGTATCTGTAGCTCAATGGACGCAAAAATTTGAACTCAGACTAAATCCAGACAAATCACAAACTATAATAATTGGCCACCAACGAGCATTAAACAAAATAGATCTAGCCACTGTATCACATACAAAAATAAATAATACCACAATTACATATAGTAAGGCAGTAAAAATTTTAGGGGTATATTTAGATTCAAATTTAAATTCTCAAAGTCAAATGTAAGAAAACTTTTTCCATAATTCATTCCCTCAGACACTTAACCAACCTTTTACCTCTCAGCCTTAAAAAGAACCTGATCCCAACTTTAGTGATGCCCCACTTCGATTATTGCGATTCTCTATTCACGAATCTAAATACTGATCTTGCCCATAGACTACAGCGTGTTCACAATATCTGCGTTCGTTTCGTTTGTAACATTACAAATTCGATCATGTAACACCGTCACTAGAATTGTTGTCTTGGAGTTCACTTAAAGAAAGAAAATTCTTCAACTCTCTATTACTATTTAAAATCATCCACACCTCCACACCCTCTTACCTAGCATCTCGTTTTGTTTACCTTTCACTACCTCGAACCCGGAACATGTACCTTCTCTCTATTCCTCTGCACAGAACATCCTCCTACTCATCATCTTTCAACATATCTATTCCACGCCTCTGGAACTCTCTCCCTGACCATGTCAGAGACTGTCGGACAATATCAAAATTCAAATTTAAATTAAAACATCACATTCTAGTACATGGAATTGCTTGCTGAACACCTGTCAGGTTGCGCAATTTCGGCTTAACCCATGACATATAGTAAAAATTGTAACTATGCTGTTGTAAAATTGAAAATTAATATGTAATTATTATTTTATTATTATTATTATTATTATTATTATTATTATTATTATCAGTTATCACTATCATCATTGCTATCTCTTTCTTTTTTCTCTTGTATTAGCTCCATGAGACCTCTATAGTGTTCTTTTGACCCTGTTGACCCTCTATAGGGCTTTAATTTAATTTGTATTATTTTCATCAGCGTCTGTATTTTTTTGTATTAATATGTGCTATCTGGTAGGATAGAAGAGAAGCCCTTATGACCTTAATCCTGTCAGATTAAATAAATAAATAATAAATAAATATTGGAGTACAGAGAAATGTGAGACCAGTCCTGACCGAGAAGTATATCAACAATCAGGAGCGACTACTAGCTGTAGTGCATGGATATGAAGAGTATGAAGATGGTGGACAGATGGATATTTACCTTCAGAGCTGTAACGCATATACTGAAATCAATCTAAGAGACAACTGTGAAGAAATTGGTAGCCAAGACAATCGCGAATAACTTGTGCTTATGCCACAAAAATTCTATGTATTCAAACAACAAAAAGAAATTTTGTCTTCTTTCATTCTGAAAGAAGAAATGAGTTACCGATTTCAGTGACCCAAATGATTGACCGAAAAATCGTAACCCAAATGTGCTGAGTTACCTAAAAATTTTCACCAATATCCAGTGACCGAAATACAGCTTTCAGCAAAAAAAACGTGTCCCTAACGTCAGAGACCACGTGCCCTCCTTCCCTTAACCTTTGGAACAGTCATGGAAAGACAGTATGGGCCTGATGTCTCCTACGTGGGTACTTGCCCCATACAATCTGTGAGCTTGTCTACTGTTCCCATTGGCTCATCCGTATTCGAAAATCATGTCTGTATATTCCGCTCTTGTTACTCCTCCATTTCACTAGGACTGATCGACTGGACACTGCAACTTGTACACATTACACTGCTGTCTACAGACGTGCATATCAGGACCGACCATGTCCGTTACACATTACGCTATCTGCATTGCTTTAGTGTAGTTTCCTGTCCCCATCCCTCAGACAGCGCACTGAATGGAATACTGTAAGTAGACAACGTAAACAACGTCAGATGAATACAGTATGTAGTATTTAGTATTTATTTATTTAACCTAGTAGAGATAAGACCGTCAGGCCATTTCTGCCTCTCTACCAGGAGATTCCAACTATAATATGAAGAATAAAATTACAATTAATATTAAATTTACAATTACAATAAAAATCGAAGTACGAAAGGATTACCTGACTAATGAAAGCTAGATAATTTATCATAGAAAAACAAAGAATATTTTATATTTACTGAATTACAAATTAAACCTAGAATAACAAAATTGTATAGTATTGAAATTTCTGGATATTGAAATATTTTTTGATAGATAAATTACTTACTTACTGGCTTTTAAGGAACCCGGAGGTTCATTGCCGCCCTCACATAAGCCCGCCATTGGTCTCTATCCTGAGCAAGATTAATCCATTCTCTATCATCATATCCCACCTCCCTCAAATCCATTTTAATATTATCTTCCCATCTACGTCTCGGTCTCCCCAAAGGTCTTTTTCCCTCCGGCCTTCCAACTAACACTCTATATGCATTTCTGGATTCGCCCATACGTGCTACATGCCCTGCCCATCTCAAACGTCTGGATTTAATGTTCCTAATTATGTCAGGTGAAGGATACAATGCGTGCAGCTCTGCGTTGTGTAACTTTCTCCATTCTCCTGTAACTTCATCCCTCTTAGCCCCAAATATTTTCCTAAGCATTTTTTGATAGATTGAGGAAACTATTTACAAGAAATCAATTACTGACCAAGTGCCTAGTAAGTTTGCGTTTGAATTCAATTTTATTTCGACAGTCCCTGATGCTAGCAGGTAACGAATTCCAGAGTCTTGGCAGGGCTATTGTGAAAGAGGATGAGTATGAGGAGATGCGATGGGATGGTATTCTTAGTATTGTTTCATGACGAGAGCGTGTGTTCAGATTATGGTGGGAAGAAAGGTAAGTGAAGCGAGATGACAGGTACGAAGGAATAGAAGAGTTCAAGATTTCGAAGAGAAAGAGAAGTGGATATAAAGGTCTTTTCTTATATAGTTTAAGCCAACCTATTGCTTCCAGGGATGGGGTAATATGATAATATTTACGAACATTGCTTACAAAATGTACACACAAATCATGAGCACGTTGAAGTTTCGTTTTGTTGTCGCTGGAGAGGTCAGTCAGTAAAATGTCAGCATAGTCAAAATAGGGAAATACAAGTATCTGCACAAGGGACTGTGTAAGATGTACAGATAAATACACATAAATAAGGTGAACAGAGGAATAAAATTATTTCATAGCCACACAACTATTTTTGCTTGTAACTTTCGACTAGGTCATTTCCGGACCAGGGTTCCTATCTCAAATTGATACATGTGCCCTTCCCCATCACCCCTGAAAGTTTGTAACACTAGCCGGAAACACCCTGTATATGAACACCTTTAGCAACAGAAGGTCACTGGGAAGACCTCCAAATAGATGGAAAGATGAAATTCAGAAGGAACCCATGGAAATGCGAATTACCAACTGGGAGGAACTAACAAAAGAAAGAACAAAGTGGAAGCGTTTTGTGAGATCGACATGGAATCTACACGCTCCATAATGTCCTTTGACTGACTGACTGATTGATTGATTGATTGATTGATTGATTGATTGATTGATTGATTGATTGATTGATTGATTGGATTACTCCACATTGTCTTAGTTGTTGCACACAGACAGCACATTTTACAGGGCGCATTAGAGAGTCAGCAATGCTTCCTTATTAAAAACATGCAAGATATTTTCATTTCTAGTTATGAACTGCGGAAAAACAATTCAACGGTTAATATTTGGAATGTATAAATCAATAATTAGCGCTGCCATATTTATTCAGAGTCCATAATCAGTCTATCTGCACGCACACGCCGCTTTTAATACTCCGTGGGAGAATACAAATGTCGCTAAATCCCTGATAAATACCCACATAAAACACGTTTAGTTCACACGGAGGGGAAAAACACACATACAGGATTTGCCTTGAAGTATTTATTCCTTATAATAAATTCCATCCTTCCCACTCTTCAGCTGCAGCCTATCTGGTCACGCTTCAGCCCTCCTGCCGTCTTCCTTCCCCTTATCCAGGCTCTCCATATTAAAGTCCATTCATCAAACAGACTGATGTGCTCCGAGATCGTCTTGCCTTTTGCCAACCATCACAAGCATTGCATGATAAACCGGCTTTATTACCTGCTGCAAGAGAGTTTGAGTGCAAACACAGATGCATAAAACCGTGCTATACTTTAATAAGAAGTTCACCGTGCAAAGAAATCCACCTATAGGAAAATAGTACATTATGCAACGAGCCTAAATGGTAGTAATTAAGACGCGAGTATGTTTATGAAAAGAGCGCAAGGGAGTTTCATAATTTTCATACGAGCGTCTTAATTACCATTATAGGCAAGTTTCATACGACTTTTTTTATGCTCGACCATATTACTAACTTGAAATTATTCATACGTATTCATGTTATTCTTATCTGACTGGGGAGCGGAACTGACCTTGTGCAATATCTCGTAAATTGTGAGATGTGTGCAGACGCGAAAGTATTGATTTTTTTCCGAGACACAAATGTCATTGACCTTGATATAATCTAGAGAGTAAAATGAACAGTAATCTTGATATAACCTTGAAATCGATTTAGACATTGAAAAACGAGATGACAAATTCAACTTATTTGAATATTATTTACAATTAACGCTAATTATTATAGTAACAGAACATAACCTTCTGCGACAGTATTGGATTTCCAGCTATTAAAAACTAGTTTAAGCAAATAAAGATAGAAAGTGACTTTTCGTATGATCTAGAATCAATGTCAGGTTAGGTTTGGTTTGTTTAGGTTTTTGTTTGGTAAAAGCCTAAAAAAAAAAAAAAACTATACAAACCAAACCTAACCTGTCATTGATTCTATATCTTACGGAAAATTCGCTTTCTGTATACAGTATCTATATTTTAAAATTAGTTTTTACTAGTTGAAACTGGTTTTGTCGGATTTTGGGTTTTAACGGTAACATATATCGTGCAATAAGAATTTAAATATGTTGGGGCTGTGATAAAAGTGTTCAAAATTGTTTTATAGCGCCACATTGGCAATGAAAAAATGTGTGCAATATTCATTACATTGGCCGGCGGATGTCGTTACATTGGCGGGTGAATGCTCTATTATTATTATTATTATTATTATTATTATTATTATTATTATCGCAAGTATCGATTATTCTCGGATATGCAAACGAAAGACAACTAGCGAAACGTCACGGAGGCTGAAACTGGTTTTGACGGATTTCGGGCTTTAACGGTAACATATATAATATGGAATTATCACTATACTAACACATCCATTATTTCACAGAACACACACTGAACGAATAAAATGTAATTATGAAAGGCGCCTATAATACTAATATGAATTTCATTTCAGAAACTTTAAAGACTAAAAACCGCTAGTATTCCCGCTAAGCGAGATAATATAATTTTACCCGCGAGACGGTTATCCAAAAAAGCTAGATTTAGCGGGAAAACCGCTGAATTGGCAACACTGACTATCACTCCTCCCATCGTTTCTAAAAATCGTTTATATATATATATATATATATATCGATTGTAGAGATGGGAACGATATATCGGTTTTTACGAAATACCGATATTTTCGTTTCGATATAGCGATATATCTATATCGAAATTTTGATTCAATATATCGTATAATATATCGGTTTTCCCATACATTTATCGATTTTTTTAAAATTATTATTATTATTATTTATTATTATCGTTATTATTATTATTATTATTATTATTATTATTATTATTATTATTATTATTATTATTATTATTATCAACAGCAACAAAATCAACACTAGACAACTCTGATAATTCCCGAGAGATGGAGCTACTGAAGGTGGAAAGTTACATAATTGTGCAACCTCACTCAATACCTTGTTCTAATTGGCTGGATTCGAATTCGAATTCAAACTTTAATATGCAGCACTAAATTCAAAATGCAGCTGTGCAAACGTGAGACAGATGGAAGGTTTATCTACTAACGTTTCAATATTGTTATTAATGTTCTTCAAGGAAGGAGCAACTCCCACCCTGAAAGGGAACCGTCTGACCTCAAAACGTGTATCAAAACTTTTATTTCCACTGTATATTCTGAAATGGAAAGAGAAACAAGGATTTAATACCGATGTGATATTTGTTTACGTCTATAGATTTCTACGTACAACCTAGTGCTGACATTCTCTTGTCTTATATCTTTTAGTGCATATCTTCACCACCATTGTTGTTTGCAATGTTAGAGTGTAACAATAACTTGCAATGGGACCTTACTGTGGAAGGATTGTATCAAATCAACTGTGAAGTTTGTTAAAACTTGTAACATTCTAAGCACGGTTTACTTACATTTAAAAATAATTACAAGTTCTGTTAACTTGCATTCAAAAATGATTACGTTGTTAGGTAGAAAAGAGCATTATATCAGTGTCCTGGATTGAATCCTATATAACATTAGAATAACTGAATCGTGTTCCAATATCACTCAACCATGTAGAGTTCACTTAACCCATTTGATCCCAAGACACTTTCAATGATTGGAATATAAATATTTCAGAATTGCCCAAATTATTTTTATTAAAACTATGTACCGTGCGCTCCGCTGCACCCGTTAGAAATAAATATAAAGTAATTATACAATTAAAATAGGACATTTGATCCAGGGAACATTCGTGTTTGATATAAGGATAAATCGTTTATTATGTTACTTAATTTAAATTGTATTTGCATAATTAAGATGCGATCATTTTGATCCAGAGACCACTCATTTGGTCATAAAAATTATTTTAGGAAATACAGGAAACGAATGTACAGAATAGCCTATCAAGTTTTCTGTGCATAAGAAGCTAATTTAATCTTACCTGTCCTCCATTCACTCAGAAGTTACTGTAATAACATTATAGCATTATGTCCATCTAGAGAAACTACACTTTCCAATGGTGAATTAATAATTAATTATACAAATCGGTTAATTTAGCGTCCGATATTACACAGAAACATTATCTGTAGGCTATCTTTCATAGCTTTCGATTGTTGCTGTCCAAGGCCCCTTATAGACGAAGTCATTTGTTTCTTAATTCATTACACGGCCTTAGATGGCAGTTATTTTAAGTTTAAAACTCATTTATCTCATTAAATATCAGTCCTATCAAAATTTTTCAAGGAATAAAACGTATCGGAAATTATTTTTAAAGAAACTTTTGTTATGTAACATTTTTCACAAAAATCAATAATAAGCGAGATATTTCTATTCATTTAATTCAGGCCCCTTATACCCCCTTTAAATAATGTATTTTGAATGCCATATAGCCTAAAATCTAAGTTACAACGAACTTAATTTATATTACAATTTTCATCGAAATCCGTTCAGCCATTATCGCGTGAAAAGGTAACAAACATACAGACAGACAGACATACAAACAAAAATTTCAAAGAAGCGATTTTCGGTTTCAGGGCGATTAATTATATATGTTAGGACCAATTATTTTTGGAAAATCGAAAATTACCAGAAAAATTTCGGCTACAGATTTATTATTAATATTATTAATATTCCTACTTATTGACACATAAGAAACAAAATAAGATGATTATTGGTCCTCTCAAATCATTTACGCCGTAAATAATGCATGTTCCCATTTGGGAACAGTGGGAGTAAAGGAGTTAACTCTTTCTCACTATATCATTTAAGCTCCCTTGCCTCCACCATAATTTTTATTTAGCTTAGGACCTACATCATATGGTATTGAAAATGTATTGTTTATTGTTACAATTTTACATATATGCTTTTGACTGTTATGATGTTAATTTCAATGGTAAAGAGGAATATTATAATTTAAGTAATTTTATTGTAATACAGTAAATGTACGCCTGAAAATGCAATTTGCTTAAGGAATAGCGATATATCGATAATCGTTCGATATATCGATATATTTTCTGCGATATATATCGTTTATCGAATTTAGGTTTGCAATATATTGCAGTATCAATATATCGGCATTTAATTTATTTCCTCCATCACTAATCGATTGTCGAAATTACGTTTGCGATATATTGCAATATCAATATATCAGCATTTGAATTATTTCATCCTAAAGCTTTTTTTTTTTTCGGAAACTTCAAAAAAGGATATTTCCCACAAAACGTTCCGCATAACTGCTCTAAATAGAATAACCGATGCAGTGACATTGGCATTAAAGGGACGGGAAGTCAATTTTTCACCTGCGAGAGGTAATTTCTGGAGAGGACGGGATAAGCGAAGCGACAAGACCCGGAAAATAAGGCGATTGCCACATGAAAAATGGGTTAATGACTATCGATTGCTGGGGCAGGTCTCCGCTGTAATTCCATGATAAAGGCCGGCTCAGTGGGCAGCACTGACAGATCGACTGATGACTTATTGGTTGTCGCGCGGGCTGCCGGCCTACTCGGGGTGTAATTACTAGACTTGTCAGTGCACACACACGCCGGCTGATCCTGTACAGACCGTGGGTCGCGGGCCACCAGCGCACTCTAGAAACATTCTCATATTATAGGGGTAAAGCTACAGAGAAAAAAATTGTGGGAAAATGGGCTACAACAAACTTGCTTCTTCCACCAGAATCAGGGATGGAACACCGATTTTCTCTGATCAGAGTTTCACTGATAGAACTAGGAGTATCACGAAGAAAGGAACCTACGGAGGAAGGTATAAGCAAGTAAAAGATAAAGAAACGAAAGAATAAAACAAAGAAGAATGGCATGTAAAATTAAAGAGAAGGAAATGAAACAAAGGAAAAACCAAAGAAAAATGTAAGAACAAATAAAAAGGAAACAAAATGAGAATTAATACAGAAAACAATTGTGCGTTACCATCAGCTTGCAGAGAAGTGACATGTGCTTTTTCAAAATTTCTCAAACTTCGCAACAGATTTTTATAATGTTGTGAATGAAAGAAGAATATAAAAGGGGGAAAAAGAATACACAAAAAGCTGGAAGGATGAAAATGTAGTCAAACAAGAAAAAGGAAGGAACAAAGAAAGGAAAAAGAAGAGAGGAAGAAAAAGAAGAAAGCGGTAAGAAAAGCGGAAAAAATAAGCGGGAAGAAAAGAAATTCGGAAAGAAAAGGAAAGCGGGAAGGAAAGAAGAACGCGGGAAGTAATTAGGAAAGCGGAAAGGAAAGAGGAAAGCGGGAAGGAAAGAAGAATGCGGAAAATAATTAGGAAAGCGGAAAGAAAAGAGGAAATCGGGAAAGAAAGAGGAAAGCGGGAAGGAAAGAAGAACGCGGGAAGTAATTAGGAAAGCGGAAAGAAAAGAGGAAATCGGGAAAGAAAGAGGAAAGCGGGAAGGAATGAGGAAAGGGAAGGAATGAGGAAAGCGGGAAAAAGAGGAAAGCGGGAAGGAAAGAAGAACGCGGGAAGTAATTAGGAAAGCGGAAAGGGATGAGGAAAGCGGGAAAGAAAGAGGGAAGCGGGAAGGAATGAGGAAAGCGGGAAGGAATGAGGAAAGCGGGAAGGAATGAGGAAAGCGGGAAGGAATGAGGAAAGCGGGAAGGAATGAGGAAAACGGGAAAAAGAGGAAAGCGGGAAGGAAAG
Source organism: Periplaneta americana (assembly GCA_025594305.2). Classification (NCBI taxonomy): domain Eukaryota; kingdom Metazoa; phylum Arthropoda; class Insecta; order Blattodea; family Blattidae; genus Periplaneta; species Periplaneta americana. The sequence continues at coordinate 190,091,616 of JAJSOF020000001.1, read as the reverse complement.
AAGAACGCGGGAAGTAATTAGGAAAGCGGAAAGGGAAGAGGAAAGCGGGAAAGAAAGAGGGAAGCGGGAAGGAATGAGGAAAGCGGGAAGGAATGAGGAAAGCGGGAAGGAATGAGGAAAGCGGGAAGGAATGAGGAAAGCGGGAAGGAATGAGGAAAGCGGGAAGGAATGAGGAAAGCGGGAAGGAAAGAAGAACGCGGGAAGTAATTAGGAAAGCGGAAAGGGAAGAGGAAAGCGGGAAAGAAAGAGGGAAGGGAAGGAATGAGGAAAGCGGGAAGGAATGAGGAAAGCGGGAAGGAATGAGGAAAGCGGGGTGGAAACAGGAAAACGGGATGAAAAGAAAAAGCAGAAAGGAAAGAAGAAGGACGGATGAAAAGAAAGAGATAACAAAATGAGAAATAGAGTGAAGAAAAGAATAAAGAGAAGAAAAATATATTACAAAAGAGAAATGAAGAAAATAGGAAAGACGGGACGAAAGAGAAAAGAGGGAAGGAAGGAGAAAAGACGGAAAGAAAGTGGAAAGACGGAAAGAGAAAGGAAAGAAGAAAGATGGAAAAGGAAAAATACAAAAGCAATGAGCGTATTCCGAATCTTAGCGCTGAGCAATCTGATGGCATCACGGTGTTCCGAATTACAACAATGACGTCACTGATGCTCCACCGGTGTCGCACCGGTTCCATCAGCTTGCAGAGGTTGTGGCAGTCTCCATCAGCTGCCATCATTCTTAGCTGAGAGACTACAACGTGTTCATAATGTGTGCATACGATTCATCTGCAATACTCGTAAATTTGACCATATAACACCTTCCCTCCAGTTACTTTCATGGGTGCGTCTGAAGGAACGAAGAACAATACATTCACTGTCTCTTCTGTTTAGAACCATGCATACTTCTACTCCGAATTATCTCTTATTGCGCTTTCAATTTCTCACAACTCTTCGAAACCGGCAAGAAGCACTTCTTTCTATCCCTCATCATAGAACTCTCTATACTCATCCTCCTACACTGTAGAAATACCTCGTCTCTGGAATTCGTTACCTAATGACGGCAGGGGCTGCTGGACTTTTTCACAACTCAAAATTTTTAAATTGGAAAATTTTGTCTTATTTAATGCTTTTTAGGTATTGCTACAAGTGTTGATTTGTGTTCTTTACTCTAGATTAAATCGCAAAATCGCAAGTTTCTTGTTTATGTTAGTTAATTAGGATACAATTAATTATACTTATTCAATCATTTAAAGTTTGTGTGACTGCAATCTGTGTATATTTTTGAGTGACTTTACTTTGTTTACAGTGTTTTTTTTTCCTTTTATTTCTGTTATTGTATTTGTATTTCTGGTGGTGTGGAAGAGAAGGCCTGATGCCCTTAACTACACCAGAATAAATAAATAAATAAATAAATAAATAAATAAATAAATAAATAAATAAATAAATAAATAAATAAATAAATAAATAAGTGAATCTAATTGGTTCTGGTATAGGGCGGGAATTAGCAGACGAATGACATCGTGCACTGTTGTGTCATGGCGGTGTGTTCTGCTGTATTGTTTGTAATGAGCACAACGTAAAAACAATATGTTAATGGCTTATGAGCGAACATGTCAACGGACCAGTTATTACTACTGGTTCAAGAAATAAATTGTTCATGCTCTCTTTTCTTTGAGCGAGATGACAGTACGGAAATTTCACAAAATCTTGCTAGCGTACCACATACAGCAACTTGTACATCCGCCATGTTAGCCATTGAACCTTCCAGCAGTTTTGTTCCTATTACGCTGCAGCGTGACGTCATTGATGTTATCGGTCCGGTGAGATTCGGAATACGCTGAATGTGGATGACAAAATCTTATTGTTACAAAGTTCACCCATGTTTTCTCATATGTTTCACACTGTTCGTAACTGTTAACTGGCGTCTGAATGAGATGAAATAAATCCAGGGTCCAGCGCATTTCCTCTTAATGGCTTGAGGGAAAACCCGGAAAATCTCAACAGGGTAACTTGTCTCAACCTGGATTAGAATTCGGGCTTGCTCGCTTTCACGGTTAGGAATGCTAACCCTTACTCCACAGCGGTGAACATTTATGTTAGTGTTTAAAAATGGGAAGGAATAGGCCTATGTTTATACCTGGATTGCTGGAGCCGAATTTATATTATTGTTGGGAACGAATTTGTTTGTAAAAGGATAGTCGGTAATGATTGAGGAAATAAATTAAATACCGATATATTGATATTGCAATATATTGCAAACCTAATTTCGATAAACGATATATATCGCACAAATTATATCGATATATCGAACTATTATCGATATATCGCTATTCCATGAACAAATTGCATTTTCAGGCCTACATTTACTGTATTACAATAAAGTCTCTTAAATTTTAATATTGCTTTTACCATTGAAATTAGCATCATAAAAGTCAAAAGCATAAATGTAAAATTTTAACAATAAACAATACATTTTCAATACCATATGATGTAAGTCCTAACCTAAATAAAAATTCTAGTGAAGGCAAGGGAGCGTAAATGATAAAGAGTTAAGTGAACTCTACATGGTTGAATGTTTGACATTGGAAAACGATTCAATTATTCTGAAGTTATATAGGATTCAATCCACGACACATATCATGCTCTTTTCTATCTAACAACGTAATCGTTTTTAAATGGAATTAAACAGAACTTGTGGTGTGTGGATAAGCTTCCAGGGCTTCTACCGCTTCTATGAGCTCGCAGACTATTTCCTTATCCAACAACTGCTCTGAAGATGACCACATCACAGCGGTCGAAACGTCAGCCACCAACACCAAGACAACGCGGTAGAAGCCCTGAAGCTTATCAACACACCATGTACACCAGCCGCGGAAGCCTACGCGAACACAAAACAGAACTTGTAATTATTTTTAAATGTAAGTAAACCGTACTTAGAATGTTACAAGTTTTAACAAATTTCACAGTTGATTTGATACAATCCTCCTATAGTACGTTCCCATTGCAAGTTATTGTTACACTCCAACATTCCAAATAACAATGGTGATGATTATAGGGATAGAATTTTATGCTCTAAAAGATATAATAAGAAAGCAGAATGTCAGTACTAGGCTGTGCATAAAAACCATAGACGTAAACAAATGTCACATCGGTATTAAATCCTTGTTTCTCTTTCCATTTCAGAATATAGAAATAAAAGTTTTGATATCCGCTTTGAGGTCAGACGGTTCCCTTTCAGGATGGGAGTTGCCCTGCCTTGGAGAACATTAATAACAATATTAAAACAGTAGTAGATAAACATCCTGTCTGTCTCACTTTCGCACACGTTGCATTTTGAATTTGGTGCTGCATTTTAACAGTTTGAATTCGAATTCCAGTCCAGCCAATTAGAACAAGGTATTGAGTGAGGTTGCACAATAATGTAACTGTCCACCTTCAGTAACGCCATCTCTCGGGAATTATCGGAGTTGTCTAGTGTGGATTTTGTTGTTTTTGATAATGATAATAATCGATAATAAAAAGATCGATAAATTTATGAGAAAACCGATATATTATACAATATATACCTGGGATACGCATATCATAACACACATGCAAGAAAGTATTTTCCACTCTTCACTCATTAAAAAGATTGTACCACTATCCAGCTAAATTAAAGCAGACGCTTATACAGACTCTTATTATGCCTCATTTCGATTATTGTGACGCTTTATTCAGTGATCTCAGTGTGGATTTATCCCAGAAACTGCAACGTGTTCATAATGCTTGTGTTCGTTTCATTTGTAATGTCCGCTACTACGATCACATTTCGCCTTCTTTCCATAAATTATTGTGGCTCAGGTTAAATGAGAGGAGAAAGTTACATTCCCTTTCTCTCTTATACCGAATTTTGCACACCTCTACTCCCTCTTACTTATCTGTCCGATTCCACAGTCTTTCTCAGTATCATAACTGAAATACTCGGTCACAATATGATAACACGCTAGAAATACCACTCCACACATCATCTCTTTATTCTTCATCTTTCACGATGCTACTTCTCGTCACTGGAATTCTCTGCCGCCTGAAGTCAAGGGCAGCCGAACTTAATTTCCTTTAAATGTAAATTAGAAAATATCTTATGATGAGTTGCCAGACCTAACGCGTTGCAAATATTTAATGGAATGTGTTCTACTGTATTTATTTTTTTTGTTTCTTATTTTTATTATTTAAATCATGTTTATTTATCACTTCACGCCAATATGTATCCACTGTGTTGTTTTTTTATTATTAATCTATTTTTGTGTACATTTTATTCAATTGTCCGTTTCTGGTTTAATTATGTAAATCCTACTTAATTGTAATCTAATACTAATATGTATACTAATGTGTTTATTTTTATTTTTACTGTATACATTTTTTTATTGACATAATGCAAGAACTTCAAATAAAACCCATTATGCAGTTCATCAGCAAATATCAACTTCAGTGGAAGGGTCATCTCGAACGAATGAATCGATGCAGAATTCCAAAAGCACTGTTTCACTACCATCCGTATGGCAAAAGATCTCTAGGCCGTCCAAAGAGATGGACTGAAAATTCTAGTTTGAGACCGTAACAGGCCACTTGGCCTAATACTTGTTAGGAAGACGACGACGACATTTTTTATTGAATTATCGGCTTCTGTTTTTATGTGATTCGTATTTGATTCTAACAACATTAATATGTATTCCACTATGTTTATTTTTATTTTATGAAGTAAATTTTTATGTAACTACCTCTTTTGATCTCATTATGTACCTAAATTGTACCAGTATGTAATTACTTAATTCCGATCCAGTTTTATGTTCAACTATGTAAGCAAATTTTAATCCTGGTTAGTCTAATTGTAAGAGAAGGCCTTACGGCCTTAACTCTGCCAAGTTAAATGAAGCCATTATTATCATTATTATTATTATTATTATTATTATTATTATTATTATTATATATTGAATCAAAATTTCGATATCGATATATCGCTATATCGAAACGAAAATATCGGTATTTCGTAAAAACCGATATATCGTTCCCATCTCTAAATAGTTGGATCCGAGTTCCTAACAACCGTCGAGTTTGGCTCGTTCCATGATGATCATGATGAGGAGGAGGAGGAGGAGGAGGAGGAAAAGAAGGGGAAGATCGGGGTAGCCGCAAGATAAATAAAAAGAGCTTGAGGAAGGAAATATTCGAAATTTATGTCAGTTAAGATTTAGGTTTAAGTTTTGGTGGGCTTAAAACTAAATGGCTTCGAGTAACAAAACCACAGCGTGATAGCCTCCGCGGTAGTTAAAGGGTGGTTAAAAAGGGTTGTAAACAAACAAGACTGGCCAAGTACTACAGCGCATCTCGAAGCGCCACCTCTGCGTCGTGATTGGGCTTCTCCGACTCTTTTATCCTTGAGTTACTTTCAGATTAAATGAACTCTCGGTGGCTTACAATAAACTCCGTCGTCGGGTTAGAGGTTTCGGTATTTGCCAAGTCATACATTCGCCTCCGAGGAGGGAAAGGCTCGGCTATTCTGCCAGCAACAAAAGTTATAAAACCCTTGATTGCGGTAAACTGTGTGGCGTTCATTTTGGCTTCGGTACAGCAGTAATTTTCTCAGGCAACTTTTGCTGCTCTCCAGAGTTGCAGCTATATATTCTGATTTACGGCGCGCAGCTACTGGGAAGTGTATAGTTCTGGTTTCCCATGCTTTGTAATAATACGCCAATTCATTCTATTTAATACTCCGGAACTGTACCTAAAACCGGAGAGAGTTCAGGCTTGTGTAAATAGGTTCTCATCAGAGTTGTACTAAAGGTGGACCTGGGTTCGAACATAAACGGGGTAAATTCTTCACACAGAAAATAAAAATTAGTCTTCTGAAACTTCCCGCAGTGGATAAGAACGCACGTCCAGCTGCATGATTAATTTCATGCAAAGAGATTTTATGTACAGGAGTTACATATACCACAGAAACTTAATAATTTTTTCTACACAAAAAAATATGCTACCTTTATCTTCTGTACAAGGTATCATTAGAAATCGGTTAGAAGTTTGAACTATATGATGAATTGTATCAGCTTTTCTCAAACGAACAAAATGAACTAAATTATGTATTGCATCAGCTTTTCTCAAATGAACAAAATGAACTAAATTATGAATTGTATCATCTTTTCTCAAACGAACTAAGTGAACTAATTGAACTAAATTATGAATTGCATCAGCTTTTCTCAAACGAACAAAATGAACTAAATTATTAATTGTATCAGCTTTTCTCAAACGAACAAAATGAACTAAATTATGAATTGCATCAGCTTTTCTCAAACGAACAAAATGAACTAAATTATGAATTGTATCAGCTTTTCTCAAACAAACAAAATGAACTAATCGAACTAAATTATCAGCTTTTTCAAACGAACAAAATGAACTGAATTATTATGTACTGTCAAACGAACAAAATCAACTGATGAATTGTTTAAGCTTTTCTCAAACGAACAAAATGAACTAAATTATGAATTGTATCAGCTTTTCTCAAATAACAAATTGAACTAAATTTGATTGTATATGTTTGTCAAATGAACAAAATGAATGAATTGTGCATATTTTCTCAAATGAACAAAATGAACTAAATGATGAATTGCATCAGCTTTTCTCAAACGAACAAAATGAACTAAATTATGTATAGCATCAGCTTTGATCAATTGAACAAAATGATTACTAAATTGAATTAATCAGCTTTTCTGATATTAAATGAACTAAATTTGTATAGCTTTTCTCAAATGAAAAATGAACTAAATTTGTATTGCATATATTTCTCAAACGAACAAAATGAACTAAATTGTATATGCTTTTTCAAATTGAATAGTAATCTATATTGCTCTAAATGATAAATTGCATCAGCTTTTTGAACAAAATGTGTTTGTAATTTGCATAGCTTTTCTCAAATGAACAAATGAACTATATTATGGTTGAATTGTTTTATCTTAAATTTAATTAAATTGTTTTGCATTAGCTTTTCTCAAATGAAAAAATCGAACTAAATTAATAATCTGCATTGGCTATTTTGTAAACGAACTAAGTAGAACTAATTGAACTAAATGATGACTTGTATCTGCTTTTCCGGAGCAAAATGAACTAAATTATGAATTGCATCAGCTTTTCTCAAACGAACAAAATGACTTTGGTTGCATCAGGTTTTCAAACGAACTGAAGTGCCGGATGGTCTAAATGGAATTGCATCAGCTTTTCTCAACGAAAAAAATGAACTTGATTTGATTACCCCTTTTTGATTTGAATTAAATGATGAATTGCATCAGCTTTTCTCAAACGAAAAAAATGAACGGGTAATATTTTGAATTGCATCAGCTTTTCTCAAACATCAAAATGAAAATGTAAAAAAAAATAAATGATGAATGCATTGTACAACATTGTAAAAATTGAAGAAAATTACTAAATTGTAAAACTATAAGCTTTTCTCAAACGAATTGTAATAATGAACTAAATTATGAATTGCATCAGCTTTTCTCAAAGAACTAAATGAATAAAATAAATGAATGAATGAATGAATGCATCAGCTTTTCTCAAACGAACTAATGTGAACTAAATGAACTAATCGAACTAAATGATGAATTGCATCAGCTTTTCTCAAACCAACAAAATGAACTAATTGAACTAAATTATGAATTGCATCAGCTTTTCACGAACGAACTCAAGTGAACTAATTGAACTAAATGATGAATTGCATCAGCTTTCTCAAAGAACAAAATGAACTAATGAACTAAATGATGAATTGTATCAGGAACTTTTTGAACTAAATGAACAGTGAACTAAATGAACAAAATGAACTAAATTATGAATTGCATCAGCTTTTCTCAAACGAACTAAGTGAACTTATTGAACTAAATGATGAATTGCATCAGCTTTTCTCAAACGAACTAAATGAACTAATTGAACTAAATGATGAATTGCATCAGCTTTTCTCGAACGAACAAAATGAATTAAATTAACTAAATGATGAACTGCATCAGCTTTTCTGAAAACGAACTCAAGTGAACTAATTGAACTAAATGATGAATTGCATCAGCTTTTCACGAACGAACTCAAGTGAACTAATTGAACTAAATGATGAATTGCATCAGTTTTTCTCAAACGAACTAAATGAACTAATTGAACTAAATGATGAATTGCATCAGCTTTTCTCAAACGAACTAAATGAACTAATTGAACTAAATGATGAATTGCATCAGCTTTTCACGAACGAACTCAAGTGAACTAATTGAACTAAATGATGAATTGCATCAGTTTTTCTCAAAGGAACTAAATGAACTAATTGAACTAAATGATGAATTGTATCAGCTTTTCTCAAACGAACTAAATGAACTAATCGAACTAAATGAGGAATTGCATGAGATTCCCTGAAAGGAACTATGTGAACTAAGTGAACTAATCGAACTAAATGATGAATTACATCAGCTTTTCTCAAACAAAGTAAATGAACTAATCGAACTAAATTATGAATTGCATCAGCTTTTCTCAAACGAACTAAATGAACTAATCGAACTAAATTATGAAATGTATCAGCTTTTCTCAAACGAACTAAGTGAATTAAATGAACTAATTGAAACAAACGATTATATCCGTCAATTTTTCTCAAACGAACTAAATGAACTAAACGAAGTAGATTTTGAACCAATCTCACTATCGAACTATTTCTCCGCGAACGAATCTGTCAATTGAACTGAATTTCCCATCATTACTTGGAAATCATAATATCAATCTACAGTTCTAACATATCGTGGTTTACATTTTGACGTGTGCCTATGGACAAATACTTCACATCGCCTGAAGCAGTGTCCGCTTTCACATTTTGGTGTCGTAAATCACACCTTCGTGACGTGTGTCCCATTTCGCACGCACTATGAAAATGCGGTGGTCTAAACGTTTTTATAGATTCGCTTTTTTTTTTTCGTCGTGTTTAGATTGTTCGAGCGATACAAAAAAAGCCCGCAACTTCCCAATGCACATTCCGAGTTCACTTGGGAATTTTTTTTATAAAAAAACAATTCGGAATAATTCCAGCTGCACAGTATTACACAATGCCCTACTTCAAATCCGGATGGACGCGGGGTCGTGTTGGTATTTGTCATTACTGCGGGCGCAATGCAGCACAGTTGATGCCGACCATGCCAGCACAGAATATTTCCAGACACATCACAACATATGATCGATTGACCCTCATTCTCTTGGTATGTTTTAAGCTGTTTTCGTCAAGGGACATCCCACTTCAGGAACATCAGATTTATGGTACTGCTTCCCCTTACTCATCCAGCGGTCTCGAGTTCGATGCCTTGTAAATATGTGGAAATTTCTCTCTCTTCAAGTTTGTGTCCTTTATCTTGCGCCTTCACAGCCTTCACACTATCTACCAAAAAGTAATTGGGCACTGTTTTTGCCCCTTTAGAACCTCGTGGTACCACCTCTTGTTGCTATAACAGCAGCCACCCTGTCAGGCATGCTTTCCACTAGTTTGTGTAGGATATCCACTGGAATGTGTCTCTATTCCTCTTGCAACATGGCACTCAATTGACCAATGGAAGCTGGGCGCATCTCCCGAGACCTCAATCGCCGGTCCAATTCGTCCCAAAGGTGCTCAATGGGATTGAGATCAGGACTCTGTGCAGGCCAGTCCAACAGGTGAACATTATTGTCTGCATACCACTGCATAGTAGCCACCGAAACATGGGGCCAACTTCCATTGTCCAACTGAGTGCAATGTTGGAAAAGGAATGGCGACGCATTCCAGTGGATATCCTATATAAACTAGTGGAGAGCATGCCTGTTATAGCAACAAGAGGTGATACCACGAGGTTCTAAAGGGGAAAAACAGTGTCCAATTACTTTTTGGTAGATAGTGTATAATACGTCCAACGCCATTACACAAAGAAGTCCTAATGAGTGTGTGTAGCTCTTTTTTTTTTCTGGTTTAAAATTTAAGTATGGAAGTACACATTTGATTTTATTTATCCTCTTTTCCAAAGTGTTGTCCAAAATCCTGATTTCGAATAGCGGTAGACTATAGGATTAAAATTTTAAAATGTTACAAAACACAAATTATGCTGCCTTCTTTTTATTGACCTAACAAGCTCTTGCACCATGCAACAATAAAATCAGAGAATATCAATATTCATTAATAATATCGGGATTTTTATGTAATATTGATCATAAAAATATGTACCTAAATATATCAATAAAAATATTAAAATACATAGATACATATACATACATACATACATACATACATACATACATACATACATACATACATGTCCGTTTTGTACGCCCATTTTCTGGCTGCTCGCACCATGAATAACGAGATCGGTACGAAGTTCTTATAGTCCGGATCAGCTTACTTAATACCCTAAGGGTGAAACCTAACCATTTTTCCACTATTACTAAATATGCTAGTGGATTATAGAGATTTTGTAGCTCTCAGGTTGAATTTTCTTTTACCAACTTCATTTCGAATTTCGGGTATTGGCAAATACTAATACTGGCAGTTATTTTCTAATTGTTATGTTGGCAGCAATGAATTCGGTTTACAGTAAAGCAAACTGATGAAAATGCAAATAAGTAAATACATTTTTAGGTTAGGTCTCATGAATTGTAAACTCTTTACTCAAAGCAATAAATTTCATGTTGCCTGACAAAATAAATTGTAATATTAGATCATACTAATCCTAATTACCAATGTAATATCCGAGTAGTCCAGGGCGAAAATTGTATTTCATAAATAAATTATTGAACCATTTAGGAAATACCTCCCAACATAAAGATGAGATGTCGTAAATAAGCAAGACATTGTTATTGTTAACAATATATTATTATTATTAATATTACTATTATTTCAGTACGTAGCATTGTGATTTTACCCTCTTTGGTGATATCTGGTATTAGTTGGCAACACTGAAGAGACAGCCAATTTAGACTTTTAGGAATTACTCTTACGTGATCCTCACTAAAGCTCTGGTCAAAATACGAACATTCAGTTCTCAATTCGGCAGCGTCATTTTATGGGGAATGGTTCCGCCTGTCAAGCTATATCAACACGGAAAACAGCAGATAATTGGGCTGCTGAAAACCCGAATATCATCCACGAAGCACCAATGCATTCTGAAAAGGCTGGATTCTGATGCGCGGTGTCAGCTACTAGAATTGTTGGCCCCATTTTCTACGACGATACGATAGACAATACAGTTTAAGGGCGTATCTTCAATACATTTATGGAGTAACTGGACGGCATCGAGTTGGCAGAAGGTTACTTCGAGGAAAATGGCGTAACATATCATACGGCTAACGATTTCATTAAACTTATAGCCAGCTTCTTCGGTGATCGTCTGATCTCAAAAAATCTGTGGCCCCCAAATCACCTGACCTAACCTCTCCGGACTTTTTGTTATGAGGCTAACCTAAGGATAGTGTATACAAGAATATACTGCGGTAACTAGCTGAACTCCGTGAGGCCATTAGGGATGAAATCAGTTGCATTGACGAGGATACACTTTTGAGAACGTCACCAAATATGGTGCGCCGAATATAGTTGTGTAGTGATGCAGATGGAAGATATTTTCAATATTTAGTCTAGGAATCTCCTACAGTTACTCTGTAATTCAGAACAGATTGCACACGTTTGCTATTACTGGGTCAGAAGTTATAAGTCATTAAAATTGTAAAGGTTTATATTGTTTTAATGTAAGACATAAATCAGATCTTCATTTATCCTTCGTTACTCTAAGCTGTTACAAAAAAGGAGTTCGCTATTCATGTATTACAGTCTTCAATGTACTGCCTAATTATCTTAAAGCTTTGAAGGATAATGAGAAAAGGTTTATAACAGAATTAATCAAATTTCTACATAGGCATACTTTCTACACAACTGATGAATTGTTTATGCTTGTAAATTGAATTATTCTATTTGATGTCAAAAGTACAATTTTCTATACTTACTTACTGACTTCTAAGGAACCCGGAGGTTCATTGCCGCCCTCACATAAGCCCGCCATTGGTCCCTACCCTGAGCAAGATTAATCCAGTCTCTACCATCATATCCCACCTCCCTCAAATCCATTTTAATATTATCTTCCCATCTCGTCTCGGCCTCCTCAAAGGTATTTTTTTTTTCCTCCGGCCTCCCAACTAACACTCTATATGCATTTCTGGATTAGCCCATACGTGCTACATGCCCTGCCCATCTCAAACGTCTGGATTTTATGTTCCTAATTATGTCAGGAGAAGTATACAATGCGTATAGCTCTGCGTTGTGTAACTTTCTCCATTCTCCTGTAACTTCATCCCTCTTAGCCCCAAATATTTTCCTAAGAACTTTATTCTCAAACACCCTTAATCTCTGTTCCTCTCTCAAAGTGAGAGTCCAAGTTTCACAACCATACAGAAAAACCGGTAATATAACTGTTTTATAAATTCTAACTTTCAGATTTTTTGACAGCAGACTAGATGACAAAAGCTTCTCAACCGAATAATAACAAGCATTTCCCATATTTATTCTGCGTTTAATTTCCTCCCGAGTGTCATTTATATTTGTTACTGTTCCTCCAAGATATTTGAATTTTTCCACCTCTTCGAAGGATAAATCTCCAATTTTTATAGTTCCATTTCGTACAATATTCTGGTCACGAGACATAATCATATACTTTGTCTTTTCGGAATTTACCCTATCGCTTTACTTGCTTCAACTAGAATTTCCGCGTTATCCCTAATCATTTGTGGATTTTCTCCCAACACATTCACGTCATCCGCATAGACAAGAAGCTGATGTAACCCGTTCAATTCCAAACCCTCTGTGTTATCCTGAACTTTCCTAATGGCATATTCTAGGACGAAGTTAAAAGCTCAACTAAAACATGTTTGTAAATTCAATTATATATTATATATTTTGGTTAGCTTAACTGATGAGTTATATATGCTATAAATTGAATAGTAGTTTGTATAGCACAACTGATGAATTGTTTATGCTTGTAGATTGAATTATTCTACTTGATGTCAAATGTACAATTTTCTATACCTCAATAAAATACGTCTGTAAATTGAATTATGTATTGTATATTTTGTATAGCTTAACTGATGAACTGTATATGCTGTAAATTGAATAGTAGTCTGTATACCTCATCTGATAAATTGTTTATACTTGTAAATTTAATTATTCTACTTGATGTGAAATGTACAATTTTCTGTAGCTCAACTAAAATATGTTTGTAAATTGAATTATGTACTGTATATTTTTGTATATCTTACTTAACTGATGAATTTTATATGCTGTAAATTGAATAGCAATCTGTATAGCTCAACTGATGAATTGTTTATGATTGTAAATTTAATTATTCTACTTGATGTCAAATGTACAATTTTCTGTAGTTCAACTAAAATATGTTTGTAAATTGAATTATGTACTACTTATGTATGCTACTTTGTATTGTATATATTTGTATAGTTTTGGCCGATGAATTGTATATGCTTTAAATTGAATAGTAATCTATATAGCTCTACAGATAAATTGTTTGTGTTTGTAATTTGAAGTAGTTTGCATGATATGTATTATCAATTTCTGTATATCACAACTGGTTGAATTTTGTTTATGCCTTAAATTTAATTAAATTGTTTTGTATTATAATATAGCTCAACTTATGAATGATCGTTTGCGTTTGTAAATTTAATAATCTGATTGGCTATGTATTGTATACTTTTAGTAGAGCCATCGATGTAGCTCAGTCGGCAGACTCGCTGGGCTGCTGATCCGGAGCTGCGTTCGGGGTTGGGTTGGATCCCCCTTTGGACTTTGGTTTCTTCGGAGGTTTTCCTCAGCCGTGGGCCTGAAGCCGGATGGTCTATGGAGGAGTCCTTGGCATCAACCCCTTTGATTTGATTACCCCCTTTGATTTGATTACCTGGTTGGGTTTTTCCGAGGTTTCCGCCACCGAAAAGGCAAATGCCGGGTAATATTTTGGCGAATCCTCGGACCTCATCTCATCTCACTACATCTCGCCAAAATGTAAAAAAAAAAAATGTAAAAAAATTGTACAAAATTGTAAAAATTGTAGAAAAGTACTAAATTGTAAAACTATAAAAATTTGTAAAAATTGTAATTGGAATATTGTAAAATGTTGACATGTTCCACATCTTAAAGCTTCATTGCTCATGTAAGATCTATGGAATAAAATAAATGAATGAATGAATGAATGAATGAATATTTTTTTATATCTTACTTAACTGATGAATTTTATATGCTGTAAATTGAATAGCAATCTGTATAACTCAACTGATGGATTGTTTATGCTTGTAAATTTAATTATTCTACTTGATGTGAAATGTACAATTTTCTGTAGCTCAACTAAAATATGTTTGTAAATTGAATTATGTACTGTATATTTTTGTATAGCTTACTTAACTGATGAATTTTATATGCTGTAAGTTGAATAGCAATCTGTATAGCTCAACTGATGAATTGTTTATGCTTGTAAATTTAATTATTCTACTTGATGTGAAATGTACAATTTTCTGTAGTTCAACTAAAATATGTTTGTAAATTGAATTATGTACTGTATATTTTTGTATACCTTACTTAACTGATGAATTTTATATGCTGTAAATTGAATAGCAATCTGTATAGCTCAACTGATGAATTGTTTATGCTTGTAAATTTAATTATTCTACTTGATGTGAAATATACAATTTTCTGTAGCTCAACTAAAATATGTTTGTAAATTGAATTATGTACTGTATATTTTTGTATAGCTTACTTAACTGATGAATTTTATATGCTGTAAGTTGAATAGCAATCTGTATAGCTCAACTGATGAATTGTTTATGCTTGTAAATTTAATTATTCTACTTGATGTCAAATGTACAATTTTCTGTAGTTCAACTAAAATATGTTTGTAAATTGAATTATGTACTGTTTATTTTTGTATACCTTACTTAACTGATGAATTTTATATGCTGTAAGTTGAATAGCAATCTGTATAGCTCAACTGATGATTTGTTTATGCTTGTAAATTTAATTAATCTACTTGATATGATTTGTACAATTTTGTATAGTTTAGCAAAAGTATGCTTGTAAATTGAATTACTCTATTTACCATGTAGGCTATTGTATATTTTTGTATAGCTCAACTGATGAATTGTTTATGCTTGTAATTTGAAGTAATTCGCACTGTATGTATTATCAATTTTTGTATTGATTGCATTGTGTATGCTTTTATAATGAATTAATTTACTTGCTATGCATTATATTTTATAGCTCAACTGATGAATAATTGTTTAGGTTTGTAAATGTAATAATCTGATTGCTATAAACTGTATATTTTTGTAGCGTCACCAACGTAGCTCAGTCGGCAGACTCGCTAGCCTGTTCAACCGGGAGCTTGGGTTAGATTCCCGTTTGAGCTGATAACCTGGTTGCGTTTTTACCGAGGTTTTCCCCACCATAAGGCAAATGCCAGGTAATCTATTGCGCGTCCTCGGCTTCACGTCAATTCATCTCGCCAAAGAATTGTAACCTTGTAAAAACTGTTACTTGTTTCATATCTTAAAGCTTCATTGCCAATGCAAGATCTATAGAATACAATAAATGAAATGAAATGAAAAATGAAAATGGATCGCTCTGTTTCCCCCCCCTCCCCACTTTTCGTTTAATTTCATTGTTATGTATTTTGTGACCTGATGGAGTGTAAGAGAAGGTCTTACGGCCTTAACTTCACAAGTATAAGTAAATAAATCGATAAATAAGTAAATAAATAATTATATGTGTATGTGTCTAATGCCTAACCACTTCACTTTGTGTGATTCGGGTTCCGCATACTGCGGATAGATGGCAGAACTGTGACCTATTTTCAAATTGCACACCACTTCGGCGGGCCAAGTTATGCATGATGTGTATCTACTGTATGTTCATTTCAAAGTGTGTCATGACGTCACTGTTGTGAGTCAGCGATTTGAAGAGAGTTTCAGCTTTTATGTCAGAGAAGTTGCCTATTAATCAAGGCGTTCAATATGAAGTTGAGAACGTGTACGGTATAACACGGACGTCGTAGCAACAGATGGCGGTCTGTACGGTCTGTGTGCTACCGTAACCTGATTTGCGCGGGCAAGTCGTACGCAGGGTATTTGTTATCATCGCTTGCGTACCGCAATATTCCACAATACAAATCAAATGCTCCGTGTCCACGTTGACCGTCCAAGTTAATGTCAACAAATACGTAAGTAACCGTCTCAACCCTCTCGCCATATCCCGACAGTAAGGAAAAAAACTCACCTCAGCACGTGTTTCCAAACAGTTCACATTCCTGCCACTACAGGTGTTACCGTACGCATCGGTAAGTACTCTTCAGAATGAACGCCGTACTTGCTAGGCAACTTCTCTGGCACATAGGTAATACGCCTTTTCGGAAGTGTAGGAAGACTGAATTCTCTAGGCTCATAGGCTAGCCACATGACGGCATACGGCGAGCTGAACACGCAGTATTTATAATTGATGGTTAAGGAGGAGAATAATATTAACCACACGATACTCATGTATTGGTTGGATGTCGTTCACCTCTGCTGAGGCACGTGCATTTGTGAGGCCAGCACTCAATTGCTAGGCTTAGGCCCTCCATGGGCTGTCTCGTACATGTTGAGTCCCGTTTTCTGTGCGCAGGCGCCACACACACTGCTTCTCTTTGTCTCGGTCGTTAATTCGAAGCGGGTCGGGTTATAAGTTTAATCTAGTGGAAATTACACGCAGACATGTTCATCAAACCTCCATCTCGGCGGAACCGATTAGGAAAGAATATGCCCGGCCCGGCTCCCACGCGCTGCGTAACTCTGTCGCTGCTCCTTGGGGGCAGTGCGGTGCTGAGCTCAAACCTCCCCCATCGTTCTCCCTCCCCACAAACCTCCGATTTTCATTAAACGGTAACGCTGTCAACCAAACACAGCCCGTCTACAAGCAGAGTCAGACAAAAACTTTAAACCACAGATTCTTCTGAATTTGGACGTATTTTAAACACCGAGACAACGAAAATTTGGGTTTAAAAATACTTTTCTTGCTTTAAAATTTAACATAAATAATTGAGACAGGGAGATCAAAAACCCACTAACGCCAATTTTTGACAAAATTGAGTTATGGGCTGGATGGTGCTTTTTAGTTTGTCCCGCATGCGTGGAAGGCAAGAATACACTAATATCGACATTCATCTGCATTCTGGGGGCTGTTTTAAAACTCGTGGAAGTCAGAACTCCACTTACTCCTGGAATAAGAGAGTTTTTGCATTCCAAGCTTAATTTCCCGGTAGGTGGCAACACTATCGCTCAACCAGCTGAGTAAAGTGATACGATACGGTATTCAGAATGTCACAAAAATGTATGAAATCTATGTAAGTAAGACCATTAAAGGCACAATATCGAGTCGATTAACTTCTAGAAACCCAATACAGATGCATCATTCCCCAGTCAACTAAAGTACAATTCAGCATTGCCATTGAAAGAAGAAAGCAAAAGGACTTGCAAAATTTAATGCAGTTTATTTCTGAGGAAAGTAGGATGAATTACCAAACTCTGATTGCGGACAGTAATAATCTAGAATATAGAAGCACAGGAAGAACATAAGAGTGAGAGAAAAAAACCAGAATCTGTAACATGAATGAGACTGTGTTAACATTTTAATATTGTTTGTGGTTTTATTTGTGTATTTTTATGTGCTTTATGGTAATTTCTGATTTTCTGTCTCATATATTTGAAATTTTAAAAAATGTAGCAATGTTAATCTTAATAATGAACTTCCATTTTCTCGTATATTCCAATATTTCATAAGGGAATTATAATATACTTATCTTTTTTTCTTCACATGGCTCATATTTATTTACTTTTCTTTATTCATACACTGTGGAAGTCAGAAAACCACTAACTCCAGCTGTGTTTATTTCAAATTGTAGCGTAAGATAGTGTAAAAATTTAGGTTTTGAAGTATTTAATTAATAAAGAATGCAATTTTACACAATATTAATAGATAAATGTATAATATTTAAAGTTAGTAAGAGAAATAATAAGTTTTCTCTCTCTCTTGTAAAATTTGGTTTATTGCAGTTAGGGAGTTTTTGATTTCCTGTTTCAATTATAAGCAGAAAATGCCGTCACTCATCTGATTTCATCCCCTTTTCCTTCTTCATAATGCTTAGGCTGATATTGAACTGTCAAAAGTATATTTCAAAAATCTTATATAATATATATTTATTTATTTTTTGTTTATTTATTTTATTGCTAGTAAGTTTGAAATGAATACAAGTTAATAAACACAATGAAAGATAAACTAGCTCACTCCTGAATGAGTAAGACTCGTGCTCAGGAGGGGATTCCAATACAGACAAAAATAAATTTAAAATTGAGAGTGAATACAGAGTAAATAGTGTTTAATATGTTTAAACCCAAACTATAAATCCAACACAATTTTTTTATTTTGTATTTTATTAAGTTGGAGAGGATTCGTGGTTAAAATAATATTGGAATAAAATTTGTTTAATAATCTGGGACCTTGACTCATGCTATGATAAAAAGCTGCATTGGTTTTACATTTTGGTTCACACAAACGCAGAGAATTCATATTTTTAGTTCTATATTTATGTATATACCTTTCAAAGTTATTAAGATTTCTGTGAAAATATTTTAATAAAATAAAATAATAAATGTCTTTAATGTTGAAAACTTTGAAATATTTAAACAACAATTCAGTTGGGTAATCTGTCTGATTTTTTAAACAAGTTTTTAATACTTTTTCTGTAGTAAAATTAACGGATAAAGGTTGGATTTATAAGTTCCACCCCAACCTATAATACCATACATAAATATGTAGATTGAAATAATGCTAAATAAATTATACGTAAACAGTTAATTGACAAAATATTTCTTAGAGCAACAAAGTAACAATGTTTTACACAATTTATTACAAATATAATGAATATGATTATTCAATTTTAAATGATTATGAATAATTATACTTAAGTATTTAACCTCATTAAGTTCATTAATAACTGAACAATTGCAATTTATATCGGAACAATCAGAATTATGCATTTTAATTTGTAATATGGATGAAATTGGTTTATTTAAAGAAAATGGGATAGCTAGCTATTGTTTTATCTTTATTAGTTACAAGTGAATTTAAATCGAACCATTTTTTTATTAATTTTAAGCCGTAATTTGCATTATAATAAGCATCAGTCCAAGTTTTTCCACTAAAAAGTAAAACATAAAGTATATTAACTTATAAAATATATGACAGTGTAATGGATTTATTTTCATAAAACTGTCTTTGATAAAATAACTTTTGTAAAATATACTGTAAGTACAGAAACAGCAACAAAATTTGGGTGAAATGAATTTCTTCCCTCTCCAAGTTTCAGTGCACATCCGTGTGCATTTACAGGCCGATTATTTAGTCCTGACAGCTCAGCGACGCGAAAGAGGAGAAGTAATATGAGTAGTGGGGAGAGCTCCGGAGTAGAGATAAGGGCGAGCGATCGGTAAAAGAATGCAGTACAGCTTAACTGTACTGGAAACACACCGCTCCACCGCATGTGTGACATCCGATTGCTCCGAAGGCAAGCGAGTGACTAACCCAAACACCCCTATTTTGTATACGAACGTAGCCTACCTGTATCAGCGCTGTGACGTCACATATACTTCGAATCAGACAACCTCATTCCTGTCCATAGGTAGCTGGAGTCGGCGAAATTGTTTATTCATAATAAAAAATCAATCCATCTAAAATAACAATTTCTGAAACAATACTTGCAATTTCGACATCAACAGTATAATAACACTGGTCAACGAAAGTTAAACTTTTGTCTGTTAAATGGGAAACAATGGGTGATTCTAAGTGTCTTTTTTTGTGCTGATTTCAAATCTTTTTGCAGAACTTTTCCATCACCCAGCGTTTTAGAATAATCACATGAAAACATTTTTCGTATCTATACAATATAGTATTTGGATATCTTAGCTGAAATTACATTTATTGACCTAAAATGTATGTGAAGCATATTTTTGGCTGTACTTTGCTTGAGGAAAATCTCTATTCAGTATCCAACAATAGTCTGCCAACATATTTGGACGTCATTTACCCTGGTAGTGCCTTTCCATTTCCACGATATCCTGGTGGAAATGCTCCCCGTGTTCGTCGCTCACAGCCCTAGCTTTTCAGGAAAGAAATCGAGATGGATGCAGCAAGTGTATTTTTAAGACATATTGCATCGTATGATCTTGTAGTTTTCAATCATCTCACTGACTCCTGTATTAGACAGTGACGTTCATTTATAGTATCATCTTCCACAAAATCTGGACCATTTTGTAATTCAATCTGAACATCAGGAACACTTTGAATTACTTCAGTCAATGTAATATCATCTGGTGGAGTTGGTATGGGAAATCCTGGCCCTTGAAGCACTGGCCGAATTGCAGACACTAAAGATTGATATTTAACAGTGTCTGGACTTCGAACTTATTCCAGATAGGCCTATATTTGTCAAGCAGAAGTAGCAGTCTGTCAAATGATCCTTAGGTTCGAGCCATATCATAGTGACTACAAAAGTCATGTGACAGGATCCTTTTAACTAGCCACTTAATAGTGTTACACATTTAGCATAACAGATTTCCAGGGCCCATGTCTTGATCTGGTCTATTTTGTTGTTAAAATAACAGTCATAACTCTTCTAACTAGAGGAGTAAAATTTTGCCTCTGCGCTTTTGAATTGAGCTCACCACACACTTAACAGAAGTTGTTTCTATCTATAAGACACTTTCAAGACATGTCTCTTACACATTATACACTTATACACTACTCCTTACAATGCACTATTAGGCAGTGGCGTAGCGTCCATGTAAGCTGAAAAGCTTAGCTTCCCCAGTTAATAATAATTTCATAATAAACCTGCAGTTTATGAAGAAAATTATTTATTAATTTTAATAGAATTTATATTTACGCGTTAAATATTGTGATGCGGCAGCTCAGGATGATTTGTGATGCAGCAGTAAACAAGAAGCCTGCACACACCAGCTTCCAAGCAGACCGGTTTCTTCTGTGTAATCCACCCCGCAGATTTTCCATCCCTTCCTAAGCTACCCTAGTCGCAAGGCTCGAAAAGAAGCTAACTTTAACATTTAAAATAAGTAGTTTCCGCGTTATCCCTTTTCGTCAGTTGTGTTCAGTTGAAGTGTTAGTGTGCATTGTGGCTAATATAATAAATAATGAGAGAAATAACAGTTCCTGACACTAGTTTACTTGAATTTTTTTAGGACAATTGTATTATCAAAACTGACTTACCAAAAAAAGCGTGATTTAAAAAACAAATGACCGACTCCCTTGCTGTGAATGAAGGACACAACCAAAAGACAGATGCATACTTACGTAATGATACTAATATTGTGATTTCTCTAAGTATGACAGGGAGTATGTCGTATACGTGTCTATTTGTTAAGAGATATGTGTAAACCGTGAAATCATATTTTATTACGTATCATTTGAGGTCATGCCTTATTGGTGTTACTTACGATGTTCCAACCAATCTTCGACTGCTGACTTGAAATTGACTACTATTTATTTTAAGACTGTATTTTTGTAATACGTTTTCTCATATTGCATGAAAGACAACTTGAGTTAGCTTCCCCTACTCAAAATTTCATGCTACGCCACTGCTATTAGGTACGGTATTATACACTTCTATCACAATTCAATTCACAACGGAAGAGAGCACAGGATAAGCTTCTTTCTTTAAAGAAAGCGTCTATTCATCTGGGAAATTTACCTTTCAATCACAGTTTTGTGAGGGAAATATTATTGTTATTCGTGAATTCACAGACAACAATACCAAACGCTACAAGTCAATCTTTGACACAATGTAATGAAATACAAATGTAAAATAGACCTTCTAATCAGCATATTATATACCACAAATGCTAATAAACAGAAACAAATTTATTTAAAAAAAATGGTGGGTGATGGAAAATTTCTGACTTCAATTTTGGAATCAGCAGATGGCAATACATAAGAGACAACCGAAATTATTTATTTAACAAAATCATTGTTGACCAGTGTAATCAGTCTAACTAGTCTTTCAACGTAGGTCTACTTGAGTTCCGGAAGGTCTATAATATAAAAATCAGATTTATAAGATAATTTGTTTTTGAGATTTGTGCAATATATTAAAGTTTTAGAATATTCTTTTCACGCACTCGTATATACAGTAATGGCAAAAACAAAAAACCGGACCGATCCTTGTATTTGATACAAAAGAATCCTGTGCTGTGTATTGTGTCAAACTGTGGTTAATTTCAATATGTGATAGTGAAGCCAGAGGTATGTACTGCTATTTAATGTAAAAATACGCAGTTATCTTTTGGCGAATAGAGGTAGAAATGTAATATTGATGCCAGATGAAAATAAAACTCTCAAAGTGTTTTCGTCTGTAAGTTTGAGGCACTGAAGGAAACAAAAGACGGTAGGAATCGAACAAATGCAATAAATTTCATTGTTACAATTAATTTTACAAGATGGATGTGTTTTGTGACTAGTAAAATTTCAATCTGTGACTCTGAAATCAGCTACAAGGGTCGGTCCGGTTTTTTTTGCCACTACTGTACAGTAATCAGAGAAAAAAGTACGCATCTAAAAGTTAACTCCCACACAATGAAATATTTCTAAATAATCAAGTGCAATTATGTAAAAACAATTGCATAAAATTATAGCATACCAATAGAAAGGAATAAAGAAAGGGGAAGACCAAGGAGAGGTCATTGCAACAAGTTGCAGCCAGAACGGATTATTACAGTCCAAGTCCTGAAGCGGCGTCAGAAGACGAATAAAGGGAAACTTTCGTCTTCCCTCAAATAAAAATTTCAAACAGAAAATATCGACGTTAATACAGAAACAAAGAAGCAGAAAAGAAACAGTCCTTGACACCACACTTTGAAAACCACAACAATATCGGATGAACCCATCTCTAAACAACATGTTAAGATACGCTCTCATGTAGGGTGGAAAAATCGAAAGAATCCAAGCGTATCACCGCCTATATCTATCTTATTCCACAGTAATAAAAGAACAGAGAAAAACCACGAATTGCATATTTTACGAAAAGAATAAAAAAAAAAGGAAGAAATTTCCAATATCCTGAAAAATTACGACTATTCCTTCTTTTATCTCTCCCCGACCCCAACACGCTTCTGGAGATCTTATTTGTTTCTGAAGGGGAAGGGGCTTTAGGAGGGGGGGAAGGACGGATGGAAGATACGCAAATTGAAAAAGAGGCATTCTAAAGGTTCACAGATATTCCTTGTGCCTCCGACGTCAAAACTAAATCGCTCTCAAAAAAAAAAAAAATCGACCGTCAAGTTTCAAGACAGGGGAAAAAAAATCGCGAAAAACTTTTTTCATCTTTAGCCTTCACGTCAATATTCAATTACCAGCGTTTCTTGCCGTGCATTGTTTTTAAACTGTTTGTTCCACACCGCCTTCCTTCCCTGCTACGGAGGGAAATTCCTTAGCTCAAAGTTGGCTCGTCAAGTTGCAGAATAATCATGCGTATACGAACTCTACTGCTGAGGGAAACAGATGCGAAGCGTCGAGCGAGGGAACAACGCGTTCTACACCGTATAATTAAAAACTATTTGTAGGTCTACCCTGTGTAACATAGCTACACCATTCTATTAGTGCTTTAAACTTTAAGTACATATCAACGCATTTTATTCATTTACTCAAACATATTCTACCCTTAAATTGCAAGAACTCTATTGGCAGTTTCATCAACAAATCATGCGTTGGGCCGAATAACTATGTTACAATTTTTCAACATCGAGTTTTTAATGGAATAATGCTCTATACGGGCAATTCCATATGAAATCGATCAGTAAAAAACCTCGCATTTTTAATACTCTAATTTTTTCCCTATTTATACAGGGCCATCATTTTATTTTTACTTGCATTTTTATTGTACCTGCATTTCTGAATGTACTTCACTCTCACCCCTTCACTAATGTCCTTGCTCCCGTCAGTCACACAAACTTACGGCCGCTGTTGCATTCGAAGTCTTCAAGCAGTGAAGTAAACACTGCAGTGTATAGTGTGTTTCATAAATATGATTGCGTTTTCTATAGAAGAAAGAACCTATGTTAATAATATCGTACTAAAAAATTATACTCAAGAAACGATAAATTCAATTTATGAGAATATGCTTCAAAATGTTTTTAATAATATGCGTATTGAATTCAAGCCTGCATTGTAATGAACGGCAACCATTTTCAGCAACTTGTTTAAAAATTCATATTAGCTTATTTTGAATTGAGGTGGCTAGAAGCAAAGGAATGCTAGTGGCATTTGTAATAACATGAGTTAAGTGCATCCAGTGTAAGCAAAAGTATCTAAAATTTTAGTGGCAAAGAGATATTTTAATCGCATCACACATTAAAATTTAAATAACAAATTTCACCGATTTTACGAAAGCTTAAATATTTAAAACCCCATTTTCTCAAAAGTAACTTAAGTGCACTTACAGCCCTTTACTTATGACCCCCTCAATTTAAATGCACTCTCTATATTGTATGATAACATCAATAATTAATATGCTAAATAAAGTAGACATTACATAACGAACATAGCCGCCTGAAAAGTTGAGTTTTTGAAAAAAATGTTACTACTCTACTGTATTTTGATGAATTCCGTAAAAGTGATGATCAAACTGAAAATCGTAATATCGTATTTCCCTACAACATAAATGGATCCACTACTTTTCTCTTCCTCTATACCTAGTAAAATGATTTGTTTACATATTGCACTAGTAACATCAAACTCCTGTAATGGAAGGGGACAACAGTGTTTCCGAGTATAGCCAGGTTAATGTTAAAAATGTTGGTAAAAATAAAGTGATGTCCCTGTACAAGGTGCTGAGGACAGTGCATTTTCAGAAATATGCTATCGAAAGTCAAACGGTTTTCGTGCTATTGAGCGACAAATTTAGCGTATTTTATAAAAGAAATCCTCTTTCAGCGTTCAGAACTCTGGAACCATTTACTGCAAAACATTGAACGGGAGCTCATTTTGAAACTGACATTTGGTAGGTTATGATAAGAAGTAAACATTTTTATTGTATACAGACAGAGAGATAATCTGATTTTACTTACTTTTAGGCTTTTTGCCCATTTGTAAAAATGTGAAAAAAATTGAGAAAAAAACTTGCATTATTAAGAGGGATTCGGCATTGTTTGCTTAGTGTCACGGCAGTAAGTTTCGAGGTTATTAAATAAATTATTTTCACACGCCTGGACTTGAACGGCCCAGTACAGAAAGCACTGGCCGAGAGCTGAAGATAAGCGAGCGTTGGGCGTCATTTTACTCCTGTGTTTATGAAAACGTGTGATCAAGCTAGCCCAGCTATGCGCTACTAGACGAAACATCACGTGTTTGTCTCCTGGCCTTGCTTGTCTCGGCTAAATCCCGCATCACAGTCAGCTGGTTACTTCACGCGCGTACTATTTATTTTCTTTATTTGATATTTTCAATACTTCCTTATCAACGGTGCACCAGTAAAAAATATGTGTTTATTTGTACTTTCAATGCGGAATCTAACCATATATTTTAAAAATATTTTTTCGTGGTCAAAGGCGTCTTAATGAAGAAAAATCTAAATTTCTCCATTTACATAAAAATGTAAAAAAAAACTGTTTACATGTCAATATAAACTTTAATTTCTCAGCATCAAAATAAACCATGATTTTGATCATTGGGTTTCGGAGCTACAACAGTTTAAAGTTGCTAATTTTATGAAAATACGATAAATTTAAATATTTTTAATTTAAACACTATGAAGTTCTGATGCCTCAAACTTTGCACAAAGCATTGTATCACAGTTGTCAACGGACAGAAAAAGTTTCATTGTATTTAAAAATTGCAAGGTCAATTTTCTCTATATTTCGGTCGATTTGAGATGGAATAGCCCGTATAGTCTTACACAGCTGTCACAAAAATTGTTTCTCAATATCTCTACCAGAGGCGCTTCTACACGAGTTACAACCATGAATTTCTTGATTGGAATAACGGTCTATGTCACTAGATACTTCTAGCGTATCCAGTTGTTTACATCGTATCGGGAGTTATTGCATGGGAGCTTGTTCTCTTTTCGAATACTGGGTACTTGAACTCTGTGTATCAGGTTTTGGTTGATCTATTACGCAAAATGAAGGACTGCAAGACAGTGACTATTTCTACGGCAGATACTGACCGGCTAACAACCCATCACCGTAAAACACAGCTTGTTACGAAACCTCAAAATAAACCTCGGAATGGGACTGATTCTCTGGCACGACCACAGCTAAGGTATAAGGTTGTGAGATTTGTCCAACGAGTTAGATACTATAGAGAGGACAAAGATCTCAGAAAGTTGAAGACAATTGAACATTGGTCCGCCATGTTTCGGTTAGTCAAAACAAAGGGGCGTGGCTCGGATGTTGTAGGAAATGACTGTGATGAAGTTAGTATTATTGTGAATTGAGTTACATATTAAGACTATGTTAATAAGTAAAAAGTAAAATACACACAAAACTTTACGTTTTATAACAGCTGTAGGCCTATGTTTTATTAGTTTCACTAAATATAGCCCAGATATTAAATGACAAGCTATACTCGATGCAACCAAAGCAAAGCACCTAAAGACGGATGAATTTAATCGGCAGAAGAAAAATAAATAATTTTTTGACTTCGTCACAAATTTAATTACCTTACAGCTAGTCTAACCTAATATGAAATCATGTAATTCAGTGCTCACCAGGTGATTTCAAGAGAGACGACGTATGTAACTAATAGGAGTAAAATATAGGAAAGGTAGTGGCGAAAATTAAAAAAAAAAAAATATCCAGTAATTAAGTTATTGAGAAAAATTCATTTGAAATTGGAATTAACACAGAGAACTTTTGAAAACTGAAATTATTAAAACTACAAATAACCTCTTAGCATGCAACATAATAATTAAAGAATGACACTAATAGAAAGCTACTCGTGATCATAACTCACCACATTTATTGAAACGATAAGATACTTACGATTAACATTGTTATCAGAAACAACAGGAGGCACAGCTAGCTACACTTCTTTTCGCGTGATGGAGACATCATGTAGTCTAATAAAGTTTGAAACAAACACTGATCTCACACGTGTCTCGCAACTAAGCAGAGGCTTTTGCAGAATAAAACTGTTCTTACATTATTTTGAACAATAATGACAAATTGTGTGTGATGCAAGTGCTAACTTTCCTCCTTGGTAACAAAAAGAGCCCTACGCATTAATAAAAAGAAAATTGGAGTAGGCCCTATAAACACAATAAATACTAAACTCTTGATGGTACAAACTTATTAATACAGATATTTCGCTTATGCTCAGTCCGTCTTATCTTATAATTCTCTGCGGCAATGGTACCTGTAATGAGAGGGTTTAATTATCCAGCAACGAATATTATGATTTACGGTACATTTCATTTAAAACCGAGGGAATGAGACATTTTTGGAAATTTTAAAGTCTTAATTATTACTTTTTCATTTATAAATCAGCTTTTTACAAAACCTATAGCGAAATGTTTAAATTAAATATTGATGTATGTGAAAAATATAATATATGTACCAACTCGTTACAGTGTACCTTTGATAAGCACTCCTTGCGGAGGCTGGTGGTACTAAAGACGCCATGTTTTTAGGGAACGATCCATAGTACTGTTGGCCTCCGCAGGGAGCGCTGATCCGAGGTCTTTAGCCTCTCTATAGTATCTAACTCGTTGGATTTGGCACTTGGAATGTTACAAGTCTGTATGGAACAGTAGGAGTAACATTAGTAGCAAAAGAATTAGCTAGATATAGAAGAGACTTTGTGGGTGTACAGGTGGTTAGGTTAGATGGGATCGGCATAAAACAAATAGGAGATTATTTGTTGTAGGGTAAACTAGGTAGTTATTGACCAGTATACGGTGATTGACCGGTTCCTTTTTTCAAGTATATTGTGAATAAACCACGATCGTGATTTCACTTTTTGCTGCATATACCCCTAGTAACAACCCTTATTTGTGGTTAGTTGTCGCTGTTCATCCCACTGAGTTAGTGTCTGTTGTCTGAGAGGACTGAAATCGATTGGAAATGCAACTGAACGTAAACAAGTGTAAGTAACTAGAGAAATTGCTAAGAATAATGCACGCAATAATTTATTTATTCTGCAAAGGATACATAAATTCTGGTGCTCGTTTTTACACTCATAGTGTGAGAAAAGGTATAAGGTTTACGTCCACAGAATATTATTTTGTAAAAGTTTTTATATGACATAAAAATGCCCCGTGGTCAATCACTATAAAGTGTATGTCCGCAAACTACAGTGATTGGTCGTTCATAAATTATTTGTTAGAATAATGACCAATTTGCTCCAATTCTATATATGTTATCGGTTAAATGATGGGGATTTTTACAGGACTGATACTATATTATAATGCCTAAGCCAGGTAAAGTGCATTATACAGGGGAAGCTTTACGAAACGCTACAGAACCTGTCCGCAGTGAATTTGATTTAAATGAAGCTTCCAAGAAGTTTGGTGTCCTAAAAGCAACCTTAGCGTCCAGAAACAAATATCCCGTTGAAGGAAAAGTGTTATTTGGTCCTCGTCCAGTGCTGGGTGAAGCCATTTGTAATAACATCAGAGAAATGACACACACTTGCTTCTGATAAGGCACAAAAGAGAAAAATGGAAGAAGAGGCAAGAGAAGGAAGGAAGCGAATAAGAAATGAAAGAAAAGGCAGCGAGAAGAGTGCTTTTCTTATTTTTTTTAACTTGGTTATTTAACGACACTGTATCAACTACGAGGTTATTTAGCGTCGATGTGATTGATGATAGCGAGATGGTATTTGGCGAGATGAGGCCGAGGATTCGTCATAGATTACCTGAAATTTGCCTTACGGTTGGGAAAACCTCGGAAAAACCCAACCAGGTAATCAGCCCAAGCGGGAATTGAACCCGCGCCCGAACGAAACTTCGGATCGGCAGGCAAACACCTTTGCCGACAGAGCTACGCCGGTGGCGAATAGTTCTTAATGAAAAAGATCAGAAGAAGAGAAACGAAACAGACAAGAAAAAAGTGAAAATTGTGAAAATGTGTTGTTCAATCACTAATAAATGAGTATTCAATAACTGTGCAGTAGACGGTCAATCACTAATAAGCGTGTGGTCAATAACTGTGCAGTAGACGGTCAATAACTGTAAAAGTGGACTTGTTGTGTTTATTTAATTTATCTTTGCATTAAAATTTTATTTTTTCTTTTGTTTATTGATTTTGATTTGTTTCTGAATCTTCACTTGACCCAATGCCTTTAAAATTCTCTCAATAAGTTACCACTGTTTTCCGCTATTTCATTGTTTCATTATTCATTAGCTTAAGTGGTCAATCACTATACAGTTTACCCTATTATGGGGAAGGAAACGATAATCACCGATTAGGAACAGGATTCTTTATTCATAAAAGAATAAAATCAGCAGTAAATAGGTCGAATTTATCACTGATAGATTATCGTATTTAGTACTTAAGGGTAGATGGTACGATATTGTAGTTATAAATGCTCACGCCCCTACAGAAGAGAAAAACGATCATATAAAGGATAGCTTCTATCAGGAATTGGAACACACTTTTGATCAGTTACCTAGATATCACACGAAAATTGTATCGGGAGATTTCAATGCTAAAGTAGGACGGGAGGATATTTTTAAACCGACTATTGGAAAAGAGAGCCTACACGTAACTAGTAATGATAATGGAGTTAGGTTAGTCAACTTCGCCACATCAAAAAATTTAATTGTCAAAAGTACATTTCCCCATAAGGTTATACATAAAGCAGGGCATGTAGCACGTATGGGCGAATCCAGAAATCATATAGAGTGTTAGTTGGGCGGGAAAAATACTTTTGGGGAGGCCGAGACGTAGATGGGAGGATAATATTAAAATGGATTTGAGGGAGGCGGGATATCATGATAGGGACTAGATTAATCTTGCTCAGGATAGGGATCTATGGCGGGCTTATGTGAGAGCGGCAATGAACCTCCGGGTTCCTTAAAAGCCAGTAAATGTTTCTTGTAATGAATTATCTGTAGTAATGTCACGAGAGGTCTAAGATTTATCTGGGAAATATCAGACCTCGAGTGGCATTTATTAGGACTATTTCGTGAATAAAATAAAAATGTAAATAATATATCCCTAAAATTCGATCACAAAATGTTAATAATTGTTTATTAACGAATACTTAACCTCTTCAGACATTGTGAAGATGTAAATGTAGATGAATATCGATTGCTGCAATAAAGAAATTAGATGTTATTATTCAGTAATGCCAATTGGGAAATACAGGTTTAACAATGTTAATTACATATACTACACTTTTCTCTTATTATTATAACGCCAACGTACTATGGTAGGAACGATCATGATTTTAAAATCAAATGTAGGAAACAGAAAACGGATGTAGGTAAATTCTCATTTTTAAATAGAACTATAAATGATTGGAATGACCTACCTGCAGCGGTCTTTGAGGGCTGTCCTTCCTTAAGGAGATTCAAGAATAATTTAAAGAGTTGTGTATAAAGTGAAAATTAAAATTAAGGTGACATTCAACATTTAATTTTTTAAGGTGACATGTATTTATCTAGCCTGACGAGTTTACTTCCTTGGTTTGAATTGTAAATTATTTAAAAATAATTAAGAAGGGCCTTAGACTAGAAATATTTAGCTTAAATGTAGTTCTGTTTATAAGTAATAAGAATGCAATTATTTGACTTATTTGAACTGTTGTATCAGTGAAGCGAGGTGAGTCAGTGAAGTTATGGTTTTACAGTGCAGTGAACAGTTCCGATCAGTGAGAATTTATAGCGTCAATGAAATGTGTTCTATAGTGTCAGTGAAATGTGTTACAGAGTGTCAGGAAATGTGTGCTAAAGTGTCAGTGAAATGCGTCATAGTGCCAACAGGGAATGAGATGAGAGTAAAGTGAAAGACTATTGAAACTTATACGTTCAATTAAAAGGGCCTATACATAATTATGTAGGTTGTATTGTAAAATTAGATGTTTTATTTTATGTTTCATTATTATTGTGTTAAATTGTATTGTGTATTCTTATTGTATTGTGTATAAAATTGTATATGTGTTGTAAATTGTATTATGTATTGTAAATTTTATTGTGTATAGCTTATCATTTTAACTGTGTATTGTTAATATTGTATATACCACTGCCACTGGGTGCTTGCCCACTTGCAGTGTAAATAGATACATAAAAAAAATACATTTTCATTATCTGCTGAAATCATAATTTAATTTAACAGTAACAGTGGGGACAGCTATATACCAATTCTTATGGATTCACAGCGAGACATGTTGCTACACAGTGAAGCCATCTCTGTATAGATAGGCCTAATTAAAACACGAATTTTATTACGCCATACGGAAGGCAGCTTGATCAAAGACCTTATTATTACCATGCAAGGTCTTTGGGTTTGATATGCGATGATGTTACATAAATTTGAACATCTGACTTTCAATTAATTGTTTCATTTCATTCACAAAATACAAATTTTATAGGCTACTTATAGGTTATGTTACCTCTGGGAGCAGGACCAATGTCAGCTGTGTCTTATTTCGACCGTTACAATCATTGCTACACGAAAGCACTTTTTATAGCTCGACAAACGCATTCTCGCTGTAGTGTGTAACGGAACTAAAGCTGCATCTACACAGTTCAATATTCAAATCGCGTATGCGTGCAATCTGAGAAGAATATTGAAAGAATCAAGTTTAAAAGGTACGTTCAATTAAAATGCATGAAGATTTTGTGTCTACATGGTGCGCCGTTTCGAACGTCGTCTTCACTGCGTAAATATATTAATTAATATTAAATATCAATCTTGCATTCATTGCTTTAAAGTTGAAAGAAAAGTTTAACCGTGTAGTTGCATCTTATTGTATTCATGATTATCAATTCACGGGCAAACAGTTGGCGACAACGATTAAACAAAAGAACGACCATGCGATAAATTGAGAGCGATAAATCTAGCTGCAAAAATTATCGCAAAGTCTGGCTGTGATTGGTTGGAATTCAAAATTTCATTACACTTCATTGGTCGAAAATGGAATGACGTCACATAAACGAAATAGTCTTGTTAATTGTTATTGTTATTGTTAAAATAAGTTAGTGTCGCGATATGACATTTGTTATAAGTTAAAGCGATAATAAATAAATTTAAAAACTCCACAAGAACTTCTAAGTAACGTAATACTTTGCGGCAGCTCTTCAATTGATGAAATATTACATATCTTGTTATCATTCTCGCTGCAGCATTATATACTTTCAGGACGATATGTCATTTAAATCTTATCATACTATATTATATTGTACAGGGACATCATTTTATTTTTACTTCAATTTTTATTGTACGTGAGTTCTTGAATGTACTTCACTCCCACCCCTTCTACTAATGAAGTTCAACCGTCTTGCACACAGATCCAAGACCGCATATAAGCTTACAGTTATAGTAAACAGTACGTTCCAAAAATATGTTCGCGTTTTCCAGTGACGAAAGAGCTTTCAATATTGAATCATTTTCGCACAGGTACTGTCGTCCATTTGCCTACGTCGCATCCCGGTTTCCCCCACCAGCTTTTATTAGCCAGCTAGTGGTTAGGCTGTCTTAGCTCTTTTCTGAGAACATTAATTTCTGTTAGGAATTAGACGTCTACGTAATATTATACAACTGTTTAAAATAACTTAAATAAAAGGGCCTCGTTAAGTAATTAACTGTCACGTGATTTCCCTCCTTTGTACGACCCTACGACATAACCACTCGGACGGACAGTAGATAGTATGTCTGAATAATTTTATCTTTTCGGATCGGGCAGAAGTGAAGATTGAATTTACAGTAGCCTACGTAAGGTACTCTTTTATAGAGTAGGTACAGAATTATTTCAACATGAGTTACTAGTACGAAGGACGAAACTGGTAATTGGGATTAGGTACAATAATCTATAGTGCGATAATATGCACATTAGAATTGAAGCCTGTGTCGAAATGAACGACCACCATTTTCAAAAATGTGTTTAAATATCCATATTATGATTATTTTTCAATTTAACTTCATTCTCTATATTGTACGCTAATGTGGTGTAGACAGTATAATATACACTGCATAATGAATACGCCCACATGGACAGCTCAGTTCGTGAGTAAAAACACTCATTGTTAATACAGTACTGAATTTTGATTAAACAAAAACTTAATGAAAACTATCAAACTCAAAAGCGCGATATTTCCTAGTTTACGTAAATGGATTAACTACTTTTCTTCCCTCCTATACCTAGTAAAGTGATTTGTTTGTATATTACGCCAGTATCATCGAACTTCATTCGTGGAAGGGGTAGCAAACGACGTTGATCCAGAGGTATAGCCAAGTTAATATTAAAAATGTTAGTAAAAATAAAATGATGTCCCTGTAGTTTCTTCATAAAATCAAAAACAGGAAAGCTAGAAGCAATGTTCAATACTTTTTACTCCCCTGGTATAAAGGAATTATCGTAGCGACTGATGGCTAGTCTTTCCTCTTCGCGTGTGGTATGATTATGAACATCCCCCTCTTTGTTACGTTCCGATAGTTCACAGAAAATTCAATATATCAACCCATTTACACGGTGAATGGCTGCCATTGTTTAAGAGGTACTGAAACGCAGAGTATTCTGTGGTCGGAAGGTATAATTTGTACCCTTCCCACCCTCACGAAATTATGCTGGAAAATTGACTTTACCCATAAGCACTGCCAACTCTGGGGCACGTTCACAAGCCACAAGGCATTTCATCCACTTGGCGTCCATTCGTGTCCAATGTGATTTGCCAGACAATCACTAAATCAGCACAATATTATTATATACGTCATTCAGAATGCTGATTGTATTACATTATGCTAAATGACATTGTGTTAAAATGTGACATATTATAGTATATTGCATTACATTATACAGAGGATCAATATCGAATTAAAGTCTGACGTGTCCACAGAACTCATAATTGACAGAAGCAACAATAAACCATTCACAGTATGACATGTTATCTACTACAAAGGCGAAGATAAAACAAGCATAACGCGCATTTAGGTCACTTATGAGTGTACATTCTGCTAGTTCAAAATTTTTCCCTGGACGAGTAACAGCTAAATTTTGCTTCGCGTAAACTAATTCACTACGAAATTCTTTCATAGCGTATATATTTGAGTCATCTGGGGTCTATAGATAATAAATGATGTTATTTACCCATACTCCAAAATACTATTGAGTTTGTGATATTTTATTTCAAAAATAATTTTCAAAATAACCCAATGTTTAGTTGAATCTCACGAAGACTGTTTATTCTTTAGTGAATCAAGAAGACCGCTCATTCTTTGTTGAACCTCAAGAAGACTGTTCATTCTTTCTTGAATCTCATAAAGACCGTTTATTCTTAGTTGAATCTCAAGAATACCGTTCATTCTTTGTTGAATTAAGAAAACTGTTTATTCTTTGTTGAATCAAGAAGACTGTTTATTCTTTGTTGAATCTCAAGAAGATCGTTTATTCTTTGTTGAATCAAGAAGACAGTTAATTCTTTATTGAATCTCAAGAAGATCGTTTATTCTTTGTTGCATCTCAATAAGATCGTTTATTCTTTGTTGAATCTCAAGAAGATCGTTTATTCTTTGTTGAATCTCAAGAAGATCGTTTATTCTTTGTTGAATCAAGAAGACTGTTTATTCTTTGTTGAATCAAGAAGACTGTTTATTCTTTGTTGAATCTCAAAAAGACTTTATTCTTTGTTGAATCTCATGAATATCGTTTATTCTTTTTTGAATCTCATGACCGTTTATTCTTTGTTGAATCTCATGAAGACTATTTATTCTTTGTTGAATCTTAAGAAGACTTTATTCTTTGTTCAATCTGAAGAATACCGTTTAGTCTTTGTTGAATTTCATGAAGACCGTTTATTCTTTGTTGAATCTCATGAAGACTTTCTTTGTTGAATCTCGTGAAGACAGTTTATTCTTTGTTGAATCAAGAAGACTTCATTCTTTGTTGAATCTCGTGAAGACCATTTATTCTTTGTTGAATCAAGAAGACTATTTATTCTTTGTTGATTCTCAAGAAGATCGTTTATTCTTTGTTGATTCTCAAGAAGATCGTTTATTCTTTGTTGATTCTCAAGAAGATCGTTTATTCTTTGTTGAATCAAGAAGACTATTTATTATTTGTTGAATCTGAAGAAGATCGTTTATTCTTTGTTGAATCAAGAAGACTATTTATTCTTTGTTGAATCAAGAAGATTATTTATTCTTTGTTAAATCTCGAGAAGACCGTTTATTCTTTGTTGAATCGAGAAGACTATTTATTCTTTGTTGAATCCCGTGAAGACCGTTTATTCTTTGTTGAATCTCAAGAAGACCGTTTATTCTTTGTTGAATCAAGAAGACTATTTATTCTTTGTTGAATCTCGTGAAGACCGTTTATTCTTTGTTGAATCAAGAGGACTATTTATTCTTTGTTGATTCTCAAGAAGACTATTTATTCTTTGTTGAATCTCGTGAAGACCGTTTATTCTTTTTGAATCAAGAAGATTTATTCTTGTGATTCTCAAAAAGACTATTTATCCTTTGTTGAATCTCTTGAAGACCGTTTATCCTTTGTTGAATCTCGTGAAGACTATTTATTCTTTGTTGACTCTCGTGAAGACCGTTTATTCTTTGTTGAATCTCAATAAGACCGTTTATTCTTTGTTGAATCAAGAATACTATTTATTCTTTGTTGAATCTCATGAAGACCGTTTATTCTTTGTTGAATCAAAAAGACTATTCTTTGTTGATTCTCAAGAAGACTATTTATTCTTTGTTGAATCTCAAGAAGATCGTTTATTCTTTGTTGAATCAAGAAGACAATTTATTCTTTGTTGAATCTCAAGAAGACTATTTATTCTTTGTTGAATCTCGTGAAGACCGTTTATTCTTTGTTGAATCAAGAAGACTATTTATTCTTTGTTGATTCTCAAGAAGAATATTTATTCTTTGTTGATTCTCAAGAAGACTATTTATTCTTTGTTGAATCTCGTGAAGACCGTTTATTCTTTGTTGAATCAAGAAGACTATTTATTCTTTGTTGATTCTCAAGAAGACTATTTATTCTTTGTTGAATCCCGTGAAGACCGTTTATTCTTTGTTGAATTAAGAAGACTATTTATTCTTTGTTGATTCTCAAGAAGACTATTTATCCTTTGTTGAATCTCGTGAAGGCCGTTTATTCTTTGTTGAATCTCACGAAGACTATTTATTCTTTGTTGAATCTAACGAAGATAGTTTATTCGTTACTGAATCTCAAGAAAGCTGTTTATTCTTTGTTCGCTCAACTCATAGTAAGTCTTGTACTTTTTGCAAATGTTTACTTGAGAGAAAAAGTTGGGCAACATTATTATACTTGGGATGAAGATAACAAAATATTCAAAGTGTAAATATTAATGGCCATTTCTTTCCTAGTATTGACATTACTATTTTTAAATTGGCTAAGAATTCTGAGGTTCAACCACACTAAAATTGTGCTGCATATGCAATTGAAGTGTCTGGTTTCTGAGATATTAATTAGCGTACAAAAACTGGGTCAAAAAAGCTAACGTTATTCTGTACCTCACCAAGAAACTCGTCGTCAAATATTAAGGCTTTGACGCCGGTTTTACCTTCTTAAATCTTCAATGTTTTGCAATAAAAATTTTCGTGTGTTGTTTATTGTTTACTTTTATTGCACAGACCGAAGTTCACCGTTTTCAGATAAAAAGCGTCTTGGCTTCCCAGCATGTACTACAGAACATTTAATAAAGTGTTCAGGATATGACAGAATAACACGCATTCAATTCATGCAAAGAGAACCACGATGAAAAGAACTTCCCCACACAGAAAGAGAGAACCTCTCCAATCTAAACTAGTTTCCTCCTCTTGACAACGACCATTTGTTCTACTGCCTTTTTTTCCTCCCCCTCCCGTGGCCTCATTAGGAAGGGCCTCCTAGCAACATGCATTCTCACTAGACAATATGGTCTTGCGACCTGTTGATCTAAGAGCGGGTAATTCCTCTTTAATCGAAGCGTAGCTCACATTAAGTGCAGAATTGTGTTTTGAAATACTACTTCAATAAATCAGACCATATTCCGTAGAGTTTATTGGCTTTAAAACTAGAGTGAACTTGTCGCACGACTAAGAACGTATGAGCTCCACTATTTGCGGAATACACAGCTGATTTATTGCCACAGGACGCAGTAAATAATTTATCCGTCTTTAACATCCCGCACGGAACTTTACAAGCCTCTCTATCCATGACAACATTTCACCAGAAATGCAATACGTAAGCCAGAGGTACATTTGATCAGACATGCCGTTTATACGAACACAGTCATAAAACAATTTAACGTGCTGGTTAGGGCTTTGGGAGTAATTTTCATATTTTCAGTGCTTTGACAGAAAGCTTAGATAGCAAACCTATAACATATCCTTCCCACAAAGGAACTATAGTGAAACATTTCATTATTATTATTATTATTATTATTATTATTATTATTATTATTATTATTATTATTATTTACTACCATAAATTTAAATACTAGTATTTTTAAAGAGAGTAGTATGAAAATGAATGTCTCCAAGACTAACGTCAATAATCATTTCGAGAAAACTTATTCTTTTAACCCTTTGTTGCCGGACATAAGAAAAATTAAAATAAATCCGTTTTCTTTGCTGAATGTTGTTAGAATATGAATTCTGAACATACAGTAATTTTTTCAGAAATGTTTTATTTTTTATTTTTATTTACTTCTACGTACAGTACTGTCAGTATCCTTGATGGATTTTATTTATCAGGTTGCACGTAATTTCTGGCGGTTTATTATTCTTCCAGGTCTTCCAGTATGCAAGATAAATCACGGTACTTCTAAGTACCGTCAGGCAACTAAGGGTTAAAGCGAAAGGTACACCATTGATCTGCAAAAAATTTGGTGAAATTCATTTTTTTATATCTCAGCTACTATGAAAACTAAATGAACAAAACTTTTCATGCTTAGGATATGGGCTATTCCATATGAAATCGATCAGTAAAACACCTCGCATTTTTTATAC
The DNA here is from genome assembly GCA_025594305.2 of Periplaneta americana. NCBI lineage: Eukaryota > Metazoa > Arthropoda > Insecta > Blattodea > Blattidae > Periplaneta > Periplaneta americana. Next base: position 190,053,363 of record JAJSOF020000001.1, on the reverse strand, counting down.
TCTAATTTTTTCCCTACTTATACAAGGTGCTGAGGGGAGTGCATTTTCAAAAATATACTATCGAAAGTCAAACGGTTTTCGTATTATTGAGCGACAAATGTAGAGTATTTTATAAAAACAAGCTTCTTTCAGCGCTCAGAACTCTGGAACCATTTACTGCAGAAATTGAACGAGAGCTCATTTTGAAGCTGACATTTAGTAGGTTATGATAAGAAGTAATCATTTTTATTGCACACAGAGAGACAGATAATCTGATTTTACTTACTTTTAGGCTTTTTGCCCATTTGTAAAAATGTAAAAAATATTGAGAAAAAACCTTGCAATATTAAGAGGGATTCGGCATTGTTTGCTTAGTGGCTCGGCAATAAGTTTCCACGGTATTAAATAAATTATTTTCACACGCCTAGACTTGAACGGCGCAGTACCGCACGCACTGGCTGAGAGTTGAAGATAAGCGAGCGTTGGGAGTCATTTTACTCCTGTGTTTATGAAAACCTGTGATAAAGCACAGCCATAACTGCTAGACGACACATCACGTGTTTGTCTCCTGGCCTTGCTTACCTCGGCTAGCTCCCGCCTCACAGTCAGCTGGTTAGTTCACGCGCATACTATTTATTTTCTGTATTTGATATTTTCAATACTTTCTTATCAACGTCCCACCAGTAAAAATTATGTGTTTATTTGTACTTTCAATGCGGAATCTAACCATATATTTTAAAAATATTTTTTCGTGGCCAAAGGCGTCTTAATGAAGAAAAATCTAAATGTCTCCATTTCCATAAAAAGTAAGAAAAACTGTTTACATGTCAATATAAACTCTAACTTCTTAGCATCAAAATAAACCATGATTTTGATCATTGGGTGGAATGGTTTCGGAGCCACAACAGTTTAAAATTGATAATTTTATGAAAATACGATAAATTTAAATATTATTAATTTAAACACTATTAAGTTCTGATGCCTCAAACTTTGCTCAAAGCATTATATCACAGTTGTCTACGGACAGAAAAAGTTTCATTGTATTTAAAAATTACAAAGTCAATTTTCTCTATATTTCGGTGGATTTGAGATGGAATAGCCCATACATACATTACACTTTATAAAACACTATTCAGAATATTAAAATTCCTATAAAAATAATTTAAAATGTGCATATTTTTACAAATGTAAAGCAATTACGTAATAAAATATACAATTATTTAATATATGCATGATTCCTTTACTGGAATGCTTTAAAGACCTACATCAACAACATAGTCTAGGATCTTTTACCTATTCCTTCAGGAAATTTCTCTTAATAAAAAACTTTAGGAAATTTAATATTAAAGGTAACGATTGAGAAAAAAAAATCTATAGCTGTAAGAATTATTGTAATAATTGCAGGATTATGTCTCGTGACCAGAATATTGTATGAAATGGAAATATAAACATTGGAAATTTCTCCTTCGAAGAGGTGGAATATATCTTGAAGTAACAGTAACAAATAAAAATGACACTCGGTAGGAAATTAAACGCAGAATAAGTATGGGAAATGCCTGTTATTATTCGGTTGAGAAGCATTTATCATCCAGTCTGCTCTCAAAAAAGCTGAAAGTTAGAATTTATAAAACGATTAAATTACCGGTTATTCTGTATGGTTGTGAAACTTCGACTCTCACTTTGAGAGAGGAACATAGGTTAAGGGTGTCCTAGAATAAGGTGCTTAGGAAAATATTTGGGGCTAAGAGGGATGAAGTTACAGAAGAATGGAGAAAGTTATACAACGCAGAACTGCATGCATTTTATTCTTCACTTGACATAATTAGGAACATTAAATCCAGACGTTTGAGATGGCATGTAGCACGTATGGGCGAATCCAGATGTGCATATAGAGTGTTAGTTGGGAGGCCGGAGGGAACGAGACCTTTGAGGAGGCCAAGACGTAGCTGGGAGGATGATATTAAAATGGATTTGAGAGACGTGGGACATGATGATAGAGACTGGATTAATCTTGCTCAGGATAGGGACCGATGGCGGGCTGATGTGAGGGCGGCAATGAACCTCCGGGTTCCTTAAAAGCCTTAGGCCCAATTGTATAAAACTCCCTGACTAAAGATCAATTTTGATCGAAGATCGGAAAGTGAACCGAGTTCAGACACTTCTTCTATTGTATAAAACTTTTCTGCGATCAAATTACCTTGGTTCAAATACAATCTAAGTTCACGTGAAAATGACTTGGCAACATTGCATAAACAGGTGAAGTATGTGATGCGCGGGCCATGTTGTACATGTTTGTTCAGTGTTGCTAATCCAGCGACTTTAACTCTTTTTCGACGACAATTTCTTTTAACTTTTATATTGCTTAAATAGGGATTTAGTGACCTTTTTTGCACCTCATAGTGAGAAAATCTAATCTTTCTTTGTTGATAATGAGAAATCTAGCGACTTTCCGTACACTCTGTTGGAGACACTGTTTTTTTTTTTTTTTTTTGCAATGTAAATAGTGGCGGACAATAAGAAGAAGGTTGACTGTTCTCCGAGTTGTTATCATGTTATGGTGTTTGATACTGCTAAACATAATAAAGCTTTATAAAACGACAATTTTCATTTAGTAATACAGTTAATTGAAAATTTATGATGTACCTATCATATCCATTAATAATGAATGGTTGTTATAAACATAATATAATTATAGGTTATGTTATTTGATACTGCTGAACACGATAGAGCCTTATAAAATATAAGAATGTTTGTGTATTAAGGCAAGAAATTGAAAGAAATATATATAAATGTACCTAATATATCTATTAAAATTAATAATAATGGATATTTTATTTGCACAATCTGTCACTCGTATATTTCAAACAGAAAAGAAATAACTGAACTTGGATCATCTAACTTAATCGGAGAAATTTCTTCAGTCAAAGTTGACTTTAGTTTGAGACAAATTAATCTCAGATTAGACTTTATACAACACAAAATTTCAAGTTCAGCTAGAAGGAGGATCAATTTAACCTCT